>OY720460.1:15739137-16154137 GCA_963082715.1 Harpalus rubripes
ACAAAAAATAATACATTGTACAAAAAAGTATTAATAAATTTAATAAGACGCGCTATGACTTAGGGTTGATTTATAAGTGTTCTACGGGTTAGCCGGATACGGCAACATACTAGGATTGTTCCTTAGGATTGCTCTATTGAATATTTATAGAGATATTCATTAGACAAAACATAATACATAGTACAAAAAAGTATTAATGAATTTAATAAGACGCGCTATGACTTAGGGTTGATTTATAAGTGTTCTATGGGTTAGCCGGATACGGCAACATACTAGGATTGTTCCTTAGGGTTGCTCTATTGAATATTTATAGAGATATTCATTAGACAAAAAATAATACATAGTACAAAAAAGTATTAATAAATTTAATAAGACGCGCTATGACTTAGGGTTGATTTATAAGTGTTCTACGGGTTAGCCGGATACGGCAACATACTAGGATTGTTCCTTAGGGTTGCTCTATTGAATATTTATAGAGATATTCATTAGACAAAAAATAATACACTGTACAAAAAAGTATTAATAAATTTAATAAGACGCGCTATGACTTAGGGTTGATTTATAAGTGTTCTACGGGTTAGCCTGATACGGCAACATACTAGGATTGTTCCTTAGGGTTGCTCTATTGAATATTTATATAGATATTCATTAAACAAAAAATAATACATAGTACAAAAAAGTATTAATAAATTTAATAAAACGCGCTATGACTTAGTGTTGATTTATAAGTGTTCTACGGGTTAGCTGGATACGGCAACATACTAGGATTGTTCCTTAGGGTTGCTCTATTGAATATTTATAGAGATATTCATTAGACAAAACATAATACATTGTACAAAAAAGTATTAATAAATTTAATAAGACGCGCTATGACTTAGGGTTGATTTATAAGTGTTCTACGGGTTAGCCGGATACGGCAACATACTAGGATTGTTCCTTAGGGTTGCTCTATTGAATATTTATATAGATATTCATTAGACAAAAAATAATACATAGTACAAAAAAGTATTAATGAATTTAATAAGACGCGCTATGACTTAGGGTTGATTTATAAGTGTTCTATGGGTTAGCCGGATTCGGCAACATACTAGGATTGTTCCTTAGGGTTGCTCTATTGAATATTTATAGAGATATTCATTAGACAAAAAATAATACATAGTACAAAAAAGTATTAATAAATTTAATAAGACGCGCTATGACTTAGGGTTGATTTATAAGTGTTCTACGGGTTAGCCGGATACGGCAACATACTAGGATTGTTCCTTAGGGTTGCTCTATTGAATATTTATAGAGATATTCATTAGACAAAAAATAATACACTGTACAAAAAAGTATTAATAAATTTAATAAGACGCGCTATGACTTAGGGTTGATTTATAAGTGTTCTACGGGTTAGCCGGATACGGCAACATACTAGGATTGTTCCTTAGGGTTGCTCTATTGAATATTTATATAGATATTCATTAGACAAAAAATAATACATAGTACAAAAAAGTATTAATAAATTTAATAAGACGCGCTATGACTTAGGGTTGATTTATAAGTGTTCTACGGATTAGCCGGATACAGCAACATACTAGGATTGTTCCTTAGGGTTGCTCTATTGAATATTTATAGAGATATTCATTAGACAAAAAATAATACATTGTACAAAAAAAATTTTGCTCGTAGAATTTAATGGTGCAAGTGGCAGTCGCGTATCTTTAACCGTTTTTGAGTTATGGCCCAAAAACGAAAAATTGAAAAAATGTCAAGGGGTACCCCTTGACATTTTTTCAAATTTTAGACTTTTCTTTCTGGAGACCGTAATAGTTGTTCAAACATTATGAAAATTGGTATACTTATGTAATTTTGCTCGTAGAATTTAATGGTGCAAGCGGCAGTCGCGTATCTTTAACCGTTTTTGAGTTATGGCCCAAAAACGAAAAATTGAAAAAATGTCAAGGGGTACCCCTTGACATTTTTTCAATTTTTAGACTTTTCTTTCTGGAGACCGTAATAGTTGTTCAAACATTATGAAAATTGGTATACTTATGTAATTTTGCTCGTAGAATTTAATGGTGCAAGCGGCAGTCGCGTATCTTTAACCGTTTTTGAGTTATGGCCCAAAAACGAAAAATTGAAAAAATGTCAAGGGGTACCCCTTGACATTTTTTCAATTTTTAGACTTTTCCTTCTGGAGACCGTAATAGTTGTTCAAACAAGCCAATTGCAAATGTAAAAACCGTTATTTTTACGAAATTTCTGTCATTTTTGTTTATTTTTGCAAAACCGACGTTTCTTTAGACATTTATTCCTTTTTCAGGGTAAGTAATATATTTTTAAAGAATTTAGAAGATCTTATTTACCCTATAAAAGGTGCAAAGGTATAAAGAAACGTCAGTTTTGTAAGAATAAACGTCTTATTGAGACTTCGAGTAATTGTTAACATATAAATTAATGTTTCTGATAAATTTCAGATGTGTGGATACGAGCTGCTGTTGTCCAGAGATGCTGAGAAACTTGGAAACGAGAGGCGCGGACTTCCACCGTTGGATTTCAACCCTGGAGAATTTGTAAGAGTCGACGTCATGGATTCCTCTTCAACTAAAGTACCCCCTCCGTGCACCCTAGACTTATGGTGATTTTTTAATGAATGCATTGTTAGATAATTAACTTAGATATAAATATTCATATTTTTAACTGTAGTAGTTTAATAAATATTGAAAAAAAACAATTTTGCTTCAAGTAAAGTACCCATTCCGTGTACCCCAGATTTTTGGTAATTTTTATATAAATGTATTGTTGAATAGTTAACTTAAATGTAAAATTTTAAATTTTTAATTATGTTAGTTTAAGAAATATTTAAAAATAATTGATTTTTTTTCAAGTAAAATATTCCTTTTGGTCACCCCAGAATTTTGGTAATTTTTATATCAATTTATTATTGAATAAGTAACTCAGATATCAAATTTTTATCTCTGTTAGTATAGGAAATATTTAAAAAGAATCGATTTTTTTTAAAGTAAAGTATCACTTCTGGTCACTCCAAAGTTTTGGTAATTTTTATATCAATTCATTGTTGAATAGTTAACTCAGATATCAAATTTCAAAATTTTTAGTCTGTTAGTATAGGAAATATTTAAGAAGAATCGATTTTTTTCAAGTAAATATCTCTTCTGATCACCCAAGAGTCTTGATAATTTTTATATGAATGCATTGTTGAATAGTTAACTTAGATATAAAATCTCAAATTTTTAACTTTGTTAATGTAGGAAATATTTAAAAAGAATTGATTTTTTTTCAAGTAAAGTATCTCTTCTGGTCACTCCAAAATTTTGGTAATTTTTATATAAATGCATTGTTGAATAATTAACTTAGATATAAAATTTTAAATTTTTAACGCTGTTTGTTTAGAAAATATTTAAAAAATAATCGATTTTTTTCAAGTAAAGTACCCTTACCGTTCACTCTAGACTTTTGATAACTTGTATTTGTAAAATTGTAATAATAAAATGTTATTGTATTGTTCTACACATTTATTTCTTTTCCTTTTAGCTTGTAATATAAATAAAATGTTTGTAATTGTTGTAATTACGATTGTTGTTTAATTTTGTGTATAGAGTGTACTATAAATAATTGTGTAATATTAATGTACTTGTAATTGTTGCAATAAATATATATTTTTAATTTAAAAATGTCTTATTTATTATTAGTAACAAGAAATAGAAGAGTTCTTTGAGGTAGCATCTATCCACCGAAAAAAATTTATTTCGTACATAGATGCTACTTTCAGGTAGCATCTACGCACCGAAAAAATTTTTATTGCGTGCATAGATGCTACTTTCAGGTAGCATCTATGGACCGAAAAAAATTTTACTGCGTGCATAGATTTTACTTTCAGGTAGCATTTTTATTGCGTGCATGGTTGCTTCTAATGTGAAGCATCCATGAACCGAAAAAATATTTTTTGCGTGCATGGATGCATCCAAAAAAATGTTACTCTTTTGTCGAATTTGGGCATCATTTTGTCGTATTTTGTTGAAAATTTCTGATGGTATCAGGATAACATAAAAGAAAAGAGTACTTCAAAAATTAGAAATGTACATTTTTCATCATTTTTTAGATTGGTAGGTGCTGCACTCAGGAAGTCGTTTTAAAAACTACATGCGTGTAGGTATATAGGATATAACAGGAATTTTAAAGATAAACTTGAATTTTGATAAATTCTACTTTATTATATAGTTCATAATACACACAGAATATATGTTATTATATTACAATAAATAGATTATATAATACATGTTATTTTCTATAGACGTATCCTGGGATGTCCTTAAGTGGTCATTGGTCCGCTGTTGATCCTGTAATCACACAGAAAAACATTATTAGACATAGTTACTAATTGACAATGCAATAATATTATAGTTTTCTAACTATACAAAGTACAATTAATCCAATAATAATATATAGACTGTTCCAAATGTTACAGGCAGTTAAAACTACACTTAATTTAGAATAAATTTTATTATAAACCATGAATTTTTGTCTATCTCTTTTTCTCTATTTTTGTCTGTAGCTTCTAAACGGTTAAAGGTAGCAACGTGCACGTTGCAAATTTGGAATCTACATGAAATTTTCTATAACATACATCAGCAGAGATATTTGTATATAGGCTGATCCAATAGTACACTTATTTTGGAATAATTTTTAAAATTATCGTTCATAATAAATTATTCCAAAATAAGTGTACGTTTAACAGACTGTAACTATTGTAACAGCCTATATACAAATATCTCTGCTGATGTATATTATAGAGAAATTCATGTAGATTCCAAATTTGCAACGTGCACGTTGCTAGCTTTAACCGTTTAAAAGCTACAGACAAAAATATAGAAAATGAGCTAGACAAAAATTCATCGTTTATAATAAAAATTATTCCAAAATAAGTGTACGTTTAACAGCCTGTATCTATTGGAACAGCCTATATATAAACATCTCTGCTGATGTATGTTATAGAGAATTTCATGTAGATTCCAAATTTGTAACGTGCACGTTGCTATCTTTAACCGTTTAAAAGCTACAGACAAAAATAGAGAAAATGAGGTAGACAAAAATTCATCGTTTATTTAAAAATTATTCAAAAATAAGTATATCTTTAACAGCCTGTTACTATTGGAACAGCCTATATACAAATATCTCTGCTGATGTATATTATAGAGAATTTCATGTAGATTCCAAATTTGCAACGTGCACGTTGCTAGATTTAACCGTTTAGAAGCTACAGACAAAAATAGAGAAAATGAGATAGACAAAAATTCATCGTTTATAATAAAAATTATTCCAAAATAAGTGTACGTTTAACAGCCTGTAACTATTGGAACAGCCTATATACAAATATCTCTGCTGATGTATATTCTAGAGAATTTTATGTAGGTTCCAAATTTGCAACGCACACGTTGCTAGCTTTAACCGTTTAAAAGCTACAGACAAAAATATAGAAAATGAGCTAGACAAAAGTTCATCGTTTATAATAAAAATTATTCCAAAATAAGTGTACGTTTAACAGCCTGTAACTATTGGAACAGCCTATTTACAAATATCTCTGCTGATGTATATTCTAGAAAATTTCATGTAGATTCCATATCTGCAACGTACACTTTGCTATCTTTAACCGTTTAGAAGCTACAGGCAAAAATAGAGAAAATGAGATAGACAAAAATTCATCGTTTATATTAAAAATTATTCAAAAATAAGTATATATTTAACAGCCTGTTACTATTGGAACATCCTATATACAAATATCTCTGCTGATGTATATTATAGAGAATTTCATGTAGATTCCAAATTTGCATCGAGCACGTTGCTATCTTTAACCGTTTAGAAGCTACAGATAAAAATAGAGAAAATGAGATAAACAAAAATTCATCGTTTATATTAAAAATTATTCAAAAATAAGTATATCTTTAACAGCCTGTTACTATTGGAACAGCCTATATACAAATATCTCTGCTGATGTATATTCTAGAGAATTTCATGCAGATTCCATATCTGCAACGTACACTTTGCTAGCTTTAACCGTTTAAAAGCTACAGACTAAATAGAGAAAATGAGATAGAGGCGGAAAATCCGTTAAAACTCATATAAGTCGTCGTAACTTGGAACTGGTACGTCGTATGATAAAAAGTTAAATGTACACCCCCCACCTAGAATTCGATTTGCTATGAAAAAGGTCCTATTCGCTTTATCTCTATCTCTTACCGTTTCCGAGAAATAAATATCAAAATCTGAGATTTTCAGTAGCCTATTAAAATTTATAATTTTAAAAATTCACAGCGCCCGTATTTAAAAATATTAAATAACAAAATTTTGGATATATATGTAGCTAAATACGTAGATTTTAAAAACCGATACGGAAAAATTTAATTTCCACCCATTCTTGGGTATGACATTATTATCTGCTAAACCATCAATTTGACGAAAAAAATGCATATGACAAAAGTTGTAGAGAATCAAAAGTTATATATAATACATGAAAAATATTTTTTCTATTTGACCCAGTTTTGGGTTTGGCAATTTTGGACTTTTCTTATTTTTAATAATTAAAAACCAAATTTTGGATATATACGCAGAAAAATACGTAGATTCCAAAAATCGATATCCAAGATTTAAATTTTTACCCATTTTAGGGTGTAATATCATTATCTGCTAAACTATCAACTTTACAAAAAAAATATATACGACAAAAGTTGTAGAGAATCTTATGTTATGTAGATAGTACATTAAACATTTTTCGATATTTTCCCAAATTATGGGTGTAGAGGCTGAAAACCCGTTAAAACTCATATAAGTCGTCGTAACTTGGAACTGGTATGTCATATAATAAAAAGTTAAATGTACACCCCCCATAGAATTCGATTTGCTATGAAAAAGGTCCTATTCGCTTTATCTCTATCTCTTACCGTTTCCGAGAAATAAATATCAAAATCTGAGATTTTCAGTAGCCTATTAAAATTTATAATTTAAAAAATTCACAGCGCCCGTATTTAAAAATATTAAATGACAAAATTTTAGGTATATATGTAGCTAAATACGTAGATTTTGAAAACCGATACGGAAAAATTTAATTTCCACCCATTCTTGGGTGTGACATTATTATCTGCTAAACCATCAACTTGACGAAAAAAATGCATATGACAAAAGTTGTAGATAATCAAAAGTTATATATGATACATCAAAAATATTTTTTCTATTTTACCCAGTTTTGGTTTTGGCAATTTTGGACTTTTCTTATTTTTAATAATTAAAAAACCAAATTTTGGATATATAAGCAGAAAAATACGTAGATTCCGAAAATCGGTATCCAAGATTTAAATTTTTACCCATTTTAGGGTGTGATATCATTATCTGCTAAACTATCAACTTTACAAAAAAAAATACATACGACAAAAGTTGTAGAGAATATTAAGTTATGTAGATAGTACATTAAACATTTTTCGATATTTTCCCAAATTATGGGTGTAGATGCTGAAAACCCGTTAAAACTCATATAAGTCGTCGTAACTTGGAACTGGTATGTCGTATGATAAAAAGTTAAATGTATACCCCCCCTAGAATTCGATTTGCTATGAAAAAGGTCCTATTCGCTTTATCTCTATCTCTTACCGTTTCCGAGATATAAATATCAAAATCTGAGATTTTCAGTAGCCTATTAAAATTTATAATTTTAAAAATTCACAGCGCCCGTATTTAAAAATATTAAATAACAAAATTTTGGGTATATATGTAGCTAAATACGTAGATTTTGAATACCGATACGGAAAAATTTAATTTCCACCCACTCTTGGGTGTGACATTATTATCTGCTAAGCCATCAACTTGACGAAAAAAATGCATATGACAAAAGTTGTAGAGAATCAAAAGTTATATGTGATACACCAAAACTATTTTTTTTATTTGACCCAGTTTTGGGTTTAGCAATTTTGGACTTTTCTTATTTTTCATAATTAAAAACCCAAATTTTGGATATATACGCAGAAAAATACGTAGATTCCGAAAATCGATATCCAAGACTTAAATTTTTACCCATTTTAGGGTGTGATATCATTATCTGCTAAACCATCAACTTTACAAAAAAAATACATACGACAAAAGTTGTAGAGAATCTTAAGTTATGTAGATAGTACATTAAACATTTTTCGATATTTTCCCAAATTATGGGTGTAGATGCTGAAAACCCGTTAAAACTCATATAAGTCGTCGTAACTTGGAACTGGTATGTCATATAATAAAAAGTTAAATGTACACCCCCCATAGAATTCGATTTGCTATGAAAAAGGTCCTATGCGCTTTATCTCTATCTCTTACCGTTTCCGAGAAATAAATATCAAAATCTGAGATTTTCAGTAGCCTATTAAAATTTATAATTTAAAAAATTCACAGCGCCCGTATTTAAAAATATTAAATGACAAAATTTTGGGTATATATGTAGCTAAATACGTAGCTTTTGAAAACTGATACGGAAAAATTTAATTTCCACCCATTCTTGGGTGTGACATTATTATCTGCTAAACCATCAACTTGACAAAAAAAATGCATATGTCAAAAGTTGTAGAGAATCAAAAGTTATATATGATACATCAAAAATATTTTTTTTATTTGACCCAGTTTTGGGTTTAGCAATTTTGGCCTTTTCTTATTTTTTATAATTAAAAAACCAAATTTTGGGTATATACGTATAAAAATACGTAGATTCCGAAAATCGATATCCAAGATTTCAATTTTTACCCATTTTAGGGTGTGATATCGTTATCTGCTAAACTATTAACTTTACAAAAAAAATACAGACGACAAAAGTTGTAGGGAATCTTAAGTTATGTAGATCATACATTAAACATTTTTCGATATTTTCCCAAATTAAGGGTGTAGAGGCTGAAAACCCGTTAAAACTCATATAAGTCGTCGTAACTTGGAACTGGTATGTCGTATGATAAAAAGTTAAATGTACACCCCCCCCCTAGAATTCGATTTGCTATGAAAAAGGTCCTATTCGCTTTATCTCTATCTCTTACCGTTTCCGAGAAATAAATATCAAAATCTGAGATTTTCAGTAGCCTATTAAAATTTATAATTTAAAAAATTCACAGCGCCCGTATTTAAAAATATTAAATGACAAAATTTTGGGTATATATGTAGCTAAATACGTAGATTTTGAAAACTGATACGGAAAAATTTAATTTCCACCCATTCTTGGGTGTGACATTATTATCTACTAAACCATCAACTTGACAAAAAAAATGCATATGTCAAAAGTTGTAGAGAATCAAAAGTTATATATGATACATCAAAAATATTTTTTCTATTTGACCCAGTTTTGGGTTTGGCAATTTTGGACTTTTCTTATTTTTAATAATTAAAAAACCAAATTTTGGATATATACGCAGAAAAATACGTAGATTCCAAAAATCGATATCCAAGATTTAAATTTTTACCCATTTTAGGGTGTGATATCATTATCTGCTAAACTATCAACTTTACAAAAAAAAATACATACGACAAAAGTTGTAGAGAATCTTAAGTTATGTAGATAGTACCTAAAACATTTTTCGATATTTTCCCAAATTATGGGTGTAGAGGCTGAAAACCCGTTAAAACTCATATAAGTCGTCGTAACTTGGAACTAGTATGTCATATAATAAAAAGTTAAATGTACACCCCCCATAGAATTCGATTTGCTATGAAAAAGGTCCTATTCGCTTTATCTCTATCTCTTACCGTTTCCGAGAAATAAATATCAAAATCTGAGATTTTCAGTAGCCTATTAAAATTTATAATTTTAAAAATTCACAGCGCCCGTATTTAAAAATATTAAATAACAAAATTTTGGGCATATATGTAGCTAAATACGTAAATTTTAAAAACCGATACGGAAAAATTTAATTTGCACCCATTCTTGGGTGTGACATTATTATCTGCTAAACCATCAATTTGACGAAAAAAATGCATATGACAAAAGTTGTAGAGAATCAAAAGTTAAATATGATACACTAAAAATGTTTTTCCTATTTGACCCAGTTTTGGGTTTAGCAATTTTGGACTTTTCTTATTTTTAATAATTAAAAAACCAAATTTTGGATATATACGCAGAAAAATACGTAGATTCTGAAAATCGATATCCAAGATTTAAATTTTTACCCGTTTTAGGGTGTGATATTATTATCTGCTAAATTATCAACTTTACAAAAAAAATACATACGACAAAAGTTGTAGAGAATCTTAAGTTATGTAGATAGTACATTAAACATTTTTCGATATTTTCCCAAATTATGGGTGTAGAGGCTGAAAACCCGTTAAAACTCATATAAGTCGTCGTAACATGGAACTGGTATGTCATATAATAAAAAGTTAAATGTACACCCCCCATAGAATTCGATTTGCTATGAAAAAGGTCCTATTCGCTTTATCTCTATCTCTTACCGTTTCCGAGAAATAAATATCAAAATCTGAGATTTTCAGTAGCCTATTAAAATTTATAATTTAAAAAATTCACAGCGCCCGTATTTAAAAATATTAAATGACAAAATTTTGGGTATGTATGTAGCTAAATACGTAGATTTTGAAAACTGATACGGAAAAATTTAATTTCCACCCATTCTTGGGTGTGACATTATTATCTGCTAAACCATCAACTTGACAAAAAAAATGCATATGACAAAAGTTGTAGAGAATCAAAAGTTATATATGATACATCAAAAATATTTTTCCTATTTGACCCAGTTTTGGGTTTGGCAATTTTGGACTTTTCTTATTTTTAATAATTAAAAAACCAAATTTTGGATATATACGCAGAAAAATACGTAGATTCCGAAAATCGATATCCAAGATTTAAATTTTTACCCATTTTAGGGTGTGATATCATTATCTGCTAAACTATCAACTTTACAAAAAAAATACATACGACAAAAGTTGTAGAGAATCTTAAGTTATGTAGATAGTACATTAAACATTTTTCGATATTTTCCCAAATTATGGGTGTAGAGGCTGAAAACCCGTTAAAACTCATATAAGTCGTCGTAACTTGGAACTAGTATGTCATATAATAAAAAGTTAAATGTACACCCCCCATAGAATTCGATTTGCTATGAAAAAGGTCCTATTCGCTTTATCTCTATCTCTTACCGTTTCCGAGAAATAAATATCAAAATCTGAGATTTTCAGTAGCCTATTAAAATTTATAATTTAAAAAATTCACAGCGCCCGTATTTAAAAATATTAAATAACAAAATTTTGGGTATATATGTAGCTAAATACGTAGATTTTGAAAACCGATATGGAAAAATTTAATTTGCACCCATTCTTGGGTGTGACATTATTATCTGCTAAACCATCAATTTGACGAAAAAATGCATATGACAAAAGTTGTAGTGAATCAAAAGTTATATATGATACACCAAAAATGTTTTTCCTATTTGACCCAGTTTTGGGTTTAGCAATTTTGGACTTTTCTTATTTTTAATAATTAAAAAACCAAATTTTGGTTATATACGCAGAAAAATACGTAGATTCCGAAAATCGATATCCAAGATTTAAATTTTTACCCATTTTAGGGTGTGATATCATTATCTGCTAAACCATCAACTTTACAAAAAAAATACATACGACAAAAGTTGTAGAGAATCTTAAGTTATGTAGATAGTACATTAAACATTTTTCGATATTTTCCCAAATTATGGGTGTAGAGGCTGAAAACCCGTTAAAACTCATATAAGTCGTCGTAACTTGGAACTAGTATGTCATATAATAAAAAGTTAAATGTACACCGCCCATAGAATTCGATTTGCTATGAAAAAGGTCCTATTCGCTTTATCTCTATCTCTTACCGTTTCCGAGAAATAAATATCAAAATCTGAGATTTTCAGTAGCCTATTAAAATTTATAATTTAAAAAATTCACAGCGCCCGTATTTAAAAATATTAAATGACAAAATTTTGGGTATATATGTAGCTAAATACGTAAATTTTGAAAACTTATACGGAAAAATTTAATTTCCACCCATTCTTGGGTGTGACATTATTATCTGCTAAACCATCAATTTGACGAAAAAAATGCATATGACAAAAGTTGTAGAGAATCAAAAGATAAATATGATACACTAAAAATGTTTTTCCTATTTGACCCAGTTTTGAGTTTAGCAATTTTGGACTTTTCTTATTTTTAATAATTAAAAAACCAAATTTTGGATATATACGCAGAAAAATACGTAGATTCCGAAAATCGATATCCAAGATTTAAATTTTTACCCATTTTAGGGTGTAATATTATTATCTGCTAAATTATCAACTTTACAAAAAAAATACATACGACAAAAGTTGTAGAGAATCTTAAGTTATGTAGATAGTACATTAAACATTTTTCGATATTTTCCCAAATTATGGGTGTAGAGGCTGAAAACCCGTTAAAACTCATATAAGTCGTCGTAACTTGGAACTGGTATGTCATATAATAAAAAGTTAAATGTACACCCCCCATAGAATTCGATTTGCTATGAAAAAGGTCCTATTCGCTTTATCTCTATCTCTTACCGTTTCCGAGAAATAAATATCAAAATCTGAGATTTTCAGTAGCCTATTAAAATTTATAATTTAATAAATTCACAGCGCCCGTATTTAAAAATATTAAATGACAAAATTTTGGGTATATATGTAGCTAAATACGTAGATTTTGAAAACTTATACGGAAAAATTTTATTTCCACCCATTCTTGGGTGTGACATTATTATCTGCTAAACCATCAACTTGACAAAAAAAATGCATATGACAAAAGTTGTAGAGAATCAAAAGTTATATATGATACATCAAAAATATTTTTTCTATTTGACCCAGTTTTGGGTTTGGCAATTTTGGACTTTTCTTATTTTTAATAATTAAAAAACCCAAATTTTGGATATATACGCAGAAAAATACGTAGATTCCGAAAATCGATATCCAAGATTTAAATTTTTACCCATTTTAGGGTGTGATATCATTATCTGCTAAACTATCAACTTTACAAAAAAAATACATACGACAAAAGTTGTAGAGAATCTTAAGTTATGTAGACCGTACATTAAACATTTTTCGATATTTTCCCAAATTATGGGTGTAGAGGCTGAAAACCCGTTAAAACTCATATAAGTCGTCGTAACTTGGAACTAGTATGTCATATATTAAAAGTTAAATGTACACCCCCCATAGAATTCGATTTGCTATGAAAAAGGTCCTATTCGCTTTATCTCTATCTCTTACCGTTTCCGAGAAATAAATATCAAAATCTGAGATTTTCAGTAGCCTATTAAAATTTATAATTTTAAAAATTCACAGCGCCCGTATTTAAAAATATTAAATAACAAAATTTTGGGTATATATGTAGCTAAATACGCAGATTTTAAAAACCGATACGGAAAAATTTAATTTGCACCCATTCTTGGGTGTGACATTATTATCTGCTAAACCATCAATTTGACGAAAAAAATGCATATGACAAAAGTTGTAGAGAATCAAAAGATAAATATGATACACTAAAAATGTTTTTCCTATTTGACCCAGTTTTCGGTTTAGCAATTTTGGACTTTTCTTATTTTTAATAATTAAAAAACCAAATTTTGGATATATACGCACAAAAATACGTAGATTCCGAAAATCGATATCCAATATTTAAATTTTTACCCATTTTAGGGTGTGATATTATTATCTGCTAAATTATCAACTTTACAAAAAAAATATATACGACAAAAGTTGTAGAGAATCTTAAGTTATGTAGATAGTACATTAAACATTTTTCGATATTTTCCCAAATTATGGGTGTAGAGGCTGAAAACCCGTTAAAACTCATATAAGTCGTCGTAACTTGGAACTGGTATGTCATATAATAAAAAGTTAAATGTACACCCCCCATAGAATTCGATTTGCTATGAAAAAGGTCCTATTCGCTTTATCTCTATCTCTTACCGTTTCCGAGAAATAAATATCAAAATCTGAGATTTTCAGTAGCCTATTAAAATTTATAATTTAAAAAATTCACAGCGCCCGTATTTAAAAAAATTAAATGACAAAATTTTGGGTATATATGTAGCTAAATACGTAGATTTTGAAAACCGATACGGAAAAATTTAATTTCCACCCATTCTTGGGTGTGACATTATTATCTGCTAAACCATCAACTTGACGAAAAAAATGCATATGACAAAAGTTGTAGAGAATCAAAAGTTATATATGATACATCAAAAATATTTTTTCTATTTGACCCAGTTTTGGGTTTGGCAATTTTGGACTTTTCTTATTTTTAATAATTAAAAAACCAAATTTTGGATATATACGCAGAAAAATACGTAGATTCCGAAAATCAATATCCAAGATTTAAATTTTTACCCATTTTAGGGTGTAATATCATTATCTGCTAAACTATCAACTTTACGAAAAAAATACATACGACAAAAGTTGTAGAGAATCTTAAGTTATGTAGATAGTACATTAAACATTTTTCGATATTTTCCCAAATTATGGGTGTAGAGGCTGAAAACCCGTTAAAACTCATATAAGTCGTCGTAACTTGGAAGTAGTATGTCATATAATAAAAAGTTAAATGTACACCCCCCATAGAATTCGATTTGCTATGAAAAAGGTCCTATTCGCTTTATCTCTATCTCTTACCGTTTCCGAGAAATAAATATCAAAATCTGAGATTTTCAGTAGCCTATTAAAATTTATAATTTTAAAAATTCACAGCGCCCGTATTTAAAAATATTAAATAACAAAATTTTGGGTATATATGTAGCTAAATACGTAGATCTTGAAAACCGATACGGAAAAATTTAATTTCCACCCATTCTTGGGTGTGACATTATTATCTGCTAAACCATCAACTTGACGAAAAAATGCATATGACAAAAGTTGTAGATAATCAAAAGTTATGTATGATACATCAAAAATATTTTTTCTATTTGACCCAGTTTTGGGTTTGGCAATTTTGGACTTTTCTTATTTTTAATAATTAAAAAACCAAATTTTGGATATATACGCAGAAAAATAGGTAGATTCCGAAAATCGATATCCAAGATTTCAATTTTTACCCATTTTAGGGTGTGATATCATTATCTGCTAAACTATCAACTTTACAAAAAAAATACATACGACAAAAGTTGTAGAGAATCTTAAGTTATGTAGATAGTACATTAAACACTTTTTGATATTTTCCCAAATTAAGGGTGTAGAGGCTGAAAACCCGTTAAAACTCATATAAGTCGTCGTAACTTG
The DNA here is from genome assembly GCA_963082715.1 of Harpalus rubripes. NCBI lineage: Eukaryota > Metazoa > Arthropoda > Insecta > Coleoptera > Carabidae > Harpalus > Harpalus rubripes. The sequence continues at coordinate 15,754,407 of OY720460.1, forward strand.
GAACTGGTATGTCGTATGATAAAAAGATAAATGTACACCCCCCCTAGAATTCGATTTGCTATGAAAAGGTCCTATTCGCTTTATCTCTATCTCTTACCGTTTCCGAGAAATAAATATCAAAATCTGAGATTTTCAGTAGCCTATTAAAATTTATAATTTTAAAAATTCACAGCGCCCGTATTTAAAAATATTAAATAACAAAATTTTGGGTATATATGTAGCTAAATACGTAGATTTTGAAAACCGATATGGAAAAATTTAATTTCCACCCATTCTTGGGTGTGACATTATTATCTGCTAAACCATCAATTTGACGAAAAAATGCATATGACAAAAGTTGTAGTGAATCAAAAGTTATATATGATACACCAAAAATGTTTTTCCTATTTGACCCAGTTTTGGGTTTAGCAATTTTGGACTTTTCTTATTTTTAATAATTAAAAAACCAAATTTTGGTTATATACGCAGAAAAATACGTAGATTCCGAAAATCGATATCCAAGATTTAAATTTTTACCCATTTTAGGGTGTGATATCATTATCTGCTAAACCATCAACTTTACAAAAAAAATACATACGACAAAAGTTGTAGAGAATCTTAAGTTATGTAGATAGTACATTAAACATTTTTCGATATTTTCCCAAATTATGGGTGTAGAGGCTGAAAACCCGTTAAAACTCATATAAGTCGTCGTAACTTGGAACTAGTATGTCATATAATAAAAAGTTAAATGTACACCGCCCATAGAATTCGATTTGCTATGAAAAAGGTCCTATTCGCTTTATCTCTATCTCTTACCGTTTCCGAGAAATAAATATCAAAATCTGAGATTTTCAGTAGCCTATTAAAATTTATAATTTAAAAAATTCACAGCGCCCGTATTTAAAAATATTAAATGACAAAATTTTGGGTATATATGTAGCTAAATACGTAAATTTTGAAAACTTATACGGAAAAATTTAATTTCCACCCATTCTTGGGTGTGACATTATTATCTGCTAAACCATCAATTTGACGAAAAAAATGCATATGACAAAAGTTGTAGAGAATCAAAAGATAAATATGATACACTAAAAATGTTTTTCCTATTTGACCCAGTTTTGAGTTTAGCAATTTTGGACTTTTCTTATTTTTAATAATTAAAAAACCAAATTTTGGATATATACGCAGAAAAATACGTAGATTCCGAAAATCGATATCCAAGATTTAAATTTTTACCCATTTTAGGGTGTAATATTATTATCTGCTAAATTATCAACTTTACAAAAAAAATACATACGACAAAAGTTGTAGAGAATCTTAAGTTATGTAGATAGTACATTAAACATTTTTCGATATTTTCCCAAATTATGGGTGTAGAGGCTGAAAACCCGTTAAAACTCATATAAGTCGTCGTAACTTGGAACTGGTATGTCATATAATAAAAAGTTAAATGTACACCCCCCATAGAATTCGATTTGCTATGAAAAAGGTCCTATTCGCTTTATCTCTATCTCTTACCGTTTCCGAGAAATAAATATCAAAATCTGAGATTTTCAGTAGCCTATTAAAATTTATAATTTAATAAATTCACAGCGCCCGTATTTAAAAATATTAAATGACAAAATTTTGGGTATATATGTAGCTAAATACGTAGATTTTGAAAACTTATACGGAAAAATTTTATTTCCACCCATTCTTGGGTGTGACATTATTATCTGCTAAACCATCAACTTGACAAAAAAAATGCATATGACAAAAGTTGTAGAGAATCAAAAGTTATATATGATACATCAAAAATATTTTTTCTATTTGACCCAGTTTTGGGTTTGGCAATTTTGGACTTTTCTTATTTTTAATAATTAAAAAACCCAAATTTTGGATATATACGCAGAAAAATACGTAGATTCCGAAAATCGATATCCAAGATTTAAATTTTTACCCATTTTAGGGTGTGATATCATTATCTGCTAAACTATCAACTTTACAAAAAAAATACATACGACAAAAGTTGTAGAGAATCTTAAGTTATGTAGACCGTACATTAAACATTTTTCGATATTTTCCCAAATTATGGGTGTAGAGGCTGAAAACCCGTTAAAACTCATATAAGTCGTCGTAACTTGGAACTAGTATGTCATATATTAAAAGTTAAATGTACACCCCCCATAGAATTCGATTTGCTATGAAAAAGGTCCTATTCGCTTTATCTCTATCTCTTACCGTTTCCGAGAAATAAATATCAAAATCTGAGATTTTCAGTAGCCTATTAAAATTTATAATTTTAAAAATTCACAGCGCCCGTATTTAAAAATATTAAATAACAAAATTTTGGGTATATATGTAGCTAAATACGCAGATTTTAAAAACCGATACGGAAAAATTTAATTTGCACCCATTCTTGGGTGTGACATTATTATCTGCTAAACCATCAATTTGACGAAAAAAATGCATATGACAAAAGTTGTAGAGAATCAAAAGATAAATATGATACACTAAAAATGTTTTTCCTATTTGACCCAGTTTTCGGTTTAGCAATTTTGGACTTTTCTTATTTTTAATAATTAAAAAACCAAATTTTGGATATATACGCACAAAAATACGTAGATTCCGAAAATCGATATCCAATATTTAAATTTTTACCCATTTTAGGGTGTGATATTATTATCTGCTAAATTATCAACTTTACAAAAAAAATATATACGACAAAAGTTGTAGAGAATCTTAAGTTATGTAGATAGTACATTAAACATTTTTCGATATTTTCCCAAATTATGGGTGTAGAGGCTGAAAACCCGTTAAAACTCATATAAGTCGTCGTAACTTGGAACTGGTATGTCATATAATAAAAAGTTAAATGTACACCCCCCATAGAATTCGATTTGCTATGAAAAAGGTCCTATTCGCTTTATCTCTATCTCTTACCGTTTCCGAGAAATAAATATCAAAATCTGAGATTTTCAGTAGCCTATTAAAATTTATAATTTAAAAAATTCACAGCGCCCGTATTTAAAAAAATTAAATGACAAAATTTTGGGTATATATGTAGCTAAATACGTAGATTTTGAAAACCGATACGGAAAAATTTAATTTCCACCCATTCTTGGGTGTGACATTATTATCTGCTAAACCATCAACTTGACGAAAAAAATGCATATGACAAAAGTTGTAGAGAATCAAAAGTTATATATGATACATCAAAAATATTTTTTCTATTTGACCCAGTTTTGGGTTTGGCAATTTTGGACTTTTCTTATTTTTAATAATTAAAAAACCAAATTTTGGATATATACGCAGAAAAATACGTAGATTCCGAAAATCAATATCCAAGATTTAAATTTTTACCCATTTTAGGGTGTAATATCATTATCTGCTAAACTATCAACTTTACGAAAAAAATACATACGACAAAAGTTGTAGAGAATCTTAAGTTATGTAGATAGTACATTAAACATTTTTCGATATTTTCCCAAATTATGGGTGTAGAGGCTGAAAACCCGTTAAAACTCATATAAGTCGTCGTAACTTGGAAGTAGTATGTCATATAATAAAAAGTTAAATGTACACCCCCCATAGAATTCGATTTGCTATGAAAAAGGTCCTATTCGCTTTATCTCTATCTCTTACCGTTTCCGAGAAATAAATATCAAAATCTGAGATTTTCAGTAGCCTATTAAAATTTATAATTTTAAAAATTCACAGCGCCCGTATTTAAAAATATTAAATAACAAAATTTTGGGTATATATGTAGCTAAATACGTAGATCTTGAAAACCGATACGGAAAAATTTAATTTCCACCCATTCTTGGGTGTGACATTATTATCTGCTAAACCATCAACTTGACGAAAAAATGCATATGACAAAAGTTGTAGATAATCAAAAGTTATGTATGATACATCAAAAATATTTTTTCTATTTGACCCAGTTTTGGGTTTGGCAATTTTGGACTTTTCTTATTTTTAATAATTAAAAAACCAAATTTTGGATATATACGCAGAAAAATAGGTAGATTCCGAAAATCGATATCCAAGATTTCAATTTTTACCCATTTTAGGGTGTGATATCATTATCTGCTAAACTATCAACTTTACAAAAAAAATACATACGACAAAAGTTGTAGAGAATCTTAAGTTATGTAGATAGTACATTAAACACTTTTTGATATTTTCCCAAATTAAGGGTGTAGAGGCTGAAAACCCGTTAAAACTCATATAAGTCGTCGTAACTTGGAACTGGTATGTCGTATGATAAAAAGATAAATGTACACCCCCCCTAGAATTCGATTTGCTATGAAAAGGTCCTATTCGCTTTATCTCTATCTCTTACCGTTTCCGAGAAATAAATATCAAAATCTGAGATTTTCAGTAGCCTATTAAAATTTATAATTTTAAAAATTCACAGCGCCCGTATTTAAAAATATTAAATAACAAAATTTTGGGTATATATGTAGCTAAATACGTAGATTTTGAAAACCGATATGGAAAAATTTAATTTCCACCCATTCTTGGGTGTGACATTATTATCTGCTAAACCATCAATTTGACGAAAAAATGCATATGACAAAAGTTGTAGATAATCAAAAGTTATATATGATACATCAAAAATATTTTTTCTATTTTACCCAGTTTTGGTTTTGGCAATTTTGGACTTTTCTTATTTTTAATAATTAAAAAACCAAATTTTGGATATATACGCAGAAAAATACGTAGATTCCGAAAATCGGTATCCAAGATTTAAATTTTTACCCATTTTAGGGTGTGATATCATTATCTGCTAAACCATCAACTTTACAAAAAAAATACATACGACAAAAGTTATAGAGAATCTTAAGTTATGTAGATAGTACATTAAACATTTTTCGATATTTTCCCAAATTATGGGTGTAGAGGCTGAAAACCCGTTAAAACTCATATAAGTCGTCGTAACTTGGAACTGGTATGTCATACAATAAAAAGTTAAATGTACACCCCCCATAGAATTCGATTTGCTATGAAAAAGGTCCTATTCGCTTTATCTCTATCTCTTACCGTTTCCGAGAAATAAATATCAAAATCTGAGATTTTCAGTAGCCTATTAAAATTTACAATTTAATAAATTCACAGCGACCGTATTTAAAAATATTAAATGACAAAATTTTGGGTATATATGTAGCTAAGTACGTAGATTTTGAAAACTTATACGGAAAAATTTAATTTCCACCCATTCTTGGGTGTGACATTATTATCTGCTAAACCATCAACTTGACAAAAAAAATGCATATGACAAAAGTTGTAGAGAATCAAAAGCTATATATGATACATCAAAAATATTTTTTCTATTTGACCCAGTTTTGGGTTTGGCAATTTTGGACTTTTCTTATTTTTAATAATTAAAAAACCAAATTTTGGATATATACGCAGAAAAATACGTAGATTCCGAAAATCGATATCCAAGATTTAAATTTTTACCCATTTTAGGATGTAATATCATTATCTGCTAAACTATCAACTTTACAAAAAAAATACATACGACAAAAGTTGTAGAGAATCTTAAGTTATGTAGATAGTACATTAAACATTTTTCGATATTTTCCCAAATTATGGGTGTAGAGGCTGAAAACCCGTTAAAATTCATATAAGTCGTCGTAACTTGGAACTGGTATGTCATATAATAAAAAGTTAAATGTACACCCCCCATAGAATTCGATTTGCTGTGAAAAACGTCCTATTCGCTTTATCTCTATCTCTTACCGTTTCCGAGAAATAAATATCAAAATCTGAGATTTTCAGTAGCCTATTAAAATTTATAAATTAAAAAATTCACAGCGCCCGTATTTAAAAATATTAAATGACAAAATTTTGGATATATATGAACCTAAATACGTAGATTTTGAAAACCGATATGGAAAAATTTAAGTTCTACCCATTCTTGGGTGTGACATTATTATCTGCTAAACCATCAATTTGACGAAAAAATGCATATGACAAAAGTTGTAGAGAATCAAAAGTTATATATGATACACCAAAAATGTTTTTCCTATTTGACCCAGTTTTGGGTTTAGCAATTTTGGACTTTTCTTATTTTTAATAATTAAAAAACCAAATTTTGGTTATATACGCAGAAAAATACGTAGATTCCGAAAATCGATATCCAAGATTTAAATTTTTACCCGTTTTAGGGTGTGATATTATTATCTGCTAAATTATCAACTTTACAAAAAAAATACATACGACAAAAGTTGTAGAGAATCTTAAGTTATGTAGATAGTACATTAAACATTTTTCGATATTTTCCCAAATTATGGGTGTAGAGGCTGAAAACCCGTTAAAACTCATATAAGTCGTCGTAACTTGGAACTGGTATGTCATATAATAAAAAGTTAAATGTACACCACCCATAGAATTCGATTTGCTATGAAAAAGGTCCTATTCGCTTTATCTCTATCTCTTACCGTTTCTGAGAAATAAATATCAAAATTTGAGATTTTCAGTAGCCTATTAAAATTTATAATTTAAAAAATTCACAGCGTCCGTATTTAAAAATATTAAATGACAAAATTTTGGGTATGTATGTAGCTAAATACGTAGATTTTGAAAACTGATACGGAAAAATTTAATTTCCGCCCATTCTTGGGTGTGACATTATTATCTGCTAAACCATCAATTTGACGAAAAAAATGCATATGACAAAAGTTGTAGAGAATCAAAAGATAAATATGATACACTAAAAATATTTTTTCTATTTGACCCAGTTTTGGGTTTGGCAATTTTGTACTTTTCTTATTTTTAATAATTAAAAAACCAAATTTTGGATATATACGCAGAAAAATACGTAGATTCCGAAAATCGATATCCAAGATTTAAATTTTTACCCATTTTAGGGTGTGATATCATTATCTGCTAAACTATCAACTTTACAAAAAAAATACATACGACAAAAGTTGTAGAGAATCTTAAGCTATGTAGATAGTACATTAAACATTTTTCGATATTTTCCCAAATTATGGGTGTAGAGGCTGAAAACCCGTTAAAACTCATATAAGTCGTCGTAACTTGGAACTAGTATGTCATATAATAAAAAGTTAAATGTACACCCCCCATAGAATTCGATTTGCTATGAAAAAGGTCCTATTCGCTTTATCTCTATCTCTTACCGTTTCCGAGAAATAAATATCAAAATCTGAGATTTTCAGTAGCCTATTAAAATTTATAATTTTAAAAATTCACAGCGCCCGTATTTAAAAATATTAAATAACAAAATTTTGGGTATATATGTAGCTAAATACGCAGATTTTAAAAACCGATACGGAAAAATTTAATTTGCACCCATTCTTGGGTGTGACATTATTATCTGCTAAACCATCAATTTGACGAAAAAAATGCATATGACAAAAGTTGTAGAGATTCAAAAGCTAAATATGATACACTAAAAATGTTTTTCCTATTTGACCCAGTTTTGGGTTTAGCAATTTTGGACTTTTCTTATTTTTAATAATTAAAAAACCAAATTTTGGATATATACGTATAAAAATACGTAGATTCCGAAAATCAATATCCAAGATTTCAATTTTTACCCATTTTAGGGTGTGATATCGTTATCTGCTAAACTACCAACTTTACAAAAAAAATACATACGACAAAAGTTGTAGAGAATCTTAAGTTATGTAGATAGTACATTAAACATTTTTCGATATTTTCCCAAATTAAGGGTGTAGAGGCTGAAAACCCGTTAACACTCATATAAGTCGTCGTAACTTGAAACTGGTATGTCGTATGATAAAAAGTTAAATGTGCACCCCCCCTAGAATTCGATTTGCTATGAAAAAGGTCCTATTCGCTTTATCTCTATCTCTTACCGTTTCCGAGAAATAAATATCAAAATCTGAGATTTTAAGTAGCCTATTAAAATTTATAATTTAAAAAATTCACAGCGCCCGTATTTAAAAATATTAAATAACAAAATTTTGGATATATATGTAGCTAAATACGTAGATTTTGAAAACTAATACGGAAAAATTTAATTTCCACCCACTCTTGGGTGTGACATTATTATCAGCTAAACCATCAATTTGCGAGAAAAATGCATATGACAAAAGTTGTAGAGAATCAAAAGTTATATATGATACATCAAAAATATTTTTTCTATTTGACCCAGTTTTGGGTTTGGCAATTTTGAACTTTTCTTATTTTTAATAATTAAAAAACCAAATTTTGGGTATATACGCAGAAAAATACGTAGATTCCGAAAATCGATATCCAAGATTTAAATTTTTACCTATTTTAGGGTGTGATATCATTATCTGCTAAACTATCAACTTTACAAAAAAAATACATACGACAAAAGTTGTAGAGAATCTTAAGTTATGTAGATAGTACATTAAACATTTTTCGATATTTTCCCAAATTAAAGGTGTAGAGGCTGAAAACCCGTTAAAACTCATATAAGTCGTCGTAACTTGGAACTGGTATGTCGTATGATAAAAAGTTAAATGTACACCCCCCCTAGAATTCGATTTGCTATGAAAAAGGTCCTATTCGCTTTATCTCTATCTCTTACTGTTTCTGAGAAATAAATATCAAAATCTGAGATTTTCAAGTAGCCTATCAAAATGTAATACTTTGAAAAATTCACAGCTCCCGTATTTAAAAATATAAAATAACAAATTTTGGGTATGTATGTAGCTAAATACGTAGATTTTAAAAATAGTTACGGCAATATTTTATTTCCACCCATTTTTGGGTATGACATCATTATCTGCTAAACCATTAACTTTACGAAAAAAGTGCATATGACAAAAGTTGTAGAGAATCAGAAGTTATATATGATACTGGGTATAAAAGTATATGGCCTCCTTAATTTTCAGTTAAAATTTGAAACGAAAACTATTTAAATTAATGTACATAAAGATGGAAAATATTGTGCTACTCTTGCCCTACGGCTTGTCACCCCAATTTTTTTACTGGGTATAAAAGTACATGGCCTCCTTAATATTCAGTTAAAATTTGATACAGAAACTATTTAAATTAATGTACATAAACATGAATAAGAATGTACTACTCTTGCCCGACGGCTTGTCACAACTAAATAAACAAAAAATGGTCATTCACTTTTTTAATAAGTTTGTTAATTACTCAAAAACTGATAGCCAAAATTTATTTTTGTTACTTTTATTGTAAATATCGAAACAAAATTACAGGCATGGCACATATTTCTAAAAATTATTTTCAAAAATTCGCTTGATCATGGAATTTGACAATTTATTTGTATTTAACGCTGAAAATTTATAAACATTTGTATACACATATAGTTTTTGATGTACAATGTAAATTTGGAAAGTATCACACGGATTAACAACTCCTTAATGGTGTAAGTGTAACATGTTTTGTTCTAGGTGTAAAAATTAATTTGTATAATACAATATTGAAAATGACATCCATATAGTAATACATAACACAGAAGATTATTATTATAATAATTATATGAATCAAAATATTTTATATATTTTGGATTTGGACTGCAATAAATCTTATAAAATCCTTGAAGAGGTAACATATCATTTATTAAATATAAATATATTATGCATATTATTGTATGAGAAGGTTTATCAAGCTTCACGTCACAGGCACTCACAGCTATAATGGAGAAAACACCTCAACAATTACTTTAAAAAAATATATAACACCATTTATACAAAATTGTATTTTATATTATTATATTTGAACATTCTATGCGACTAGTAGTAAAAAATTTTGTTGCTTGGTGGCAGCACCAACGTGTCCAAATTCGTAATTTTTGTAAATAAATTCAATAAAATAAAATAATAATAAAATCGTGAATTTATGCTTTTCCGCGTTCGTTAACACTGGGGTGTAGCAGACTTGTCCAAACCAAAGTTCTGTATTTACATTGTTGCTTGTCACTTGTTGTTTGAAATTGAAATATATAGAACTACTTGTCGTAGAGTAGAAAATATCTTGAATTAATATATACAAAAATTAATACGCGAACCAGCGAGATTTTGCACTATTTTCTTATAATTTTTTAAATGAAATATGTATGTAATTAATTCAAATTTGAACACAAGATGGTACTAGATGTTTTGATTTTATTTTACATAGAAATTAAATGAATTATTATTCCAATAAATACGAAATGGGAACATTGCTTGTTTTTACATTAAACCATATTAATTTAAAATTATTTTGTGATAATAATATTAATTTATTTTCATTTTAAACATACATATATTTTTAATTCTTAACTTACCTATAAATGATGGAAGTTAAAAATATGAATTTATAATATGGAACTTAGGTCTTTAATTTAAATGTATTAATTGTTTATATTTAAAGTTAATATTAAGTATTTTTTTACAGACAAACAATGAAAAATTATTTTTAATACCAAATACATGGATATTACTAACACAAAAAACAAATAATTTTAAACAAATTCAAACTAATTTTTCTACATTACAAATTTATCAAAATACAAATATATTATTCGATAATAATACATATTATATTTACGAAATTTATAAATAAATGGCGTTTTCAAAATTACATATAAACTATATTACTAAATGGAACAAAACCCAAAAATTTGGAAACTTAGAAACAAAAATATTAGCAAACAAAAGAAAAAATTTAAACAAAATTACTTTAGGCGCAAGTATAGTAATTCTGGAAAATGATACTTTGAACCATTTAGAAGAGTACAAGTATACATATAAAAGGTGTCATTAAAAAACGGACCATTCAAAATATTCTTTTTTATTTATAATTATTTTTACCTGCCTTGGTAAGGGAGGTATAGGGATCGTTCTAAAAATCGCATATCGAGATTTTAGTAAATGAGTACATTTTAAGGTCCCTAGAAACCAATTTTGTCATTTTCACGAGACATGGGGGATTATATGAAAAATCAGTTAATTGTGGATAGTATCTCCCCGTGCAAGATATTAAGTTGAAATTTTGTATGCTTATCCGGGGATACTAATTCTAAGGATTATATTTTGTTTTTGGCATAATCGTTGCCTTTCCGGTTTAACCGGAAGTGATATTAATTTGCCTGGCTTACCATGGCTTACTGGGTTAATTATTTATAATTTTCTCTTATGTTTTTGTAATTTATTTCTTCAATATAAATTAGCTTCAAGCTCATCGTTGAATTCACAATTTTACGTACATTCCAAATATGTTAAAGGTGTCCCATTTGAAATATATGTTATTGCCACTTTCGGTTATACAGGTAGCGCTACCATCATACCAAATACCATGAATTGTGAGCCCTTACGCCTAAAAAAGTTATTTTGAGTGGCGCGTTTTTCAGGTCACTCTGTATATGAACAAACAAGCAAATGGTGTATAATATTAATTTTATAGATTTAAACATACTGATTCAATTTCGAAAGTAAATTATGTATTTGTCAAGCATTTGATTGAATATTTAAATGCTACCTTAAAAATATACCCTGTTGTTTCTTGGGTTTATATTAATAAAACTACAAATTTATATGGTGGTATGATACACGGTAAACAACTTCTCCTAACAAAATTTTTGTCTAAAATCTTTCAGTTTCTCAAAATTGAAATGAAATTTAAGAGCTTTTAGACTAAGGTAGAAATACTTGGTTTCAAAATTTTCTGAATGATTTCTGCATAAAAATTGATTAATTTTCGTTTTATTTACAAAATATTTGATGAGAAATATTCGTTCTCCGGGAATGGTCTGTGTCATATTTTGACTCAGAGCTCAACGTTTCGCCCGCAGTCGTATGGGGCATCTTCAGGAGCAAGGGGGATAGTACTGTCTTAAACAAGGTTACCCGACGTGTCAACCACGCTAGAGGCCGAGTTTAAGCAACAAGAGGGGGAGACTCAGTTTACAAGGTTACCCTACGTGTTGCTTAAACTCGGCCTCTAGCGTGGTTGACACGTCGGGTAACCTTGTTTAAGACAGTACTATCCCCCTTGCTCCTGAAGATGCCCCATACGACTGCGGGCGAAACGTTGAGCTCCGACTCAAAATATGACACAGTCCATTCCCGGAAAACGAATATTTCTCGTGACTCAGACTGTGGAAGCCTACGCAATTATTTCAAAATATTTGTGTCAAAATAAAAAAAATCATAATTTTAAAAAAAGTTTCAAATAAACCCTGCCTCAAATTACAAGATAAACAACTTTTCCTAATAAAGTTTTTGTCTAAAACCTTTCAGTTTCCCAAAAATGAAGTGACCTACTTATTTTAAAAAAACCATAACATCCTACCTTGTATTAGTTGTCGATATTTTGGACCAAAAATCTAAGGAGCCGTTGATATTTCGTCCCTGTATATTTTCAGCACACTTTAAACACACAAACATAGTCCAAAATTTGTCCACAACAATTTAAAACACTGATTAACGTCAATATTTGTCACTAGTAACATTTGATATTATAGTCTTATATAAATTAAATATATAATATTATACTTAGAAGTAAACTAGCACACTAAAAACTTGTTTAGGGATCTTAATTCATCATTACAGGTATTATCCTTCATTAAAAATATCTTCAAAAGGTCCTTAAAGTCGATTTATGCAAATTACGCTTGCAAATGGTTAAACAACACAGCCATTTTGTTGTAAATGTCAAAATAATTAACAAATACATTTCTTATATTTATTGGACGATTCTTAATTCGGATAATTTATATTTATCAATAATATTAATAAATATAAACTTTTTCAAAGTTAAATTTTGAAATTTCTTTTTAAAATTAGGGAAAATTTTGTAAAAAGACCCTATTTTGTATCAGTAGTGACATCTCTTGAACTTTCAGACAAAATACGAAATGTTACATATAATTTCCAAAATTATTAAAAATTATACTAAAACCAAATGAATAAAAGATTATTCCTACCTTGGTTGTAACGAACTCGGCTTATAGGGTCCCTGAATGTTTCGTTTAACACGAAATTACTCGTAAATATAATTATTATTGTCTTAAAATTGTCATTATTTCACAAAAGTTATTATTATTACTATTTAACACTAAAAATAACAATATACACTAAATATTTACACCCAAAAACGGGTGGATATGAATCTGAGGTGTACCACTTACGCTTAATATTAAATGTATCCGTTGAAATATTTTGATAAAAATTGGTATACAAAAAATTTAAGAATTTAAAAAAAAGTTTCTTATAAAGTATATATAATTTTTAATTCTGAGTAATTTGTTTCAAATAAATGTTTTTGAGAAGTGTATAGTTTAGTTGCAAAATGAATATTTTAAAAATTTTAATAACATACGAGACCCCCACTGCATTCTACCAGCAAAACTTCGTACTACATACGTGGTACATTTTATAAAATATTAATAATCATTTTTATGCATACTAAAAAATTTAAAAACATTAAATATGTTGTAATTTATAATATTTTTTAGTAAATATAATTTTTTTATTGAATAAAACCAAAATTTTGACAAATTTTGGTCCAAAATACCAAAAATTAATACCACTTGTGACATCTATAGGCAGTAACATGAACTATAATTTTTATATTCTTTTATAACGAAGTGATGTGTTTTTCACATTGTCTGACCATTTTTAATAATTATTATTATAAATAAAAATGAAAAACAGTTACTACAATTTAATTCTGATGATATTTCATTCTTGGCACAGATACATTTTTATTTTTATTCATTATCTCTGATATTAAAGAGAAAATAAAAAAAAGTTTTAACAATACTATCCTTTATTTTTAACTACAAATATTTTTTATTATGACAAACATTTTCGAAAACTTTTAATTCAGCTAGAAAATGGACTGCTGTACTCCATGATGAAAATTGTGACCTATTTTATAATGTTATGTTGTAAGCAAGTACGTTGATGTATCGTGTAAATGGGAGAAAATATTAACTATATTTTTAGAGGACCCCCCCTATTTTTTTATTTTTAAATATATTCTCTTATTAAAAATTTGCAAAAAAATTAATTTTCACGTTCTTTTTGAATTCCAAAGCCTCCAAATTAATACTGCTAACGCCATCAATTGTGAAAATTATTAACTATATTTTTAGAGGACCCCCCTATTTTTTTATTTTTGAATATATTCTCTTATTAAAAATTTAATAAAAGTTATTTTATTTTTGCCAAAAAATTTATTTTCACGTTCTTTTTGAATTCCAAAGCCTCCAAATTAATACTGATTCCGCCATCTATTTTGAAAATAATTAACTATATTTTTAGCGGACCTCCCCTATTTTTTTATTTTTAAATAAATTCTCTTATTAAAAATTTAATAAAAGTTATTTTATTTTTGCCAAAAAAATTATTTTCACGTTCTTTTTGAATTCCAAAGCCTCCAAATTAATACTGCTAACGCCATCAATTGTGAAAATTATTAACTATATTTTTAGAGGACCCCCCTATTTTTCTATTTTTAAATAAATTATCTTATTAAAAATTTAATAAAAGTTATTTTATTTTTGCCAAAAAATTAATTTTCACGTTCTTTTTGAATTCCAAAGCCTTTAAATTTATACTGCTAACGCCATCAATTGGTAAAATTATTAACTATATTTTTAGAGGACCCCCCCCTATTTTTTTATTTTTAAATATATTCTCTTATTAAAAATTTAATAAAAGTTATTTTATTTTTGCCAAAAAATTAATTTTCACGTTCTTTTTGAATTCCAAAGCCTCCAAATTAATACTGCTAACGCCATCAATTGTGAAAATTATTAACTATATTTTTAGAGGACCCCCCCTATTTTTTTATTTTTAAATATATTCTCTTATTAAAAATTTAATAAAAGTTATTTTATTTTTCCCAAAAAAATTAATTTTCACGTTGTTTTTGAATTCCAAAGCCTCCAAATTAATACTGCTAACGCCATCAATTGTGAAAATTATTAACTATATTTTTAGAGGACCCCCCCTATTTTTCTATTTTTAAATAAATTATCTTATTAAAAATTTAATAAAAGTTATTTTATTTTTGCCAAAAAATTAATTTTCACGTTCTTTTTGAATTCCAAAACCTCCAAATTTATACAGCTATCGCCATCAATTGGGAAAATTATTAACTATATTTTTATTGGACCCTCCCTATTTACAATTACAATTTACCGCAAATTTCTAATATTCTTGTCCGCTAGCGTTACGTCGATCGCCGACAAAAACTAAGAAATTTTAGGGTAAATACAAATTAGGATATTTGCTATAACTTTTAAAGAAATAATAAGATTTAGTTAATAATCATTGTTTATAATATTCATAAACAATTAAATATTTTTTTCTGTACACTCGTACAATGTAATAACAAAATATTGTATTTATTATAATAAAAAATATATAATATTATATTTATTAAACCTTTATAATACATATAATAACAATATTGAAAAAACTTTGTACATGATCAAATTTTGATGAAATACCAATATATATTTTCTGGCAAATGAACTTATAACAATAAAAAGAACAACAAATATTTATTTTACAATATAATAACCATAAAATCGTAAATCAAACAATATTTTATTTAATAATTTGTTTAAAATAAATAATTTAATAATTTTTTATACGTCAAATGATCCAAAACATATCTTGCAATATAATTGGTCAATTGATTTGTCGATATTATTGATTTTCTCCCATTTACACGATACATCAACGTACTTGATTAAACATTAAAAAATAGTTCACAATTTTCATCATAGAGTACAGCAGTAGTATTAAATTTTGGTAACAATTTTGAGAAAATCTATTTTCTAGCTGAATTAAAAGGTTTTCGAAAATGTTTGTCATAATAAAAAATATTTGTAGTTAAAAATAAAGTATAGTCTTGGTAAAGCTGTTTTTATTTTCGCTTTAATATCAGAGATAATGAATAAAAATAAAAATGTATCTATGCCATGAATGAAATATCATCAAAATTAAATTGTAGAAACTGTTTTTCATTTTTATTTATTATAATTATTATAATAATAATTATTAAAAATGGTCAGACAACGTGAAAAACCAATCACTTTGTTATAAACGAAAATAAAAATTATAGTTCATGTTACTGCCTATAGATGTCACAAGTGGTATTAATTTCTGGTAATTTGGACCAAAATTTGTCAAAATTTTGGTTTTATTCAATAAAAAAATTAATTTACTAAAAAATATTATAAATTACAACATGTTTAATGTTTTTGAATATCTGAGTATCCATAAAAATAATTATTGATATATTATGAAATGTACCACGTATGTAGTACAAAGTTCTACCCATAGAATGCAGTGGGAGTCTCATATTTCAAAATATTCATTTTTCAACTAAACCATAGACTTTTCAAAAATATTTATTTGAAACAAATTACTCAAAATTAAAAATTATAGATAGTTTATTTGAAACTTTTTTTAAAATTCCTTTTTTTTGTATTATATATTTGCCCTCTGTCAGCTTTACTGATAATTTTTTTGAAATGCTTTTAAAATAATTTCAAGTGTAATATATTGACAAAAATTGGTATACATATGTATTTTGACCCGACGAATCGATTTTTGATAAATTTAAAACCGTACCTCCTGCCAATTAATGAGTGGTTATTTGTTACCCAAAAATGGGTAGAGGTACAAATTTGTTGATAGCACCATTGGATTCTACGTACTTTCTTATATAAATATCCAAATTTTCTGATTATTTGCTTTACTGGTTAAATAGCTAGAAATAAATTAGTAAAACAATATTCAGGAACTTGTAAAGGTCATTGAACTATGACTATTACAAATAATTGATTTAAAAATGCATATGTCAAAATATTTTAACAAAAATTTGTGCACATATGTAATTTTACTCAAGGAATCCATTTTTATTAAAATTAAAGCTGTATATTATACCCTTAAATGGGTAGATATTCACCACCCAAAACTGGGTCGTGTTAAACTATTTTCGACTTCACCATTAGATTCTACGTGTTTTCTTATATATGTATACCAATTTTAATAATTTTTGGTAAAGGGGTTTCAGAATAATCTCACTTTTACTTTTTACCGCAAAATTTCTGATATTTTTGTCCGCTAGCGATACTGTCGATCGCCGACAAAAATACAAATTAGATATTTGCTATATCTTTTAAAGAAATTTCACAAAAATTAGTGCACATATGTATTTTGACCCGAGGAATCGATTTTTGATAAAATTAATACTGCACCTCCCGCCAATTAATGAATGGATATTTGTTACTTAAAAATGGGTGTAGGTACAAATTTGTAGATAGCACCAATATATTCTACGTATTTTCTTATGTAAATATTGCAATTTTAAAAATATTTACTAAACTGGTTTAATAGCTATAAACAAATTGGTAAAACAAAATTTATAGGTAAGTACTATGATTAACAAATAATTTATTTAAAAATGCATCTGTTAAATTATTTTAACAAAAATTTATAGAAATATATTATTGTACTCAAGGAATCCATTTTTGGCAAAATTATAGCTATATATTCTACTATTAAATGGGTAAATAAAAAAATTCAATCTTAATTTATAAAAAAATAGTACAGTGTAAGTATACTAATTTTCATCAATATATTCTAACGGATATATTTTTTATTAAACATCCTTTAAAATCGTCAAAAACTGAAAAAAAACGGAAGGGGTACACCTCAGATCTGTATCCACTCATTCTTGGGTGTATCAATAAAAAGAAATGTTATATTTTGACAAAAAACTCCAGAATTATACTGTAGGAACTATTTTTCATTTTTATTTATTATTATTATTATAATTACAATTACTAAAAATGGTCAGACAATGTGAAAAACCCATCACTTCGTTATAAACAAATATAAAAATTATAGTTCATGTTACTGCCTACAGATGTCACAACTGGTATTAAATTTTGGTAATTTGGAACAAAAATTATCAAAATTTTGGTTTTATTCAATAAAAAAATTAATTTACTAAAAGAATATTATAAATTACAACATATTTAATATTTTTGAATATTTCAGTATGCATAAAAATAATTATTAATATTTTATAAAATTTACCACGTATGTAGTACAAAATTTTGCCAATAGAATGCAATGGGGGTCTCATATTTTATTAAAATTTTCAAAATATTCATTTTGCAACTAAACTATAGACTTTTCAAAAACATTTATTTGAAACAAATTACTCAGAATTAAAAATTATGGATAGTTTATTAGAAACTTTTTTTTAAATTCTTAATTTTTTTGTATACCAATTTTCATCAAAATATTCCAACGGATACATTTAATATTAAGCATTTTTTTAAATCGTCTAATACTGAAAACACGTAAGTGGTACACCTCAGATTCATATCCACCCGTTTTTGGGTGTAAATATTTAGTGTATAGTGTTATTTTTAGTGTTAAATAGTAATAATAATAACTTTTGTGAAATAATAATAATTTCGTGTTAAACGGAACATTGAGGGACCCTATAAGCCGAGTTCGTTACAACCAAGGTTGGAATAATCTTTTATTTATTTGGTTTTAGTATAATTTTTTAAATTTTTGGAAATTATATGCAACATTTCGTATTTTGGCTGAAAGTTCAAGAGATGTCACTACTGATATAAAATAGGGTCTTTTTACAAAATTTTCCCTTATTTTAAAAAGAAATTTCTAAATTTAACTTTGAAAAAGTTTATATTTATTAATATTATTGATAAATATAAATTATCAGAATATATAATCGTCAAATAAATGTCACAAATATATTTGTTAATTACGTTGACATTTACAACAAAATGGCTGTGTTGTTGAACTATTTGCAAGCGTAATTTGCATAAATCGACTTTAAGGACCTTTTAAAGATATTATTAATGAAGGATAATGACTGTAATGATGAATTAAGATCCCTAAACAAGTTTTTAGTGTGTTAGTTTACTTCTAAGTATATTATTATCTATTTAATTTATATAAAACTGTAATATCAAATGTTATTAGTGACAAATATTGATGTTTATCGGTGTTTTAAGTTATTTTGGACAAATCTTTGACTGTGTATGTGTGTTTGAAGTGTGTTGAAATGTACTGGGACGAAATATCAACGGCTCTTTAGATTTTTGGTCCAAAATATCGACAACTAGATACAAGGTAGGATGTTATGGTTTTACTAAAATAAGTAGGTCACTTCATTTTTGGGAAACTGAAAGGTTTTAGACAAAAAAATTATTAGGAAAAGTTGTTTACCGTGTATCATACCATCATATAAATATGTAGTTTTATTAATATAACCCCAAGAATCAACAGGGTATATTTTTAAGGTAGCATTTAAATATTCAATCAAATGTTTCACATATACATAATTTACTTTCGAAAATTAATCAGTATGTTTAAATCTATAAAATTAATATTATACACCATTTGCTTATTTGTTCATATACAGAGTGACCTGAAAAACGCGCCATTCAAAATAACTTTTTATGCTTAGGGGCAGATTGGCACACCCAGCAATGGGTAATGAGCCGTGATGATATATTTATTTATTTACTTATTTTTGGATTAGCGAATTTTACTCTAATTTTGGCAGTTTATTTCTTAAAATATAGTCTAATCTAATCCAAGTAACTACATTTTTGATAACAAAATGAAGATTAAATTTTAAATAGCTGGATAAAATAGAATTCACTAATCCAAAAATGAGAATTAGCTTAAACTTTTTGGTGAATCGTTAATTTTTATTAATCTAAATACATACCTACATATTTACATATGCTGGAAACTGTATTGATTTCCTTTCTTATTGTTCTATTTACATTTTTCTTTTTAAAACGTTACTATTATTAATTTGAAATGATTAGTTCTTGGACAGTGACATTTATCTCAGTTACATACATTTGAATAACTGCCAAGGAGTATTGTTTGTTTAAAGCGTAGGCTCCAGGATTGAAATTATAGATAATTTTATGAATTTATCCAAATAATATGTAGAAAAAGTATTAATGCAGATCTGTAGAAAATTTAATAGTCTTTAATTTTTATAATAACATCAATGTTGAAAAAATTACAATTAAAGGTATTTTTCGAAGAAAAATTATTTTGAGCTTCTAGTAAAGTGCCATTTCCGGTTATGCAATTTACACCAAAATCTAATAGGCTCTTTACATTACAGAAAAAGTTCGAAATACAAGGTTTCAAAATTTTTAGAATGCTAGTATTTGAGATAGAGTGGAGAATTCACACACACATACAAACATACACAGACCTCTTCGGGAAAATGTTAAAATTGAATTCTAGGGACCTTAAAACGTAGTCATTTACCAAAATCTCGATATGTGATTTTTAGCACGATCCCTATACCTCCCTTACCAAGGGTAGCGGGAGGTAAAAAATAATATTTTGAATGGTCCATATTCTAATGACACCTTTTATATGTATACTTGTACTCTTCTAAATGGTTCAAAGAATCATTTTCCAGAATTACTATACTTGCGCCTAAAGTAATTTTATTTAAATTTTTTCTTTTGTTTGCTAATATTTTTGTTTCTAAGTTTCCAAATATTTGGGTTTTGTTCCATTTAGTAATATAGTTTATGTAATTTTGAAAACGCCATTTATTTATAAATTTCGTAAATATAATATGTATTATTATCGAATAATATATTTGCATTTTGATAAATTTGTAATGTAGAAAAATTAGTTTGAATTTGTTTAAAATTATTTGCATTTTGTGTTAGTAATATCCATGTATTTGCTATTAAAAATAATTTTTCATTGTTTGCCTGTAAAAAATGCTTAATATTAACTTTAAATATAAACAAATAATACATTTAAATTAAAGACGTAAGTTCCATATTATGAAATCATATTTTTAACTTCCATCGTTTATAGGTAAGTTAAGAATTAAAAATATATGTATGTTTAAATTGAAAATAAATTAATATTATTATCACAAAATAATTTTAAATTAATATGGTTTAATGTAAAAACAACCAATGTTCCCATTTCGTATTTTTTGGAATAATAATTCATTTAATTTCTATGTAAAATAAAATCGAAACATCTAGTACCATCTTGTGTTCAAATTTGAATTAATTACATACATATTTTATTAATAAAAATTATAAGAAAATAGTGCAAAACAGAAGCCACAATGTTGTAGTGTGACTTTTGGGCGCAAATATCATTTGCAACAGCATTTGAAATGCATTTGGTATAATTTCTGCGCTTTTTGATATGTACCGTTAACGTTGTGAAGGTATGGAGCACTCGAATAGCGTATTCCATTGTGACATTTATTAGAAATTTAATTCGATCATCGTCTTTCCGGACGGAGATTATAAATAATACTTTTAGCAAGATGGCTCGTTTATATCTTTTCTTTTATTGTGAGGAAATTATGAAAAGAAATATTGCTCAAAATTTAAGGATGAAGAGAAGAATATTAAAGACGCAATGATTGTTTCAAACTACCATCGGAAGAATTTGAGAGCATATATTGGTAAATTTATAAGTAAAACTATATGGTAATGTTAAAATTTCAAGACCAATCGATGATTTTACACAATTCGATAGAATGCGTGAATCTGAATAGAAAATAAAGGTGGCGCGCTCGCCATATTATTATATTACAAGAGGTGGTCTCCTGTGGATCCCTGTAGTGCGACCTGTTAGATCTATTGTACCCTCCAGATTTACTCCTATTCTAAAAGTCCTGTTTGTTTAATAAACTCCAGGGTTTTCTTCAGATCTAAATCTTTTAGCATATCCTGCTGAATCTTTTCTGCCCCCACGATATTATATCTCCTGCTCGTAAAGGCTTCACAGTGAAATATAAAGTGCTGAGGGGTTTCTTCCTCTTCACCACACCCCCTACATATTGGTTCTTTGGTTAGTCCCATCGTGTGCAGGTGTTTGTTTAGTATACCGTGTCCTGTTATTAATCTAACGTCTTGTTTGCTCATTAGGAGTAAACGTTCCGTTCTTTTCTTGGTTGGTTCATTTAAGAAGAGCTTTGAGTGTCTCTCCAACCAGTGATTCTTGTGCCATTGATTCAGCAATGTTTTTATTTCCAGCTAAACTGTCTCCGCTGAGACTCCGAAAGCCGGTTTTGGTCCTGTGAAAAGAAAACTTGTCCCCTTCTTAGCCAGACTATCTGCTACCTGGTTTCTTTCGATCTCTGAATGCCGGGTACCCGTATTAATTTCAATTTGTTCCTCGCTTCTAGTGCATTTAATCTGTGGATGCACTCTAGAACAAGTCCAGATTCTGTCTCACAAGATACTAGTGCTTTTAGTGCGGCTTGGCTGTCTGTTACTGCGACTAAAACTACCGATGGCGGCGCTAGTGTTGTAGCACACATGTGCTCTGAAAATGGTATTGTGCTACAAGATCGCATACAGAAACATTGTATAACCAACATTCGTTTTGAAGTGTACTAACAAATTCATTAAACTTTTTATAAATAGTGTTGGTAATAATTTTGTGTACGTACTTAAATTATAATGACATTCGAAAAAAGTTATCTTAGATTTATTTCTAAGGAAATGTTTATTTATTTGGAGGCAACAAATTCTTCTCGATGTTTTATAGAAGGGGGAGAATTGTTGAATCGTGGGTTGTTATTTTTATGTGGCGTTAATGAACATAGTGCTACAGACTAATAAATTTTTGGGCTGTGTTTAAACATGTGCTCTAACGTCACGTCCTCATGAGATAAGAAGAATTTTAAATTTACCGTTGATTATTTACAAAATGCTCTTGTATAGCTGGCCATAGTGGCCAGTGCAAACACATTACAGCTGTCTTAATATTTTGTACAAGATAGTAAAATAGTACCATATATTATTCATGGATGTTAAATAAATATGTATTTACTTTATTTAGTTAAAAAAATTAAAATGGAACTAATGTCAAATATCTTTCAAATTGTTTTAATTACATATGTAAGAAATATATACTGAAAGGTACATCTAAAGTGAAAAGTGTATTATTTTACTCATGAATTGGTCAGGATATAACACAATACATTTCATTTTTGTTATCCTTTTAAAATTCGTCACTTATTTTCCAGTTCGTATTTTCCTAAACCAGCCCACTCTTTTGTTGATAGACTCCATTTTACCAAATTTATTTTGGATGTCACTCTTCCTCTCACTAATTTTTGGGACAGATAATTTCTTACTATCCCGAGAATGACAGCCATAAACGCAGCAATTGATGTTGTTAATATTTTTTCGTTCTTTGCTCATATTGCAAAGTAATTTATATGTACTTTAAAACAAAAAGACAAACAAGAAACCGGCAAGGAATCCAATGCACTATATATATTTACTGTATAGTTGAATAACAGAATACCATTTTCAAGAGTTGCAAATATCGTCCGCGTGAGAGATTCACTTTAATTTTAGTCGCCAATATTAAACATGAATGTTAAAGCTTTAATCGCAGTATCGTCCATTTAAAAATTTTCTGAAAACTTATGTAACATATAAGGTTATACTCATAATTTTTGCAGTTTTGTAACCACTGGAATCTATAAAATATAGGGAAGTTTAGGATTTGTAATTACGGGTGTCAAATAGAAGCACCAATGTTTACATTTATTGTACACAAACATAAATAATAAACCCTTGAATAAAACTATTGTTCATTCGAAATGGTATTTAACGAAGTCCACATAGATAAAATTTGTCGAACTTGTTTAACAACTGAGGGAGAAATGTGTTCCCTTCATTTTAAAAACGAAACCTTTACTTCTAGATTATTCGACATGTTATTAGCATGTTCCTCTTTACAAATTACAGAAAGCGATGGTCTCCCAGAACAGATTTGTTCTCAATGTGTAAGTAATGTAATTCAGGCATATTCGTTCCGTCAACTTTGTCAACAATCAGACCAGACTTTGAAGAAATATTTGAGTAAAGATAAAGATAATCAGTCTACGAAACACGGCAATGATAATCCAATAAATGGATTTGATCTATCATTGTTCGACGCGGAAAAAATAAATGGTTTGTTATCTTAGCGTATGTCTCATAAGTTTTGGCAAAATTACTTCATGTTTTGTAATACTTATTAACTGTTCCATAAGCAACAAAATTAAAAAACAAAGTGAATAAAGATTTTGGGCGACATTTATATCGAATTCTCGGACTTCCCACTGAGCAACTCTGAAATTAAGGAGAATGATGGTTTTTATAGATAATATTGCAGAGGTCACTAATAATGTCAGATATAAGCCAAATTCGCAAATTATTTTAAATAAAAAAATTATTTAAAACAAATTTAAGAGCCAGGGGAAAAAGAATGAATGTCCATTTTCTAGCAAAATGAGATGATTGGTACTTATAGATTGAAGGTGGGCGCTTTTAAATAGTATGTGTAAAGGAGGCAAAACGGTAACAATCCTAAGATACAGGCCTCAGAAATTGTAAGACAATATCTAAAAAGGATGAATGTTCGACAGCGATATGCGCAAATTATAACTTGGTCAGCAGAAATTTGTTAAGCTAAGAGCGGTGTCAGTGGCTATCTGATGAGATGCCGTAACTCAGTAGTTAATTTTTAGCAACGGGTTAAAAATTTAACCAATGTTGATAATATAACAAACAATTGGATACAATTTCTAACCAATTGCTAAAAATTAACCACTGAATTACACAATAAAACTACCAAACGACGCAAAAAGTTTGGACTAGTGACTGATGTAGCTCCGACTGCAAAGTCATGAAACTGGTGAAGATTTTTCCTGCGAACATTTGAATTATTCTATTAACCAACGTTTCAGAACCAATTCCAATAACTTGTTATTGACTTTCAAAAATATGGGAGTCATGGCCTTTCATAATTTCTACCTATAGTCTATTCCACGAGACCTTTCATTAAACCAGGACTTCGAACCGGAGCTGAATTGAAAATCGTAAACCGGCAAAAATAACGGAGAAATTCTGTTAGGTCTCACATAAGTTGAAACTTGATCCATCTGTGGGTATAATAATTTTCAGAAATAACCAATCTGAGTTTCGAAATAAGATTAATACACTTTGTCATTCCAAAAGCATTAGATGGAGTTTCAAACTTCAAAATTCGCGTAATGGAAAAAGAATTTGTAACATTTATCTTTTTTTCCATGGTTTTTGGCAGTTTGATGTCGGAAAAACTATTTTTTCTTTGTTGAGAAAGGCGGTTTTTAAAAATTAGCCCCCGGTGGCAAAATGTCTTAAGTCGGTACTGTATGGTACGCTATTTCCACAAGCAGTGTATGGTGTATATAATTCAGAAATAATCAAGAAATTGTTGTAAATGTTGCCCAAAACCTAATGTTAGGTGTCCGTATTAAGTTGCGCCTTGTGCAAGAACATGCATATCTTTATTTACTTTAAGTTCATAATTTTGTTACTTATGAAACAAATATATTGTTAAAATTTCTGCCAAAACTTATGAGACATTGTTGTGAAGATTATGTATTGGTAATAACATTTGTAGGATTGTCTAGTAGGACTTCGAAAGTATCGAAAGAAAATTCTAAAAAGAGAAAAAAGTTTTCCGATTGTACAGAAGAAAATTGTGATACTAATGATGATACGGACCAGCCTTTATATCCGTGCCAAGAATGTACACAGTGTTTTACTGTGTACCAAGATCTGAAAGTTAGTGTTTTATACGAAAATAACGCTAGAATTATTGAAATAATACAATTCATCACTTTTTAAAAGCTCCCAGATAATATTCTTTTGGAATGGTTCCAATAATAACTGTCTTCTTACTACTGCGTACATTACTTCTTTCATGTTTCGCTATTTTCGGTTATTGTTGGTGTTTCCCTATCTTTATTAGAGCTTCGGTCAAGTCCAAGACTCGAAACAAGACCTCTATGGAAAGACTCAAGACCACGACGACAAGACCAAGAATCTTGACGAGAGTCTTGTAAGACTCAACCAAAACAAGACTTACGAAAGCAAAACAAAGCGTGACCAAGATTAGGTCAGTCTTGGTCTTGGTCTCGACTTTCCGAAGCTCTAATCTTTATGAATTCATATACGACTTTCTTGCGTGTAAACACATCGAAAAGATCTAATGTGACCAACACTATACTTCCGCAATTTAATTTTGATATAAACTTACATTTATGCTGGAAACTGTATTAAATTCATTTCCATATAACTATTGCTCTATTTACTTTTTTCTTTTTAAAACGTTACTATTATTAATTTAAAATGATTAGTTCTTTGACAGTGACTTTTATCTGTCAGTTACATACATTTGAAGATCTGTAGTGACAGCATGCACTTTATTCTATCATAGAAAACAGGCGAAAGCAATTTTACATTTACGAATGTTGGTAGCATGCACTTCAGAATTCTATGGTCACTATATTCTATTTTGGGAATTTTCGGGTTTTATGCTTTTAAAATAGAAAATATTATGACAGTTATATATAATAAATATATAATTTGGCGCTTTGAAGTGAATTGCGACAAAATAGTGACGTTAGTTTAAATACTTTCGCCTGGAACCGTTCGCTTGCAGATGAATATTTTGAGAAACGCATGCTATTAAATTTTCGCTTTGTGGCCTGATAGAATTCTAAAGTGCGTGCTGTCACTGAACTGTGTAACCAAGGAGTTGCATTTATTTAAAGCATACGGGATTTAAATTATAGATAATTTTATAAATTTATCCATAAAATATATAGAAAAAGTATTAATTCCAAGCTGTATTTAATAAACTTTAATTTTTTAATAACATAAATCTCTAAAAAATAACATTTGTAGATATTTTTAGAAGAAAAACTATTTTGAGCTTTAGCTAATGTGCCATTTCCAGTTATCTGATTTACACCAAAATCTAATGGCTTCTTTCCATATTAGAATAAGGTAGAAATACAAGGTTTCAAAATTTTCTGAATGATAGTATTTGAGTTAGAGTGGAGGATCCACCCATTCATACACAGACATCATCGTGGAAATGATAAAATTGGATTCTAAGGGCCTTAAAACGTTGTCATTTACCAAAATCTCGATATGTGATTTATAGCACGCTTCCTATAACTCCCTTACCAAGAAAGAAAAGAAAAAATACTAGTGAACTTTGTTGTTCTTTTTGGTAAACCGCGCCCACTATAGTGATCACGAGTTCGTATATATTTTTTGCAACTATATTTTACTTGGTTCATCAGTGGAAGTACATGTCGTATCTGCGATCTATACTTAAATTTCTTATTTTCAATTATTCTAGCGTACCTCTCGTATTAGGCCCCAACATAATTTTTTTATTAAGTTTGGTTTTAGGTACATAAACAGACTCATACTAAAATAAATCAACATATTTGTAAAATATGCCAGCAACACTTTTCCAGTTCCAGTTCTTTATCACGTCATTTTAAGGTGCAAAATATACGAGCCTAGGCTTATAATAGTTTGGCCGGTTTCAATAAATTATAATTTCTCAAATGATGAGAAACCCCCCATTTGTGGAATTATAATTTCTTTGTGGAACTATTATGCCCTTGGGCTCCTATTTAATAAATATATGTTAAAATAAATGTCTTATTAGATCCATGCTGGTGTTAAGTCACATCTATGCTCAGAATGTGGCAAAGGCTTTACTAGAAGCGACGATTTAACTCAGCACGCTCGAACGCATACAGGAGAGCGTCCGTATTCATGTACTCTATGTAGAAAATCATTTACTCAGTCGTCTCAGTTACAAGAACATCTTAGAGCTCATGCTGACCAAAAGAGTTTCGTTTGTACCACATGTGGAAAAGCGTTCTCTAGGTATAATAGTCTGTCTGGTCATATGAAAATACATAATGGTGGACGGAGTTATCCGTGTGGTGTCTGCGGAAAAGGGTAAATAAATAAAGTTATATACAGGGTGTTTCAGACCACTCGGCCCAGGCTTTTTTTCACCTGCCTCTTACTACAATTCACATAGCTTAAGCTTTAACATTCATCTTTAATATAGAGTACTGATCCAATTTATACGATGAAGTTTAGTTCTGACTTGCCCCATGAGTCTTTCGAGGGTTTTAAAATTTGAGGCTTGTTATTGAGGTCTCGCTAGAGGTACGGTAGGAAGATTGTTTTAGCGGGGTATTGGCATTTCTTTGCCTCCATGCACTGCGTTGTTATTTGGGCTTATTTGCGTGAAGGTGGGTCAGTTCAAAACTTGAAATCTTTGTTTAAATGTAAATTAAAGAAATCTATTAACTACTGCTGGAAATTTTGTGGATAAACCTCTAACACAACGAACACAAATACACTAGATATAACTTTAAAGTATTTATTTTGTTTTCGACTGGACAAAAAGAGACAACTAAGGATAGATATGTTGTCTCCTCACGGAGTATTCGCTAGATGTCACTGCTTGTTCTATTAACGTGAACTGTTTGAAACATTTGAATTATTATTAACGAAAAGCAATTATAAAATGTATGAAACGAATTGATATTAGTATTTAGGAAAGGATAAAAAGAATTGTATATAATTATTTATATTATTTTATTGATTTTTAAACAATATTGTTTTTGTGTAAATGCTTATTATTCTATTTGTTGTTTTTTCTAAATTTATTTTTGTGGTGGATCCGGATTTTGAAATAAATGTCTAAAATCAAATTGATGAATTAAATGCCATGATTATTTAATGGATCCTGGTCCAGGATATGGTTATGAATACAGTCCAAAATTCCCGTAAGTAAATTTCTTATGGTAGAATTAATTGTTTTTTTAATTAATAAGAGTTTTTAAAATTACGCACATTTAATTTCAAAACTCACTAGAAAAAGGCAGATTTATACAGAATAATGAATCTGTAAAACTTTGAACAAACAAAACTGGGCCTCAATTTTGTAACTTTAAATTCTCTGATTTCAAATTCTGTCGGAATTGGGTTTTCCCCACTACGAATTCTACTGCTCCAGACCAGTAGAATTTGAAATCTGACAGCCTTGAGATTTCCCCAGTTCTTTCTCCGGATAGATTTCAAATTCTTCTGGTCTGAAGCAGGGAAAACCCAACTCTGACAGATTTGAAATCGAGGCCCGAACAACTTCACAACTTCCAAACAAAGGAACAAAATGTCACAAATACATTATAAGGACCGCAGAGACAACTCTCAACAATCTTTAGAGTAGATTAAATTCTTTAGATAGGATTACGTTATGTTAGATTTTTTCCAGAACCTCTAGGACGTTGTAGTTGTGAAAAGAAGCCTGTGACGGGTGGTCTGAAATACCCTGTATTGTCCCGATTCTTATACAAAACTTTAAATAAGTATCATTCGTTAATTGCGTGATAAAGTTAAAAATGGGTGACCATGAATTATTACCATACGTAAACTAATTTGTATATCTTATCTTAAAAGGATTCACTAAAATCATGAGCAAAAACGTGATAAAATATTTCCGTAATAATTGTGACGTGAATAGCTATTCATAAATTTTTAGCTTAACTAAGCACAAGTATTTTTTCGTAATTGTTTTATTTTGGACTACATTTACATTGATTTCTCGGACTTCATACTACACAACTCCGAAATTAAGGGCAATGATGGCTTTTATATTGACAATATTATTGGAGATCCCTAATAATGTCAGATATACACAATCACGTTCAACTGTCAGACCTCCACAGCGTCTATTTACTCAACTGACTCAACAGCGTCTGTATATTCAACTGCTCGGACAGAAGTCACACCTTTCACCTCACTGTCTGTCTATTTATGTAACTAACTTTCTTCTTCCACAGCCCTAGTATCACCAACTATCTGTATGCCACAATTCTTCAACACCAATGCCGAGTATCCACTCCAACTCGCTGTTACTATCCTTGTATACCTAGCTTCACAATACTCCTCAACCCTGCCGAGTATTCACTTCAACACCTATCCCAATATACCAGTAATTTCCCGACTGGCCGTTACTGTCCTCGTACACTATAGCTTCCCAATACTCGTCAACACTACCGTGTATTCTCAACCACAGCTATCCCAGTTAACGAGTAACTTTCCGAGTTCTCCACTCGACACTATACTGCATACGCTCAACACGATACTGCTGTGCTTCACTAACGACTCTTTGTGAAGGTCTCTATATGTCTCTCCATGTAACTAACTAACTCCCGAGCATAGCTGCGTCCTTTTTATACAGCTGCCAGCTCTAGAATGTTCGTTTTTTGGTCGGTGCACTGAACTAAAGAAGCTCTCATCGTACACACCCATAGACTCCGAGAAAACTGGTTTTCGATCGACAGTATTGCCAGACCATACAATTCATTCTGTGGCATGATGGATCTCAGATACGTATTAATTAGCTTAAGTTTGCTGAAATTTCGTCTACCTGTCACTACTGTTACAAGGATAGTTAGAAGAAAGCGAAGAGCATTTCATACGTTGGGAAAATTATCCTGCCAATTATTGTTCTTTATACTCTTTAGGAACGTGTATGGTTCTTTCTGGTCTTCCAAAAACCGGTTCAAGCTACAAAAATTTCAATATGCTTTGGATGCTCTAGGGTGGTGCAGTCGCACCTTCTGCAACACCCTAGGGACGGTCCTGGGTGAAGCCCTAGATAGTCAAATTGATAATTGCCTAATAAAATTGATTGAAGAGCACGCGAGGGACGATTTTACCTAGCACCACAAATTTCAATATGCTTTGGATACTCTAGGGTGGTGCAGTCGCACCTTTCGCAACACCGTAGGGATGGCCCTGGGTGAAGCCCTAGATAGTCAAAGGTATATTGATAATTGCTAACAAAATTGATTGAAGAAGAACTCGCGAGGGGCGATTTTACCTAGCACCACAATTTTCAATATGCTTTGGATACTCTAGGGTGGTGCAGTCGCACCTTTCGCAACACCGTAGGGATGGCCCTGGGTGAAGCCCTAGATAGTCAAAGGTATATTGATAATTGCTAACAAAATTGATTGAAGAAGAACTCGCGAGGGGCGATTTTACCTAGCACCACAATTTTCAATATGCTTTGGATACTCTAGGGTGGTGCAGTCGCACCTTTCGCAACACCGTAGGGATGGCCCTGGGTAAAGCCCTAGATAGTCAAAGGTATATTGATAATTGCCTTACGAAATTGATTGAAGAAGAACTCACGAGGGACGATTTTACCTAGCACCATAAATTTCAATATGCTTTGGATGCTCTAAGGTGGTGCAGTCGTTCCTTCTGCAAAACCCTAGGGACGGCCCTGGGTGAAGCCCTAGATATTCAAAGGTATATTGATAATTGCCTAACAAAACTGATTGAAGAAGAACTCGCGGGAGACGATTTTACCTAGCCCCACAAATTTCAATATGTTTTGGATGCTGTAGGGTGGTGCAGTCGCACCTTTCGCAACACTGTAGGGATGGCCCTGGGTGAAGCCCTAGATAGTCAAAGGTTTATTGATAATTGCCTAACAAAATTGACTGAAGAAGAACTCGCGAGGGACGATTGTACGTAGAACGGCAAATTTAAATATGCTTTGGATACTCTAGGGTGGTGCAGTCGCACCTTTCGCAACACCGTAGGGATGGCCCTGGGTAAAGCCCTAGATAGTCAAAGGTATATTGATAATTGCCTAACAAAATTGACTGAAGAAGAACTCGCGAGGGACGATTGTACGTAGAACGGCAAATTTAAATATGCTTTGGATACTCTAGGGTGGTGCAGTCGCACCTTTCGCAACACCGTAGGGACGGCCCTGGGTGAAGCCCTAGATAGTCAAAGGTATATTGATAATTGCCTAACAAAATTGACTGAAGAAGAACTCGCGGGGGACGATTTTACTTTCCGGCCAGTCCTTACGTCACAAACTTAAAATTGGCTAAAAGACCAAAACATATAATTTGTTCCGCGAAACGACAATCCCCTACCTTATGCTCTTTTATCTTCAAAAGTTTACGATGAGGACGATCTTCAATGCAATATATACAGGAATCAGGAAAGCCTGAGAAAACGATATAAATGTCGCCCAAAACCTAATGCTAGGTGTCCGCAGAAAATTGCGTCTTGTGGAAGAACCCGGCTCTCTTGAAATCATTTAGGTTCATAATTTTGTTGCTTATGACACAGTTAATTATTAAGTGCTTTAAAGAAAATTCACATTTGTGCCAAAACTAATGAGACATCTTAGATTTCAAAATATAAAACTTGTTTATCTTAGTTAATATTGCAGATTATCGAGTAGTGGTGCCCTAACTCTCCACATGAAGACGCATACTGGTGAAAAAAATCACATCTGTGGAATATGCGGGAAAGCCTTTGCATATTCCGGCCATTTAGTCATCCATTCTCGAATACACAGCGGCGAAAAACCTTACGTCTGTCAGGTCTGCGGTAAAGGCTTCCCCGATGCGTCTAGACTTCGCGTCCATCAGCGTTCACACACTGGCGAACGCCCCTATGTTTGCTCTGTATGCGGTAGAGGGTGCGTAACATCTTCGGAGCTTAAAAAGCACTTGAGATTGCACACGGGAGAAAAACCCTACAGGTGTGAGCTATGTCCGAAAGCTTTTCCTCGGTCGGAAGATTTACGGATTCATGTCAAAACGCATACAAATGACAGAAATCATGTGTGTGGAGTGTGTAATAAAGGTTTCTATCAAGGGTCGACTTTAAAAGTACACATGCGCATACATACAGGCGAGAAACCATATAGATGTAATGTTTGCGATAAGGCTTTTTCCCAAACTGGAACTTTGAGTGCACATTTGAAGACGCACGTGTAATAGAATATTGTTATCTTGTGAAAGTTCGCTATTATCAGTGCCAACTTAAGACATTTTGCCGCCCGGGGCTAACTTTTAAAAACCCCCATTCTCAACAAAGAAAAATCGTTTTTCCAACATCAAACTGCCAAGAGCCAGGGGAAAAAAGATAAATGTTACAAATTTTGTTTTTCATTCACGCGAATTTCAAAGTTTGAAACCCCATTTAATGTTTTTGGAATGACAAAGTGTATTAATCTTACTTCGAAACTCAGATTGGTCATTTCTTAAAATTATTATACCCACAGATGTGTCAAGTTTCAACTTATGTGGGACCTAACAGAATTTCTCCGTTATTTTTTCCGGTTTACGGTTTTCGATTCAGCTCCGATTCGTAGTCCTGGTTTAATGAAAGGTCTCGTGGAATAGACCATAGGTAGAAATTATGAAAGTCCATGAACTCCCATATTTTTGAAATTCAATGACAAGTTATTTTCGAATTGGTTCTGAAATGTTGGTTAAGAGAACATTTCAAATGTTCACAGGAAAAATCTTCACCAGTTTCACGAATTTGCAGTCCGAGCTTATTCGCTACATCAGTCACTCATTCAATTTTTTTGCGTCGTTTGGTCGATATATTAATTGTGTAATTCAGTGGTTAATTTTTAGCAACTGGTTAAAATTGTTTCCAATTGTTTGTTATATTATGTCAACATAGGTAATAGTTGCTAAAAATTAACTACTGAGTTACGGAATCTCATCAGATAGTCACTGAACCCGCTCTTAGCTTAACAAATTTCTGTTCAGTACATGTACTGATGAACAGAAATCGGCTGACCAAGTTATAATTTGCGCATATCGCAGTCGAACATTCATCTTTTATACCCTGACGCTTGGACCGTCATCCTTTTTAGATCTTGTCTTACAATTTCTGAGGCCTGTATCTTAGGATTGTTACCGTTTTGCCTCCTTTACACATACCATTTAAAAGCGCCCATCTTCAATCTATAAGTACCAATCATCTCATTTTTCTAGAAAATGGACATTCATTCTTTTTCTCCTGGCTCTTAAATTTGCTTTAATTAAATTTTTTATTTAAAAAAAAATAAGAACTTGCTCTGAGGTGTACCGCCCTTTACATATTTACCACCGGGGGTAAATTTTATTACATATGTTAGTATGTGTCTAAATGTGCTATAACTGTTTGTATAATTGTATTTGTGCAAATGTATTAAGTAAAAGTTTGTTTAAAACCACTGGTATTTAGTTAATCCCGTTACTAGTAACCTACATTTTACATTTTGTGCAGTTAATAAAATGAAAATATATTGAAGAATTTATTGTGTTTATTGTTAGTACATAAAAAAACTACTTTCAAGTTATTTAAATATTTATTATAAGAACGCAATTAATCTTAATCTTGTGACGTATTGTTGTTATCATATTAATTAAAATTAAAAATACTATTATACTTTTTTACTTGTGACGTCAAAAAATTTATCAACAGAAAATAATGATCAATTGGGACGTAAATAACTTTTGTAGAGTATGTTTAACGAAACAGGAAAACATGAAACATTTGTACAATAATGAACAGCCAAATGAAATATGTAAAAAACTTGAATATTGTACTTTAATCAAGGTATACAAATATCGTAAATAACTAATATATTAAAATAATTTATTTTATATTATGTTTTTAAATTAAGCAACGGAATATATGTCTTTAACAAGTAAAATCATATTTTCATAATTTCCTGTTTCCTTGATTATTTTAGGTAAAAAATATGATTTTATTTGATAAAATCCTATGTTCCAGTGTCGCGGACAACACCCTGTATATTAAAATAATGTATTCTATGTTATGTTTTTAGATTGAGGACAAGCATTTACATATATGCCTTCCTTGTTTGAATCAATTGGAAGTTGCTTTTAATTTTAAACAAAAATTTGATAAATCAACAACAATTTTACAAAATAAATATATAAATAACGATAATATAATTGAAAATCTGGATATTTCTTGTTTGGATTCAAACATAATTGCGCGGAAACCAGATAATTTTATAAATAGCAAAATATCAACAACTGACTTAAAATCTAAATATTTATGCCATGTTTGCGGTTGTTTATTTGCTTTATTGTCATCACTAAAATCGCATTTGATATCACATAATAATGATCAACCTTATAGTTGTAATTTGTGCCAAAAAACTTTTAAATCAAGAGCCAGTAAAAGTTTTCATTTGAAATCTCATACAAACGAACGAAAGCATTACTGTAATCAATGTGGTAAAAGCTATTTTAACTCTAGTGGGTTAAAATATCATTTGAAGTCGCATGAAACTAATAAACAATTATTAAATAAATTATTTACTTGTAAAGAATGCAATAAAACGTTCAAAAATGACAAAGATTTACAGATTCATATAATTTTGCACTCTGGTGATTTTCCGTTTATGTGTGAAATATGTAAACGTGGTTTTAATCGATCTAATAATTATAAGGTAATGTTCAGCTTATTTATGAGGTAACTTCAAAAAGTACCCGGAATCATTGCCTATATATATATATTTTACCCACACGACTTTGACGAATTTGACATTAACATTAATTTTTTATTTTTTTCACATTTTTTGTCCTAATCCATAGCAAGCTTTATTACAAAGATTTTTTGTTAAAATATATATTTTTTTATTAGTCCATCTTGAACTAGTTTTACAACTGCAACACCATCAAGAACATTATTCAAAGAAATTATTGCAGATTAAGACAGTTTGAGTCGGCAGTATGAGTAGGCAGTTTAATCGGGCAGTTTAGGTGTGCTGTTTGAGTGGGCAGTTTGGGTGGACAGTATGAATTGGTAGTTTGACTGGCAGTTTGGGTGGGCAGTTTAAGTAGGCAATATGATTGGATAGTTTTAGTGGGCATGTTGCGTGAACAGTTTGGGAGAAGAAAAAAAATGGTTTTACATTGTGCGTAGACGGGTTGGATGCACGTAAAGACTACTATAATACACTATCAGCGGAGCCCTAGAGGAAGCTCGGCATAGTCGAGTTTTCGCTAGTATAATTTCTAAATTTACATATTTCGCTTATACAAAGGGCTAATTTAATAATGATAATGATGTGCTAGACGCAGAATTTAATTCTTTAAAACTCTTATTTGAAGCATTTATTTCTAAAATCAAAATGAAACCATTTTATTCAAGAAAAACAACTTCAGGTAATATATCACTTCCGGTTAGCCTATTTTAACCAAAATCCACTATGTTATTCCTATTGACATAAAAGTCTTTTATGCCAAATTTGAAAAGTTTTGGATTATATTTTCAAATATTAAAATCTATTACAGGCTTCAAGTAAAGTACTATTTCTGGAAATTATGTAATGATCAAAAAGAGAGGTGCGCAACTATGTTATACGCTGAAGACACTTTCAGAAAATGGGTTTCGCAAGTGCGTAAATGCAGAAACAATAATATAATAAAATGTTATTGACGAATTCCGGGAATATTTTGAAGTTACCTCGGAAAATGTTTAATTTTATCACGATATTATTTTTAGATGCACATGGTACGTCATTCAGGAATTAAAACGTTTATTTGTGAAATTTGTGGATTTGCTTTATATACATCGACTGCTCTTAATATACATAAAAGGTCGCATACTTTAGAAAAACCCTATACTTGTGGATATTGTAATGGTCAGTTTGTTACATCTAGCAGTTTAAATAAACATAAAAAACGAATACATTTGTATGAAATAACAAAATTATAATTTGTAAATGTATACAATGTTTTAAATATTAAAATTTGTTGCCCATTATTATAATTTTGTATTCATTACAACCATAGAATAATAAACGTATATGGATTGGCTACCGATCTTATAAATAGTGACAACTTTACTGCCATCTATGAAAGATTAGAGAGCTAAGTTTTTCAACAAAAGCCAACATGAAAATATGGGAGCTTCACAAGACATATTTAAAGGAAAGAATTTTTTTTGACCAGTGGTTCTCAAAATGCGGCATCTAACTTTTTTATTTTAAATGAGAATATTTATTTACGGTTTACTGCCGCGTCCATACATTTTGTACAGAGGCGACAGTAAACCGCAGACGCTAAGTAGCGAAACGAACAAACCTATTCTTTGACTACAATTTTTTTATCAATTCATATTTATTTTTTCTCTGTTGATTGTTCAATCTGTTTTACATGTATTTATTTATGATTTTATTCTGTACAACGACCAACTCTGTGATAATTTTATTCACAATTGTTCCTCGTTGGTGGTTGACACAAACCTGTAATAATTAGACAGTTTCTTGTCGTGATGAAGGCCATTGTCTTAGCCGAAACGTTGGCATGAAATAAATAATTTAATCAGTAGACTGCTAGTCCAATTATTTTTCCTTTTGGAACCCCTCATTAAATCTCTGTGTTCCGATGTTCGAGTCACCACCATCCACCAGTATGTACCGGGTGTAACACACAAAGCGGGCCATAGGCGTTTAACATGTGAACAGTTTTTCCTTGCGCAAAAGGATCCTATTAATTTTTGGCAATAAAGCTTCAGATAAATGTTTTTTTTTTATAAAGTCTGTATACGAATTCATCCGAAATGTTCTGGTAATAATCGATTAGATTTCAACTTTCTGTTCCAATGCATAGAGTGGCATAGATACATGCTTTCTATCTCTGTTTTATAGTGAAAACTTCTCTTTCTGAGTAGCGTTTCTGTAGAGAATTTCTTCCCTGGTTTTACCAGTATTGTTGTGGCAACACTGTAGTGAGTTGCGTTTGTTTTTCTAACGCTCAGGTAACAAGTTACCAACCTTTTTTGTATGCTACTGGTTTATTATCAGTGTGCGTCGTAAATTCTCATGTTGAATTTTATCAACACTCTAATATTTTAATCTTATAAAGTATCAGCATGCTGATAAGATTAGAATTATCTAAAATACGTTAGGTAAGACGAAAAATTGTATAAACCAAATGACATGATTTGGTTCAATGGCAATGTAAACATACATCTGCTACAGTACCTATTGCTTAAAGCATTGAAGATCTCAGATTTATCAAAACGCTTTCACGATCATTTCACATGTATATTTTTTATTATTAAGTGACCTCATAATCTGTCCTTGATCTTTTAGTGAATTGATAACATTATAATGTACACACAAGCGTTTTGTGTAAAGTGATTGGAAACGCGTTACAATATCCGAAAGATGTGCATGCTCAGTTGATAAACAATGCAGAGAATAAATTCTTTTGATAAACGCGAGAAAGAAGCGATACATTCTGGCCAGTTTATGGTGTCGCACTTCGAAGCAGAAGAACAAGATGATGAAGATGATGTTGCTGTACCAGTCCCAGAAACTGAGGTTAAAAACTCACTAGAGAACATTCCTGATCAGTTTAATTTGGCGTTAACGAGAGGTAATCCAGAAAATGGCAAGACGAACCAACAATTATCTATTGAAACTAACTTGTCAAAGTTGTTTCAATGTATGTCCATCGCATATAGGTTAGTCAAAATAACGCATTTCCTACAAATTTTAGCGCAAGTTTCAACAATTTTTTTTAAATATGGGCGCAACTTCCTTACTGACACCTAGCATTTACATCGATTCGCACAATTCCGAAATTAAGGGAAATGATGGCTTTTATATGATTGTTGAGAAGTCACTGGATAAGAACAATAAACTATTTTGTGGCTTTCTTGATTTAAAAAACGCGTATGATAGTGTTCATCAACTTTGTGGGATGTACTCAGGGAGTACGGGGTGAATGGAAACTGGCTGGGAGCGATTCGAGCATTGTATGAGGGTAGTGAGGCTGCTGTAAGAATATATGGTAGGTTGAGTGATTCGTATAAATGTTCGTGTGAAACAGGGCTGTGGTTGTTTAACTTGTATATGGAAGTGTTGTTGCGGAGAGCATTGAGTGAAATGGATGGTGTATAAATTGTGAATTGTGTGAAAGTATTGTGCCTGCGTTAGCGTATGCGGGTGATGTAGTTGTTTTAGGCGAAAATGAAGAGCAACTCAGAAGAATGATAGAGAGAATACATGTAATGTAGTTGGAAGATGTATGAATCTGGAGTTGAATGTTGATAAATCCACGGTGTTAGTATTTGAAAGGATTAGTGTTTGTATATTTGGGTAGCATGATGTCAAGGGTTGGTCGAATTGATAGAGAAATTGAAAGAAGAGTGACTGCGGGGAATAAGGTAATGGGTGCTCTGGGTACGTTTGCTCGAAACGTAAACGTATCTAGAGAAGCTCGTTTAAGTGTGTATAATGGAATGCTAGTGCCTGCTTTGATATATGGAAGCGAATGTTGGGCATGGACAGGAAAGCATAAAAAGAGAGTGACTGCCGTGGAAATGAGGTATTTACGTGGTGTATGTGGATATGTAAGACGGAATCGCGTGAGGAATAATTTAGTGTATGAAGAATGTGTGGTTAGGAAGAATGTTGTTAAGACAGTAGGAATGAGCCAGTTGAGATGGTTTGGTCATGTGGAGAGAATGAAGACTGAACGACTTGTAAAGCGTATATATCTTGGTGAAATTGAGGGTGTTCGATTGCGTGGCCGTCCAGTGTGCAAGTGGATGGACGTGATTGATAAGGTGCTAAAAGAGAGAAAGTTTCCGAGTGGGAAGAGAAGAAGAGCGTGTATGAATGCGATTATGAATGTGGCCAAGGCGAAAGAAGTGTGCTTAGACAGGAATATGTGGCGAAGGATGCTTGTTTCGTAACCATTATTGTGGTTCGGTTGCGGAATTTCACTACCGAAAATCGGTCACTTTAATATGTTAAGAGTGAGGAATATTTGTTGTATGATGTGAGGTTTGTAAGAATGTTGTTGAAAGAGCGAGTATTAGAAAACTTTAAGTAAACTGAATTCTTATTACAAAAAAAAATGTTGAAACTTGTTCCAAAACTTTTAGGGCATAAGTTACCTAAAAGCTATGCGTGTTCAGTTGTTATTATTATTCTCCTGTGTTTGTTTTAGGCAAAAGTTAACCTCACCAAAATGGAACAGATTCCGCGGGATAAAATTACGATGGAAAGACAAAATACGACTTAATAATGTCATCTGGAGATGTTGGCACATGCAATGTAAGTTTTGAGCGAAGTTTAAAATAGGGTCGCTTTTTATCTCCCGCCAACCTACATGCGTAGGTAAGGGAGGTCATGTTTTCGGTCCAAAAAATCGATAGTGAGTTTTCAGAGAATAAGCACGAATTAGAATCCCAACACGTTTTTATTTTTACGTTATACTGAATCGTAAACGTCTTATTACAGAGCTCTGTCTTTAGTAGTAAAGAAAGTGATACTTTATTTAAAGCTCATTTCTATTTTAAAGGTGGAATTGGCGGGAGGTTGTGCAGGCCACAAAAGATTTTTAAAAATATTTTACATCTAATTAATGTGTTTTTTTTTAGTTATAATGAAGCAGCCAACATTAATATGTCAGTTTGCGTCTCCATTAGATGTAGACACACACAATAAACCAGAAGTAAGATAATTAATTGTGTCTACAGGGTGTTACAAATTTATACGGTATGTATGTAGGCGATGCAAAATTGACCTTTATTTAATAAAATCATATCCACACAGACACAGCCACCTAAAGTTGAGCTAAGTAATTACTCTTTTAAGAGCATGTAGCTCGAAAACGGTGGGTTTCCGGATATAAGTATGAATTTATTAGTAAAATTTAGTCTATTTTGCATCCCCTACATATCCTATAAATTTGTAACACGAATTCATTAACACCTGTATATGTAAATTCTAAGTTAAATATTACAGGCTATAGTTCTGGAAGGTAAATACTGGAAACGTAAGTTGCAAGCAGTTACCGCAGAATATAAAAAATGGCGGTTGTTCTATCGAAACCAGTCGTTGGGCGGACAAGCCTTAAAAGACACTCTTATGACTGTTAGTACATATTTTATTATTTATGTAGTTTACGGTATTTCCAGTGACTAGAAGTTAAAATGAGATATAATTAAAAAAAAAATACTCTGTTGACTCAGTCGGCCCATAAACCAATTTTTTGTCGCTTTTTATAAAACTTTATAAAAAGATATTAAACAAAATATGATTTTTTTAAAGTTGTGTGTTCGTGACGTCATTTGTGTTCGTTCCAGTGGTACTGAAACTGTTTTTCATGAAAGCAGGTGTTATTTTTTAAAATAAAAATGTTTTACTTATTGTAAGCCTTAATTTATAATAGTTTAATTTAATAAAAACGAAACTATTTTTTTGTCATTTTTAAATAATTATTTATTTGATATTCGAGTATCTTTAAATACCAATCAAAAAATGAAATATGACACTGACAAATTACACGCGAGATTTGCAGCTTTCATATTTTTGACCAAAAGAATCAAATAGGATACACGTCATAAAAATTTTAATTAGTTACATCTCTTTACTGGATATTGTTCAAGAAAATGTTACTTTACTACCATTAATTGTACAGACGTACATGGAATGGATTTCCTGCTCTGTATAGTAAAATTATCTTACTGTTCCTTTAAAATAAAATAAATGTATCATCACGGCTTATTACCCATTGCTGTTTTGCACACAGATATCGGTAATGATGAAATATTTGTACCGTGCGGGCGCTTACCAGGCGTCACCTCACGGGCACTCATTGCTGGCGTGGAGAGTGCACCACAGGGGTCAATTTTGTGCCATTTAAAGTTCGGTCGGGATCGAACCCGGTTCCCCAGATTCGCGACCTGACACTCAAAAATAAATGCAAAGTATTTTCATTTGAATCAATATTAAATGGC
Organism: Harpalus rubripes; assembly: GCA_963082715.1. Taxonomy (NCBI): domain Eukaryota; kingdom Metazoa; phylum Arthropoda; class Insecta; order Coleoptera; family Carabidae; genus Harpalus; species Harpalus rubripes. Next base: position 15,795,862 of record OY720460.1, read on the forward strand.
GAAATACTTGAATAACAGTTTTTTTAAGTAATCTATATTTTAAACTAGTCGAAAGAAATTTGTAGATATTTTTCACCATTTGCATGTTGTTGATAAACATTAAAACATCTTAACCTAAGTTCTAAGTTAAAAAAGCTTACTCGTGCTAGTTACCTCACTTTTTAGGTAATATTATTTCACTCGCGACTTTTCTAAGCCTGCAGAACTAAAAATTCGCAAAACTAAAGCCATTTTACTAGTTTTTTACATGATTGTAAATCTATTTCTTCTCATACGATGTAACAACTACGTTGTCCTCAAGACAACTAATGTAAACCACTGCACATGCATCAGACGCATCATCAGATATACTTCATTCAAACAATCTTGCTACTGGACGCGTACCGTATTCTACATTTCGTTATTTCTTTATTAATAATTTTTAATAAATTTAGTATTTCCAGTTAGCTGAAAGAGAAGCCTTAAATTGGAATTCTCAAAGTAACGATGGTTTACATATGATGGTAGACGAAGATTACATGGATTTTATGAGCGATACTTTGTTTACAACAATTTCCAATCAGCCATTTGTTTTTCCCGATTCCAGAGAGATTGGTAAGATTATTTGTGTTAAATAATTTTATTTATCGTTGTAAATTATGTTTCACTGTTATCATGTTCTAATAGGGTACTCTACTGAAAATTAAGAAACAGTTTTCCCGCTAAATGTAAACATCCATATAAAATATCAAATTATAGTCTATATTTTGTACGAAATATTTACTCATTTTTAAAATTAATTAAGTACTTTAAAATTATTTGTTGTTCGGAGTTTCTTGGTATTAAAATTTGACCATGTTTATTCGTCTACACTAAGTTTTTCTTTAATTTTTGTTACATACCTACGTTAAAAACGGCATGAAAATTTAAATTCTGCAGACATTTTACTGCGAAACTGTTCCATTTTCCTTATTGCCACAGCAAATAAGAATTAGAATTTTAAGTAGTTCATTTCGTTGCCAATATCTTACTTAATAAAGAAAAGTTTGCTATTTAAGCTGTCATTTAGTTAAGTTTGCACATTACCCTTTCAAGTAAACATAACATATTCTAATTTGTTATGTTCATTCAATCTCAAATATGTTCGTGAAACATCGCGTGAAGCGACCGGAAAAGCCAGTTTGAAAGACAAGCGAACCATTTTTAGGTTATAGTTCCCTAAGAACCATAAAAACACGACATATTATTAATATATTAATGTGGAGAGACAGTTATTTACGTACGTATTTATAATAACAATAATATCAGCATCAAATTACAAGCCTTTAAATTCTGACCCTTATGTGTTCTGTCAATATAGTCTACTTTGAAAGTATCGTTTTTGCTTAGGACAATGCTTCATATTTGGCGCTATGCTATGACGTCACACTATTGTACCCCATTGCAATCGAAAGTAGATTTCAGCATGTCTCTGCATTTACCGACAATGTGCACATCATCCCACTATGTACTTTGGCTGTAACATAAACACTGGGAAAACTAGTTCTCGATCGACAGTATTACCAGATCACACAATTTATTTTGTGATTGTTACATGTCTTAATTATCTTAAGTTTGCTGAAACTTCGCTCACCCATAGCTACCGTTACAGAGATAGAAGAATGCGAAGAGCAATCCATACATTGTGGAAATTATCCTGCCAATTATTATACTTTATAATCTTTAGAAATTTATAATTGTGTATGGTTCTCTCTGATCTTCTTCTAAAAATCGGTTCAAGCACCACAAATTTAAATATGCTTCTGTGGTTGGCGCCTCGTTTAATCTGTAGAAGTGAACAAAATTCCCTCAATCGTCAATAATTGATAAAATGTGGTATATTCTATTTATTGTTGTGTGTATGCTTTGTTTAGCAAAAGCAGGTTTGGCAGATTTTATCCAACCGAGTCTAGGACCTTTGCAACCTAATTTAGATGATTTTATGGATACATTCGAACCATTAAATGGTAATTTATTTTTAAAAAGGTGGCTTTAAAAAAACAAATCCTGTTTGAAACTCCATAACTCTGGGTACATTGAGATTTTAAATTGATTTGAAAATCACTGTTCACTTCACTTCAATTTAAATTTGTTAGGATGCTTTTCAAATCTATGTCTCAATATACTCCAGAGTTATTGAGTTTTCAACAAGATACGTTTAAAAGCCATTCGGTATAAATACATAACTATATTATATCTATTCCACAGATTTTATTATTTCTAAATTGCCTTCAGTTCCTGAAGAACAGAGCGCTGAAAATATTTACAAACCTTCAGCTAATATGGGTTGGGAGTATACTGAATTAGATATGAACAATATGCAATCGATGCCGTCGGCGCAAACAATAACAGACCAATATCAAAATATGAATAAAATAACATACAACAACGAGCTAATTTTGGGGTTACCCGAAGATTATAATATTCAAGAACCTCAACATAATATTTCATACCAATCTGTGATATCGAAACCTAGTAAACCTAACAAAAAACATACTAATCTGTACAAACAAGGATTAAACTATACGAATTTTTCAATTATGAAACACGACAATATACCTATGTCTTCGCCAGGACCATCTACTCAACAAAACATAACCCCCGATTACAAATTTGCAACCCCAGTCCAACCGAATATAAAGTTCACCAATGTCGGTACAAATGATTATATTCAACAAAGACAAGAGCAAATAATGAAGAAAGATATTGAGACGATGAAACCAGAGATGGGAGCGGTGTCACGGAATAAAAGTATGCACCAACGCCGACAGAGGTCCAGGAGTTCGAATAGGGAGCAGCAATCATCTCAGAGACCCCCGTTAATTTCGGCAGTAAGCGATCCGGCTTTAATGAGCTCAGGGTCGAGTGTGCTACTTACACAATTGCTCACGTCAAGTGAGTGTATATTGTTAATAAATTTGTTCAACTAAATGGATTCCGGGCTCACACGTCATGCTTTTTCTGTTGCCAATCCATATTTGGGGTATGTCATTGCGCGGGTTGCAATTTGAATGTTAGTGTTCTGACGGTGAAATTATCAAACTAATGTTTAAAAGAGTTCGGTTATTTCTCGTTGCAGTTATACGGGTCCATATTATCAATCGTTTAAAATTTTTCTTTATATCGTACTTTCACATCACCTGATGCAATGGCAAGCACAAAACAATGACAAGCTTAAGCGGTCATTTGATAGCTACTTTCAAATTTCTACCAATTCATTGACAAACATGGATTGGCTACAGAATTTTTATATATTCCTCGTATTTGGCGTTCTTTTTATTTCCTTTGCCTTGTCTTCTTGCTGTCGTTCTCCGACAAGTCCTATAGCCTGTTTCATAAAACTTGTAGTTTTTACTATAGTTATGAACTGTAGTAGCAACATATCGTTACTACAGTAAATAATCACGTTTCATAAATAAATTTCTACTGTAGTACTCTAGGAAGGTGATTTTACTACAGCAATCTGAATTTAATCTATAAATTTAGAGAGCGCGGTAAAATGTTAAAAGAAATAAAAAAAAAACACTGTACAATGGGCGCGAGCAAACCGAACTTGCGATGGTATTTTTGGATTCCGCACTATTGGTGGAATAAGCCATGTCTTCAATGGCTATATGGAATCTAATAATAAAACTCCATCCGCATATGGTCTTCAGCAATCTTCCATTCTGTTATACAAACTACTATTTCTCAGTATCCGAGCGTCATCGGCACTTCCTGGCCAATAAACACAACAATAATGAAAATATTAATCAGGCCCACAAACTAACATAACATTTATCGATGATTTCCGTGTCCTTCGACAAATACTACTTCATGATTGCTAGGTGCGTCAATTTTAATCAAAGTACTATCTAATACCCCACAGACTAAAGGCATTCCTGCCATTTCATATTATGTACCACCTCATCAATATTTTCAGGCCATTTAACAAACTGTCGAAACAAAATCCGATTTACAGTATAAACAACATTTTTTACCACATGACAAACAGAACCTTCTTTTGATACCCATGTCTCCAATTGCGTGGTACGGGGCACCAGTGTCTAACCAGTGCAAAGCTATTTGCAATTGTTTTGGGGATAGTGCTTTACTACGTTCCGTGGGATGTTGTTCAATATTTTCCAATATTGTGTCAAACACTTGTGAACACATTCTGTATTCAACCACTTCATCTTCTTTTTCTGATTCACTAGACGACATGATTTTACCTTATGCAGTAGTTACGATCCTCTACACCTTAGTAAAATAATCGTCGCTTTACTGTAGTAATTTTATTTGCATAATTTTTATGAAATGTTTTTTAGTTACCTTAGTAAAAATTGACAGTAAAATAACTCTTACCGTCGTAGACAATTATTTACAATGGTAGTTTTATGAAACAAGCAATAGTAATTACTGAAAAATTTTACTATTAGTTCTGCAGTAACTACTACAGTATTTTTTTATGAAACAGGCTACTGGACTTCCACAATTTCCTCGACCCTCTGTCCGTGTCGCCCTTTTTGTCTGCATTTCCAAGTCACACCTAAATTGTATAATATGTATGATTCCGGTGTTTTGATTCAGATAAGCACTTGCCATCAACCGTCGATAAATCATCCACTAATTCAGTTCTCATTAAAAGAGAAGAATCTTCATCCCACCCTGTCACCATTTTACCAGCTCCGTCGCCTCAAGTTACCACTTTAATAATAGCTACACCAACGACGCCTTCCGCAACAGCAGATCAAGTAAGGAATACTAACTTTTAATAGATCCACGAGGTTACAATAATGTCTTTACAGATATTGCTCAATTCGATGAGTAGGTCATGTAGGAGTCCTGTTTTGGATCACAGTTCTAGGAGTCAAGACTCACCAGAGTCTCCTCTAAGTAGCAGAGGAGCAATGATAGGGTCCCCAGGGAGTAAGGGAGAATCGCCCCCTCATGGAGATCATAAAAGGATGGGGCATATACATGCCGAACAAAAACGGAGATATAATATCAAAAATGGGTTTGATATGATTCATTCGTTGATACCACATTTAAACCAGAATCCCAACACCAAGGTGAGAGGCGATTCGCTTTGCCGAATAGCCCTCGTAAATTAAAATATTTAAGCAACCTTTTTCTCTAGCTAAGCAAAGCAGCAATGCTTCAGAAAGGCGCTGACTACATCAGGCAGTTACGGTCAGAACGCAATCAATTGCGAGAAGAAATGGAGAGTTTGCGACAGCAAATTGAATGTTTAAATACATCGATTAGGTATTTGTAATTCAATTTAAGTAAACTGAAATATTTAGATATCTTTTGTAGTAATTGCCATTTAATGATGCCGGCTACTGGTGTGACAGTACCAAGGAGAAGAGACAACAAAACACAAGAGATGTTCCATGAATATGTTCGGAGTCGCACTGTTGAGAATTGGAAATTCTGGATTGTATCCTTTTTGAATTTATCGGCTTTCTGAAATTTGTGCGCGACCAATGTATTACTTCATCATCATCATCATTAATAGCTGCACAGCCTTCCGTTGGCCTTAGCTTCCTCCAGAACTTTCTTCCATTCATCTTTACGCTTGGCGACTTCCCACCATCTACCGATGTTGAGTGTGCTTAGATCCTGCTGCACTCCATCCATCCATCCTTGTTTCGGTCTTCCGATCCTCCTTTTCCCTTCTACTCTAGCATATAGTATTTTTAGCGGCATTCTGTCAACCTCCATGCGTTTTATGTGCCCTAGCCATCTTAAACGCCCTTTCTTAATAAAGCTTATAACATCCTCATCATTAAATTCCTTGTATAACTCAAAGTTATATCTTCTTCTCCACATACCGTTCTCTTGAACACCTCCGTAGATTTTCCGTAATATTTTTCGCTCAAATCTTGCCAGGAGATTATTATCTTCTTTCCCTAGTGTCCCTGTCTCTGAGGCATATACTAGTACCGGCCTTACTAATGTCTTGTATAATACACTTTTTGTTTCACGCTCAAGGAGCCTGGATTTGACATGTTTCAGAAGCCCGTAATAGGCCCTCTCTGCTGTCGTGATTTTACGTTTTATTTCTATAGTGTTGTTGTTTTTGCAATGTATATGGCTACCGAGATAAATAAAATCCTGCACTATTTCGAAGTTATAGCTACCTATAGTCAGATTCTGTCTTACTCTCTGGCGCCCTGTTTTATTTGTGGCTATTAGCATCTTAGTCTTATCTTCATTAACAGACAGACCCATCTTTTTGGTGGATTTCTCCAGTGCTATAAATGCCTCTTTTATCTTGATGACACTACTGGCGATTATGTCGACATCGTCCGCATACGCTAATATTTGCGTGGATTTGTTAAAAACATGTCCCTTTGTTTGTATTTTGGATTCTCGGATGGTTTTTTCGAGTATGATGTTGAACAGAAGACATGCCAGCGCGTCTCCTTGCCGTAACCCTTTTCGTGCTTCGAAACTCTCTGATGTATGCGATTGTATTTTTACGCAGCAGATAACTTTGCTCATCGTAAGTTTTGTCAAATTACTACCTTTTTGGGAATTCCAAATTAATCCATGGTCTTAAACAGTTCATTTCTGTTTACGCTGTCATACGCGGTTTTGAGGTCAACAAATAAGTGGTATGTATCGACACTGTCGAGACTTCTCGGCATCTATTTCAAGGAAGAAGTTTTTTCGTTCTAAAATTTCATCGGCTGAACCTAAATAGGCAACTAGCTAGTCACTCGACTATCATAGCTAGCTTAGTCGGATGCTCAAAGTACCAGATCTATTTTTCATATTAATTTTAAGTAACTGCATCAAAATAACGCCTTTTCTTTAACAAGATTTTCAGTTCAGCTTAATGATCAAACCGTTGCTAGAATCGTATAATAATTTCGTATCTACTTCGAGTTTAGAAGATTTATACAGAACAACTATTCATTGGATAGAGCAGCATTGCACCTTAGTAGATCTCAGACCCGGTAAGTAAAATCATTTTGAAGTCTGGTATTTTCATCTAGCATCGATATTATATCAAAGGCTTTTCCTTATAACTAACAGATTAACCAGAGATCCAGTTTTATAAAGTATTATAAATAAAGTGTCTTTTTTTCAGTCGTTTTAAATTCGTTGAGGTACCTTTGTACAAAAACCGACATATTAACGGAACCAGATAAGTTACCACAAGAAGCAAGACAAGCTGTAATGCACACAAAACACGTGTATCCTTAAGTTTTAGGAATTTCAACTATAAATAGAAATTTTTATAACTAAGATATCCTCAAGTTTTTGCTCAAACGTTAATATATTGTTATGTGCAATTTTAATACTAACATAAGGATATGTTGTATAGAGTTATATTATTTGCAACTTTTAACATGATGAAATATTCTACTACTAGGTAAATACAGGTGCGTTTCCTTTGCGGGAGCCAGTACAACTCGTAGTAGAATCCGTCAAAGTTGCAATAATTTGTTGACTGTTTGTTTTATTGTTGTATGAGTGGACTGAAGCACAAAAGTCTTTATAAAGGACGAAAATAATTAAGATTGGAATATTTTTTTACTGATAAAACTGTACAAAGAGAAATTGCGGATAATTTGCCATTTACATGTAGTATACCTTTACTGTACATTATTTCGAAACATCACGTCTGTAGTGCCTTAATTATCCTACTCCATAATTGCTTAATATTTTGCATATGTAGGATATCCTTTGTAACAATCTTAATATTATTGTGTTTAAATTGTATATACATAATACACTTCAAATATATACTATTTGACATAATACTTGTGTATCCATTATTGTTGCTTACTGGTTGAATAAAAAAGATTACGTTTTATTGACCCGTTACCCTACCAAAACACCTTGTTGTAAACCTATATTTATCAGCAGAGATCGCCGAGTTTTCCTTAGGATTCCACCATGAATGAAACTAACTAACGCCTGTCACTCTGATAAAGTCAAAAGAAGAAAGAAAATCGGTGGACAGCTTGTTTATGGAATTAGAGGGAAAACTGGACTGTATGTATTTGATCCAGGTTACCAAGTACAGGAATCCATAGCACCAATATTTCAAGCATACATATTATCTGCTTGTATATTAAAATAAGTCTGAAATGATAAGGACATCTTCTAGAGATACAACCACATCACACTAAGATGGGTACCGAGGCACCAAATAAAAATTGGCGATATTATAGGCATCAGTCAGCCAAAAAATTCGGAATTCCGTTTCTTTAGTTTCCCAATTGCAGTCTTTGGACGTCCAAGTCTTTCCACACTATCCGCATTCTAAACATCCTTTTTATCTTTCTCGTCTTTCCGGTCTTCTTCGTTTTCCTTGTGTCTTTTAATAAATTCCTCAATCTACATGTTCTTACTATCCATTTTATCTACTTCGGGACCACGTCTTCCTAGTTCACCTTACTGTTGTCATACTTGATATCTGTCTTTCCACAAATTACATTATCTACGCATCCTTTTTATCTTTTTCTTACTTTCTGTATGTGTCGCTCTCTTCGTAGTCGTCGTCTTTGTCTCTCGGTTGTTTCACAAGAAAAAGTATATTTACTTTATTGTACAATTTCGCTAGTTACGGCATCATCAGAGGTACTGAAGAAAGAAATGACAAACATTTATATTATACGGACCAAGGAATTTGCGAAGTTTTATAGTTATGTGGTATTACAATTGGTCGGTTTGGAGAAAAGGTAGAGATCACGCAATCCAAAAATAGATGGTCGACTAAGTTAAATTGCTCGTTCATAAGGGAAATTCCCTTACGCAGATGTTTCTTTATTGCAAATGATTCTAGAAGAGTTAATCATTAGAATCATTTAAAATAAGGAAACATCTGCACAAGGGAATTTCCCTCATGAATGAGCAATTGGACTTAGTCGACCATCCATTCATGGATTGCGTGATCTCTGCCTTTTCTCCAAACAAATTGTAACACTATAAAACTTCGCAAATTCCTTGGTCCGTATAATATAAATAAGTGTTTGTCATTTGTTCTGATGATGCTGTAACTGGCGAAATTGAACAATAAAGTAAATATACTTTTTCTTGTGAGAGAGTTGTGTTTTTTTTATTATTTAATATGTTTCACCGAGTACCAACAGCCTCTTCCATTGAATTAATCCTTTTTATCTTTCTCCGCCCCTAGTCCTTTCGATAGTCGTTGTCTTCTTAGCTGTCATCGTTCTAGACAGTCTTTGTATTCAATAATTTCTCATCTTTTTTGTCTCCCTCTTCCTTTCTGTCAGAGTCGGTCTCATCCAAGAAAAATTAACTCTGTCGCGTCCATCAATAAAACTATAATTATGACAAAGTAGCATTTATGGTAAAGGAACAAGGAACAGTAACATTATTACTATATAGGGCACTCAGAGTAGATAGAAGTACCCTTGAGATATCATTGAATGTATTTCAACAGAGCGGTGCAATGCATCTTTGACGTTTCTTTTATCTTCTTCGCTTTCTTCGCCCTGTCATCTTTGTTCTTTCTGTCGTTTTCCACTTCGTCCTGGTTTTCAACGTCTTTCAAAAATTTCCTCAACCGTCTTTGCAATCCTATCCTCTACATCTTCCTCTTTTCAGACTCCGTCGTCCTTTCAGTCATCATAATCCTTTTACAATATCCTCGTCCCCAACTAACTTTTCCCTTCTTTTTTATCCCCTGGCCTCATCGTCCTTTCAGCTATCTTCGCCCTATCTATCTCCTTAGTCCTTTTAGTCATTATCCTTCTTGTTCTAGGTTTCACGCCATCCTTCCACAATATTCTCGTTCCCCAATTACTTAATGAGTTATTTGTCCGTCACAAATTTGATTACTTAGCGCAAGCGCACATCGTTGGTGATTGTAGCCACATTGGTAGCCTAACTCGACGAATCCTGTTCTTGATCATTTCAAATAGTAGCGTCGCGTTTGTGTCGGAGAAAGGTATATTACAGGTGTTCTCATTATGTAGTGCTGGTTTTTCATTCATTCCGTAATATAAATTCTTTAAACCTTCAATATTTGATCGTGTTATGTGTATTTTCATCTATAATATCCATTGTTTAGAGTGACATCTTATGGTATTGTTGTAACCAATTTGGAATTTTGACTATTGTTAACGGAAATCATTCACCAGTTTTGGTTATTGTTGTGATTGTGGATCAACAATGCTTGGACAGATCTAGGATTTCAATACATGGATACTGAATGTAAGTACATAAATTGTTCAAATAAACTGTTAGTTATAAGATTGAAATATATCGTTTTCGAATTGTGTTTTGTTAAAATTTCAAGGTAACATTAAGTATTATAATGTTTATTAAATAAAGCATTTATTTATTAAACAATTTTGTATACAGAACGTGTATTTAACGCTGATATTCATTGCTGACATGAGTGACTTGTGAATCTCGCAAAAGCTTGCTAATACTTTGAAACTATATAGCAATGACAGATAACATATATACCTGAATGGAATATACTTCCACAAATATCAAAAATAACGGTTTTTAATAGAATACACTTACAGATTTGAATAAAGGGTACTATTAAAATGTATAAATACCAATAAGTACAAAAATTGGGGATCTAGCATTGTACCCTCATTTCTTGGAATAAGGGTTAACGACTATACTATACTCCCGGGTCTCGGGTGTCGCGCGAAATCCGTTAGACAGATACTTGAAAAGGGAAAACAGTTTTCCGTTGCGCGTTGCTCCCCAAATTATTTTAGACAAAAATTCTTCAAATAAAAGTTGTAGGGCATAAAATTCCGCGTATTACAAAATTCATTTCAAATTTTAAATATGCAAGCCCAGACTTAATAGTTCGGTCTGTTTATATTTTCAACATATTACCAAGTGATGAGTAATTTCTACAATTTTTTTTCTTCTATTTTAAAATATAGACAATAGATATTGATTAAGTGTTATTAGCGAGCACCCTGTAAATGATTTATGGATCATTTTAAAGATACATACATTAGTAGGAATATATGGTATGTTCTAAACCAACCACCCACCCACTCAATCTTATAAGGGTACGCTTATAGATGAGGGAAGGTGGTAGCTTAAGCCAAACAGAGCGCGAAACAGCTTTAAAACCTGGTTCTAAACTTGCTTAGAAACAGCTTGGAAACAGCTTAGAAACAGCTATAAACAGCTTAGAAACAGCTTCAGAACAGCTATAAACAGCTTGGAAACAGCTTCAGAACATATATAAACAGCTTGGAAACAGCTACAAACATAATATTAAAATTAATTATACGCATCTTTTGTTTGAAGTATTTTTCTCTAAAATAATCCATAAACAATTGACACAGATAAAACAATACTAGTGAACTGCTCGCAAATCACCCTAAATCAATTTTTTATCGATCATTGTTATTTGATTACCATACCAGTTGAGCACATAGGCTATCTGAACTCTATGTCGTTAGTATTGGGGATAACTTTAGCACTTGTATTGTTGTAGCATTTAAGATCCCAAAACTATGTCAAAATTTCCGTAACATAAAATCTAAAGCCGAAAATTTCACGCAAGCTTGTTCAAATTCATGAATGAAGAAATTTTATTCACTTTATATCGTGCAATATGAATTGTACAGCATTTAAAAGTGAGAGTGATAAATGAAGGATAGTCCACGGCTCAAAGCAAGTGTTGTGTACTTCCGGAATCAATTTAAAAACGAACAGTTAGATTCACGTACTATTTCCTGTACGGTTATACCGGCAAATTCACTAACGGTGACTTTTTAACTTCTTAGAATATAAACACTCACTTAGCACCAAATATTTGTTATTAATTATGTAATAAAACGCACTGTATTGAATGTTAAACAAATGGAAGCTAAACTTTCAATTTTATACACTATTTTATATTGTTATCTTAGATTGTAGTTTGACAGCCGATTTTAACATCTGTATAGCAAAGGCGAAGTGAACTACCTTACCAACCCCCCACCTCGTTGTTGTACTACCTATTTCACAAGTAGTTGAGATATTCTATTCACAATCAGTTATGTTACAATTTTAATTTTACGGTATTTCTTCAGTATTTTTAGAAATCATTTATATTTTAAGTGTATTACAGAAATGTATAAAATAAATATGCTAGACAGTTGTTTCTTTACCTCAAATTCAAGAAATGGACTATGGTTGTTTTTACAAAGAGCTCAATCAATTATATGATTGTTAAAATAGCAAATAAATACAATTAGTCAATGTCTTCAATATTTTTGGGTAATATATCCACATTAAATTTATTTTATATTCAAAAATTATGTGATAATCCCGCATATTCTCGTTTCTCACATAATAAAATTATTAAAGAAAATAGTGCTAAATCTCGCTGCTTCGCGTAGTAATTTTTGTACATATTAATTAAATAAGTTTTCTACGCTAAAACAAGTAGATCTATATATTTCCATTTCAAACAACAATGCAACAAGTAATAATCTAAAAATAGAACTTTGGTTTGTGCAAGTCTGCTACACCCGAATGTTAACGCGCGCTTGAAGAAAAATTGCACGATTTTACTGATATTTAATTTTATTCAACATTATTAATTTTTATACAAAAATTATGAATTAGGCTTGATTGTGCTGCCACGTAGCGACAAAAAAACTACCTATACATTTTGTATACTAGACATGGATCATTTTTAAAAACTTTATTGTTTTTTGGGACTTGTTAAACAAATTTAACATTTTTATTTTGAATTTATATTTATTTATTTCTATGCCACGGACAAATATGTCCAATTCTACAGTATGAAATAACAAAAAAAGTAGTAAATATAAATATGAATAATACATTTAACAGTATATAACAGAATAACATAATAATATAACTTGTAAGACAGGACTTTATTATTTATGACTTTAACAAGATCACACATTTTCATATTAAATATATCAATACCGAGATCATTAATGGTCTTACACATTCGCAATAAGGGATTATACCCACTGTATAAAGACTTATAATAATTTAGCGCGAATATAGACTTTTGTTTGGAATTTCCGAGAGGAATCTTAAATCTCAATTCATTTAGCAACGCTGAGCTATCAATAATGCTATTACATATAAATAAATTTTACATCATTTTTAAAGTTGGTATGTTTAGCATAGAAGATATATGGGTGCAATTATGTTCAATGAAAGGGTCAGGGAGATTCATTCTGAGAAATTTATGTTGAACTGTCTCAAATCTTTTTATGTGCAATTGAAAATAAGGAGACCAGATACTAGAAGCAAATAACAAAATGGGCCGAATTAAAAGCAAATATAAAACTTTAATGGTTGAAACCGAATGGATATTTTGGCATGTTCTTCTGATAAAACCCAGTAATTGAATTGATTTAATAGTTTTGTCCGTATGCTCATAAAAATTTATCCTAGAATCAAAAATCACCCCAAGTCTATAATTGATTTTATTATTTCTAGATTTACAACATTTAAAGAATAAGTATTAATAATTGATTGTTTTTGTCTAGCAAATCCAATAGACTTACATTTAATAGGATTAAGATGAATATCATTATTAAGGCACCATGTGTATATATTGTTTAGGCAATTTTGTAAATCATTGACATCTGAAATTGATTTTACACTTTTGAAAATTTTTAGATCATCTGCAAATAATATGAATTCTACATTATTAATAACCAAAGTAATATCATTGATAAAAATATTGAAAAATAATGATCCCAAACGAGACCCTTGAGGTACAACTGATAAAATTATAATTTCATTAGAGATAAAAAAATTATACTTAACATATTGAACTCTATTAAATAAGTAACTTGAAAACCAGTAAAACCACCGCAGAATTGACCCAAAAAAACCAATGGATTTCAATATTAATATTTGTAAATGATGATTAACAGAGTCAAATGCCTTAATGAAATCTGTATAAATACTATCTACTTGTGTTCTATTTTCTAAAGTTAAATATTAATTTTTTATTTGTAATTTTTTGATTTTCCCGTTATTATAACGTGAATCCATATTTTTGAACGATATAGGTACTGTAAATGAAATGTATTAATATGTTAAGTGAGAAAGTTTTAACAATTTTCACTAATTATTACATACACATATTTGTACGCCATTAAATAGAGATTATATACAAATATAAGTACTTTAGATGTATATACAGGGTGTTCATTAAAAAGCAGGCCATATACGTTTAAAATGGGAAATCAGTTTTTCCTTGCCAATTCATTTTAGACAAAAATATTTCAAATAAAAATTATAAAAATAATATAAATATATCATCACGGCATATTACCCATTGCTGGGTGTGCCAATCTGCTTTATACGCATCAGTAATGACGATGAAATATTCGTATCGTGCCGGCGTTTACCAGGAGTCACCATACGCCCATACGGGCACTTATTACTGGCGTGGAGAATGGACAACAGGTGTCACTCTTGTGCCATTTAAAATTCAAAATAATAATGTAGTCGTTGGTAGGGATTGAACTTCAGTCACCAGATTCGCGATTAGATATGAAAATTATGTAAATTACAATTAAATGCTTAAAAATTTAAACAGAATGTTAAAATAAATAACATAATACGATACAGAAAAATATGCTATTAATTTTATGGTAAGCCGATTGCTCGTAATTCCTAAAATTTGTGGTAGCCCAAGGCGATGAAAGTTTTTTGAAGTTTCGAAATAACTACCTTAAGTCAGGGATACAGGTGTTTACCGTTCATTCATACAAAAACGAGTTCTTTATTAACATTGCACGTTACTAAAGATGATCTTTATCAAGAGTAAACCGCTTTCTTCGTACCGCCAGTATTTGGTACTACACCATAGTCAAATTGTAATTATCTTAGATAAGAATGCAAAAATTACGTAAAGAAATGAGTGTGAAAGAATTTTGTTTAAATATTTAGTTCGCAAACTACAAGTGATTGAAATCGATTCATAATTAGGATGATGTATCATGTCTTTGCAATTTGATTGGTTGCCTGATTTTAAAAGTAAGCCTGAAAGTTGACGTTTAAATTATTTTATAGATGTAGTTTCTTTTGAAACCCTAGAGAAGAATAGAATTGTACGAAATATTCAGATATGAAATTTTTGCATGAACCCATTTAAATACTGGACTAGGAAAGTATAGAAATACATTAATATGTCTGGCTGAAAATAGATGGCCGACTAGGATAACTGAATATCAAAACAGGGGTGCGTTTAAAATATTTTAAACATTTTTCGTTTATGTTGATTATAACAAAATATTTTGATCTTTAAACTATTTAGTTTGGCAATTCTATGAAATATTTATTTTTCATATTTTAAACAAAAACTTAAGTTATATAGAAAATGTAAAAGTGTACACAATATTCATAATAATCGTTTTCTTTTTGAATATTGCTAATGAAGCATGAAGAATTATAAAAAATAAACCAGTTTTTTTACTTGAATGTGGTAAGCAAAGCTTCCTCCATGGTCGAATAAATTCTATAGGGTTTCTATATATTCAAACAGTAAATCGAAGGAAATTAACGTCTTGCCTACTGTCTGTAGAAAGTCGCCTATGCTTCTTCTACTGTCTTCTGTTTATGGTCACAATTACACTGCCTAAAATTTACACCATTTTCTTTCTTTTCTACAATTAAATTGAGCAATTTTTGTGTCAAGTAGTGCGTAGATTATTATTAGATATTACGATTTCTAACATTGAACTTTTTAGGACTTCCTGTAATTTTAATTTGTTGAAAGTTTTAGTTATGGGAATAATTATATTTGAATTAGTTTCTCATTTGTGTTTGACGCTTTATGAAATTTGCAACCCTTGCCAAATTTGCAACCCTTGTTGAAGCTTGCTTTATCATTCTTTTTAGTTTGTCATATTCCAAGTATTATCTTTCACCAGGAAAAAATATAATATAGATAAAATATTCCAAGAATTATACACACTATCTGTACCGTCAAATGTAAACACCACTATAAAAATCATAATCTGTTATATCGTTATAAATCAAACACGCCGTAAAGTAGATTATGTTAACCCATGTTGGTGAGAGAGAGACAGCAAATAAGGATGGTATATATGTGTAAAAAAGACAGAGATATGTCGGTGAAACATAATAGCCTTTGTAGAAATAAAAGCTGACCCATGTTCAAATCTTTTGAATCGAGTTGTCACCTTCGGTGTCATGTCTCTGAAATTATTCAGTTAAGTGGCTAGCAAGGGCATCATATTTAACCAGTTAAAATTTGCATTTGTGGACGTACCCATATCCGAAGAGAAAATTGCACCACATAGACATGCGAAAAACTGGTACTGTTGTACTGACCAGAACTTTCAAAAATCTTGCAAGAAATCAACTATATATTGGAGAGATATTTTAGGCCTCAGTCGTCGACAAACCATAGAGTTACTAGCTTTCAGTAAAAAAGGTCTTAAACTAAGACAGATATTTTTGCTAGCTATAGGGCGCGAGCAAACACGTGACTCGAGCGACCTTGGCGTGCTTGGAATCAACTGATTTGTGTGCGCATGTCATTTTTATAAGAACAATTTTACGTTGACAACACCAATGTTTTGACATATTTATAACGTTATTATTTTTAATTGCATGTGTTTTGCTGCCTAAAAATTGTACAATAATATTTAGCAGTTCAAAATCAAATAAATATATCATCACGGCATATTACCCATTGCTGGGTGTGCCAATCTGCTGTGTTCGCAGATATCGGTAATGATGATGACATATTTGTACCGTGCAGGCGTTTACCAGGCGTCATCTCATGGGCACTCATTGCTGGCGTGGAGAGTGCACCACAGGGGTTAGTTTTGTGCCATTTAAAATTTGAATTATTTCGCGTTGGTCGGTTTCCCAGATTCGCGACCAGACACTCAGGCACGCGGCTACGAAACCCCATTTTATTTTATGTAATATTATACCTTGACGTCCGTTCTTTTGCTTTACATGTTTGTGCCTTATGCTTGCCTGTTACACAATATTTGGAATTACTTGGGACATTTTCAAAAAAATAATTGTTGGGAATTTCTCTGGGAATTTTTCTCCATCATTCAATTTCGGGAATTGATCCATCACTATTCAGAAAATCGCCCGCTCTGTACTGTTCAACGCAATTGCTTTACGCCTCTCAGCTTCTGACCAGAAACAAATATTACAAATGAACCCATTAGGGCAAATATTTAACGGAAAGATTTAGAAGCCTTACGAATATACCTATAATACTTCTAAGTATTCCTCGGAAACGGAACACCAATAAAGGGTATCTTTTTATATTGAGGTCATTTACTTGTGACTTCTACAGTAAATAATTACTATCATCAGCAATTATTTCCATTGTGAAATGAGAGGTAACTCCTATCAAGAGTCAATCAAAGAATCATCTAATTATAAGTTAGAATTACATCACAATAAGTACTGCATACAATGGCACAGAGGTTATAGCTAACAACTGATGCAAATAATGAACAATTTGCATTGCTGATCAGAGAGAGATTAACTCCAGATCATCTTGAGACCTTCACCAAGGATACGGCGTCGTTATGTAATTGTTTACATATCGTGAAACAAAATAGCACAGTAATAGAGCGCTCAGAAGACGCGCTTGATTGGTACCCACTCCCGTTACTGTTCCAAATTGAAATGCTGGAGCCCAAACTCGTATAAGTTCGGCCGGCTAGTCGACTAGTTTAAAATATATATTTTAAACTTCCAAAAGTGAATATGTTGTTCAAGTATTCCACTATTTAATATTGGGTTACATCGTCTTTATCAGTAATATCAGCTTTAATTCTATTAGGCATTGTATTCCTGATTATTGTCTCATATGTCTTGCAAGGTATGACTTAATGGAAGCACAGGATGTTTACGAAGTTGTTTTTCATTGTGCCAAAAGTAAAGGATCTCGGTAGAAGCTAAATCTGGACTAACTTGTATGTTGTGCACCTGTGAGGCAAGCAACTGGAAGGCAGCCATTTGCAGGAAAGGCAAAAAATACGCGTCAAATTTAAAATTACTTATAGAAACAAATTATAAATGGGATGAATTGACAGATTTTTAAAAATTTGTTGGGTATATTTTAAAAATTATAGTTATTATTTTAATAATACTTATATAGCAAATTCACAATAAAATAGGACTATGAATTTAAAAATAATATTTGCTTATTAAATAGATGCCTTTTGCATATGTGGTGGAAAATTTGGAAATACAGAAGACGCTGTGTATGGTTTTAATCTTCTTATATATGTTCCAGGTCTTTTCAAATAATCAATTTCAAGAAAATGATTACTGCAAATTTTTGATGCTTTTGTAGGTGTGAAATCTTTTCTTTTTATGGCATCTATCCTCAATCGTAATATACCACTATTATTTAAAGGAAATCTGTAAAATATTTAAAACATAAACATATATGGACAATAACCCTTGAAAAATTGTCGAGGGTTATCCTTGCTATGTCTATTTGTGCACCCAAAAGCAATATAAGAAGACGGCATATTGCCTTTTATTATGGAAATATCTCACTTAAAGTATTTATTCACTAAGAACACAACACAAACACCACTTTATTCAAGAAAGCTACCATATAATGCAATAATAGACGAACGAATGTTTGACGTTTTGCCTTTTCTGCAAATGGCACCGTACACCCACCACTTGCCTCACTTGTTAAACGTATGTAAGCTATCCAGTGTTTTATTAGAACATCCTTGTAAAATCTATACTTAAAGGAGTCGAAATTTTTTGTGAAAATGTCTAACCATTTGCGTAGAATTTATAATTTTTGGGAAATGTAAATCGGCTGAAATATTATAAGTTTGGGCCCGTAATTGGCAACCCCTAGGTATCGGGTATGGGCTAGGGGCTGTATCGATGGCTTGCCTCTTAAAGTAAAATGTTTTTAGGGTCAGTGGTACAAATGAAACAGAAAGAAAACACGTACATATGCAAATGATTTGTGCATTAACAGTAGGCTTACTCTGATACCATCTAAACTAGTTTTTAACAGCAGAAATTAACTGCATAGATAGCTATGAAACAATGCAAAACAGATGAATTTTCCGGGTTGCGAAAACTGAGAACAGATTCATTTAAAAACGAAAGGATCTCGATAGCACATACAATGGATTTCAGCATAGTAACAGAATTCTCTTTCAATTTTTATACATGGGCATCTTCCTCTTTTTAACAAGATCTTACCGGAAGATAGCTAATGAAAAATGATTCTTCATTTTACGAAACAATAACATAGTTGCTATCTCAATTACCTTGAGAGATATTATAGGATACACTTTATAATGGAGTGTTAGTGCCTGCTTTGATGTATGGAAGCGAATGTTGGGCATGGACGGGAAAGCATAGATTGACTATCGTGGAAATGAGGTATAGTTTGGTTCACGAAAGATGACTCTTCATAGTCATTTATAAGCTGTCTGATATAATATTACTTGCAGATAACTTTACTGCATTTCGTATGCATAGGCATGCAACATGAAATATTTACGGATACATTTTAATTGAAAAAAAATCTGATGTGGCCAGCACATTACCTTCCGTCAGTTATATGAGGTATTTACGAAAATTCTACCGGTAGACTGTTACCGGTAAACAGCTTTTTATCAGGGTATAGTTACCGGAATCGATATTTTAAGAACGCAAGTGGTAAATAGGGTAAATCCATAACCTATGAAAAAAATTGAAAATTTCAAACAGGTTAGAAATTTGATGTAGTTAAAAAATTGAGCAGGGTTCTACTTTGAACACATTTTCACTGAACGCGCGCGCTTCGCTTTGCATCACTACCTTTTTTTGAGATTAGATTCTTCATGAATCCGGTAGATGGATCTGGTAGATATTGAATAATTTTCGACTTGTGTTTTTGAATACAGTCGGTAGATGCCGTATCTACCGGTAGAATTTTCGTAAATGCCTATGTATTTTCTCTAAAATCCATACATAAAGTTCCTTGCAAAAGATTCTAAATTTCTTGTATGTATAGTGAATACAATGTTCTTTAATATTTATAATAAAATTAAATGTGAAAAAATGATATATATGCAATAATAACCGAGAGAAAGGGAGTATTCACTATTTTGTAAAAAATATGGAATATCTCGAAAAAGAAAAGAGATATCGACCTGTGGTTTTAAAATCTTAAATCTACACCCTTCAATCTAATTAAATACAAATTTTAAGAATTTTTAATTTTTTAAAAAATTTCGACCCTTTTTTAAACCACACCAGCCTCATACCCAAAAATGGGTGTGCGGTACACCTTCAACGACCTCACCAGTAAATTCCTCGTACCAAAAACCATAAGTATACCAATTTTCATCAAAATATTCCAACGGATACATTAATTATTAAATATTCCTTAAAATCATCAAAAACTGAAAAAATCCCAAGGGGTACACCTTAGATTTTTTGCGATTTTTGGCCATTTTCAGACTTTTCCTTCTGGAGATTGTAATAGTTGTTCAAAAATTATGAAAATTGGTATGCTTATGTAATTTTGCTCGTAGAATCTAATGGTGATATCGCCAGCGGTGTATAATTGACCATTTTTGGGATATGACCCAAAAATGGGCATTTTTGAGCAAAGTTTTGAGGACGAATATCTCGGACACGAAAAGAGATATCGACCTGTGGTTTTAAAATCTTAAATCCACACCCTTTAAACTACTTAAATACAAATTTTCAGAATTTTTAATTTTTTAAAAAATTCCACCCTTCTTTATACCACACCATCCTCATACCCAAAAATGGGTGTGTGGTACGCCTTCAACGACCTCACCAGTAAATTCCTTGTACCAAAAACCATAAGTATACCAATTTTCATCAAAATATTCCAACGGATACATTAATTATTAAACATTCCTTAAAATCATCAAAAACTGAAAAAATGGCAAGGGGTACACCTTAGATTTTTTGTGATTTTTGGCCATTTTCAGACTTTTCCTTCTGGAGATTGTAATAGTTGTTCAAAAATTATGAAAATTGGTATGCTTATGTAATTTTGCTCGTAGAATCTAATGGTGATATCGCCAGCGGTGTATAATTGACCATTTTTGGGATATGACCCAAAAATGGGCATTTTTGAGCAAAGTTTTGAGGACGAATATCTCGGACACGAAAAGAGATATCGACCTGCGGTTTTAAAATCTTAAATCTACACCCTTCAGACTACTTAAATACAAATTTTCAGAATTTTTAATTTTTAAAAAATATTCACCCATTTTTAAACCACACCATCGTCATACCTAAAAATGGATGTGCGGTACACCTTCAACGACCTCACCAGTAAATTCCTCGTACCAAAAACCATAAGTATACCAATTTTCATCAAAATATTCCAACGTATACATTAATTAATTTAAACGTCAACATTCATTCGCTAGTCCTACTATATGTAGGTATATTGAAGGAAAAACTTGATCGGTTGATTTTGGTCGGCTTTGAATTTGGTGGTCCGTTTATTTTTTCAAAAGAACTTTAAACAATTTTAATTGGCATTAAGGTTAACCTTCAAGATGTGACATACAAACAGGTGTTAATTTAAATCGTCATATTTTGTTTTTACCTTCATTAACAAGAACAAGCGAATTTATATATTAATAACAGGTTGTAAAATTCGAAATTTAAAATATTTGTACTACATATTACATACTTACAAATGTAAACAGCGTCACGGTAAATTAATACATGAAAATTTAATTATTACTGACCGAAAATTACCGTAAATAGTAATTAAAATCATATTACACATTTGAAGATGAAAATATTTCAAATGCCTCAACACATAAATTGAAAAAGAACAAGTGTTAATATTCTAACTGTAACGCCGAACACCAGATGGAGAGATAACTGTATAACTATTTTGAATCGTACTGAAAAACAAATGCTACATGTAAATAATAATTTGTTGCTAGGTAATAACACTAATAATTGTAACTGTCATACGCACATATTTTCTAGTGCTTTGTAGTCGCTACTGGCGTTAAAATTATAAATTTTCTGTTATAAAACAAAACCTAATATTTCAGTTATTCAGTTAGGATAATTATTTTGCTAAGTATAAACGTACACATTTCGTCGTTAATATCACCAAATGACGTAACTCATAAAATGCAAAATATGAGATACCCATTTGGATGAGGGTTTATTCCCGGGATTTCTCGGTGCTTTGAAATGGGAAATGAAGCTCGACAAAAGTCGAGAACTCGAGAAATCATATTTGAGTCTAAAAGTTATATTTTATAAGACTGAGTAAGCAGATCTAGTTGTTTTGTTGATCTTGCAAAGTTTTAAGTTGATTTTTTCCCTAATTAGACTGCCAAAAATGGTGCTGTGATTATAATTATATAAGTCACCTTAGCTCTGAATTTCGTAGATAGTTTGATGTTTAAATTTTTAATTTGTTTTTAAGGGAGGACAATTTTGGTTTATGTGAAAGAGATTTTGTAATTTTTGTTTTTTAAGAGAAGCTAATTTTGGTTTATAATATTTCTTAGAAAGAGATTTTGTTATGTGTTTAGATTTTGTTTTTAAAAGAAGATAATTTTAGTTCCTAATGTTCCTAAAACAGAGATTTTGCTACTTTTTGTTTAAATTTTGTATTCAAGAGAAGATAATTTAGTTAGTTCCTATGAAAGTTTAAACTATCAATAAAGGTTTTGTGATTATTTTGATACTTTTATTTGAGAGAGAAAACCACTTAATTTGTTGATTTATAAGAAGATATTTTTTATGATACATATTTTTCATTTTGTGACGATATTTTTCATTATTTGAACAGAAAAGATTTGCAAAAAATACGTAAATGTAAATTTTTGGACAACCCGAGAAGACCCGAGAAATTACCCTCGAAAATAACGTGACCATTTCTTTTTTACCTCAGAACGGGACAGCGCAAAAAATTTTTCCATTCAATGCCTTATAATTGAAAGTTACATTTTTTCAAGGGATGTGAAGTTGCACGTTTTCCCCTTTCATGTACAAAAATAAATTTTCAGATCACTGAACATTTTAGAAAAGAGAATATATTTAACGGATTGTTGAACTTATTTTACTATTTATTCAAAAACAAAGACATGGTAACAATGTATTAATAATATGTAACTTGAATTAATCTTAGACGTTAGATTGCAGTTGCAGATGCATTTGAATTTTCTGAATGATAGTATTTGAGTTAGAATAAAGGTTCCACACAGACATCATCGTGAAAATGTTAAAATTGGATTCTAGGGACCTTGAAACGTACTCATTTACCAAAATCTCTTACCAAGGGTAGCGGGAGGTAAAAATTCGTACCAACCAGTAGCACTAAAAATATAAAAAGAACGAAGTCTTTAATTTTGTGAATTTTAAAATAAATGTCTTATGTATTGTTACACCCTGTTAAAAAATTCGAATAGTAATTATTTAGAATTTGACAAAACACAATGCCTGGTAGCATAAATAACTGATTAAGGGTGAAAAACCTCAAATCGATATCCTACAAAACTATCAAAAATGAGCTACGTTAGTTTATGTTATTAACGACAATATGTGTTATTATGATTTAAAGATGAAATTTTATTCAGTAAAGAACGCGACATTTGTAGTATAATTAAAGAACAGTTTTAATTAGTTTTGTGATGTAATCATATATAATTTTTATAATTCAACTGTATAATCAATTACTTAGCGTATAGTTGACAATTGTATTGTTTAACAGCCGTAACTTCTAAAAATTAAGCCATCTAAAAACTGTTATACCATCAGAAAATTTTGCTACATTATAATTCACCGTATCTCATTAAGTACGAGTAACAAATGTATTTTTTATTTATTTAATAATTATTTTATCATGCCATTTTTCAATGTCGGCAATGAGAACAATTGATGCTCCAGCCTTCATAGCAACCGACATAGCGGAAACAATATTATAATCATAGTTACTGACAATGAAAAATAAAATATAATAGGATTATTCGTACAAGAAGTAAGCAATAATGGTTATGTAATTAGAAAAACATTCAACAAATAAAATTACAAAACACGAATAACTTAGCCAGTGAATAGGACTATATAATGACTTGGCAGATTCCACAGATTAAATGAAAATGCCCTTTCCAATTAGGTTAGAATCAGATGTTTCAACAGATGTCAATATCGAATCGAATATTACATCGTCGGCACATAAATCAGATGTATGTAACGTATGGTCCTAAAGTTTTGAGAAAAATTTTAGATACTGATAACTGTTTTAAAACTCTTTTACCTTTTAAACTAATTATTACAGCAATTAACCATAAGTATAACAATTAATATTTAACATTTAAAATATTGATAATGGACCATTATTTTCAATGGCTCTTAATTTTCTTCTTGCCCCATCATTCTCTGGACAACATCTGGATTGATTTCTCGAATCTTTTGGTAAATGCGACGTCGTAATTGTTCTTCATTTGCAGCTTCCCATCCCTTGTCGTACACTTCTCTGGTCAATATTGACCAAAATTTTTCTATAGGTTGAGTTTGAGGTACATTGGGAGGACTGTTCAATTTCGGAACAAAGTCTAGGTACGTTGTTTTCGTTATACAAGTGTCTAATTATTCTGGCGTAATGGCAGGAAGCGTGACGTGTATTTAAAAATTGAAGCAATTTAGAGAGGCATCTTTAAATATAAAGTTGTGCAGTTAAGGCTTCTCCTCGAACACGACCAATGTACGGTTGCGAGATATATCCGACTTCAGAAATGGCACACCATACTAATATTTTATCCTCAAATTTAGATTTACCTTACATTGTCTGGTCCATATCATTAGTATAAAAACCATCATTTCCTTTCATCTCTGAATAGGACAGAGTAAAATATTTCTCGTCATCCATTACAATAAGTTTATTAAGAAAATGAATGCGCCTTAACGCACAACATCTAGGGATTCTTTCTAATTGAGCCACGGTATATTTTGGTGCCCTTCTTCTTTTTCGAAACACCACGTTATTTCGAGAAAGTATTCTAAAAACAGTTGTTTTCGAAACATCGAATATTCTGGCTACAATTCGTTGTGACACTCCAACGTTGTCTCTAACGGCTGCAATTAATCTTTGTTCTCCATGTGGCTAAAAATTTTTGGTCGACCACTTTTGGGCAAATTAACACAGGGTATACCTTCTTCAAAATCTTTTATTGTCCGATAAATTGTTGCCACAGAGATATTGTGCTCGCGATAAACTGCAACAATATCGCACTTAGGCATTCGCCCAACAAGATTGTAAATTCCTTTACGAATATCTAGCTTATATGACAATTTGCTGCATTACATCGAAAAAACTAAACTGTCAAAATGAAAACAAGTTAATTGTGATATTTTGTTTCCAACTACAATTTGATTAAACGTTATTTGGTATAAATACAAAACATCTAAAAAAAAATTCAAAGCTTTAGGACTATACGTTATTGTCAGGTACCTTTTACCATAAGGTGTGAGTACATAATAATTAAGGGATCAAGTGTGTTATAAGGACAATAATGTCTGAAGTCAACAGTGTACTTTCCGACGGCCTCTGGCCGAATTTCGCCCATCGCTTCTTATTCCTTGCCATCATCCTAGCGTCTTGAATTGTCGTTTTTTCATCTCCAAGATCTTCAGTATTACCTTAACCCAGTTGTTTTTAGATCTTTGTGGGTCTCTTTTTTCTACCATGTTCGTCAGTTATCCATATTTGTCTCAAAGGTCTCTCCTTGATGAAATCCAATACAGACTCACACTGTAGTGTTATTCCTAGTATTCTTCTTAAATATTTCATTTCAAGTGCTTGAATTTTACTTTTATTGTCCCATTGTATAAATACTGTATACAAAGTATATATTCCTGATATGTTAATCATTCTCGTATGATGTTCTTCTTGGCAACATATGAGTTATTCTACCGAGAGCCTTTCGCATACAAATGCGAAATGGCAGAGTGTCAAGTCGGGACATAGATCAACGACTCATGTCTTCAGCCATGAGGGCATCGTACCATCGAACCATCGCGAATTTCGCGGATATCGATGAGGTTAGCTAAGCGATGGCTATGACCGTATTTGGTGACTAATCTACCTACTTCCTGTTCCTGCAGAGCATAGGGAATGCGCTGTGAATCTATTTGGACAGGAGAAATTAACAGAGAAATATTACTGTCGTTGGTGTTTATCAATCGAAGAATGTTGTAGTTTGCGGTGGAATACTTCCTTATTAAAGTGTAACCGCAGTATTACTTTTTAATATTGTAACAACAAAATCGTTGACTATAGCCAAGTGGTATCGCTGGAGGGAAATTTATTTTTCATGGCGGCCATCGCTAGAAAAAGCGTCGAGCAGCTCGGCAACCTTTTAGATACTGCGAAAGCTGCAGGTCGCATATTGAAATGTCTTCAGAGCAGCATCCAAACATCAAATTCTGCGTTTTGTTGAAAAATCACGATCCGAGACCGTTCAGATGTTAAAGAAAACATATGGAAATAACGGGATGAAATAATCGACTGTATAGGAGCGGTACTAGCAAAAATTTCCCTTGCAAAAAAGCAAGAGGAAAGTGGTTAGGAGGTATTTTTTTATTGCCAGGGCGTGATTCACAAGGCCAAATTGTAAACAAGGAACTTTGGTGGAGCTTCTTTAACGCCTACGAGACACAGATTTTTACCTATCCCTACGACTAAAAACGAAATTGAAGGCACAGCGTTTTTTTACTCCGGTGATGAAAAATCTATTTGGCCTGGCTTGCCAAGTGAAATGAAGGTCCCCAAGATGCTCGAGAAGATACCAAAGAAGAAGAAGAAGGCCATCGTCCGCTCTGATACTTTTAAAAATCGCAAAACTATTATTCCTATAATAATCGCCATTCCTAAGCGTAGGCTTCCACGTACACAACATATTAGTTTAACGTAATTTACGAGTATTCCAATGTGCACACCTGAGCCTATCACGTACAGCTATCGTATGCAAGTGCGCGTGTGTGGCTAGCGGCACCTGCCCGTGCGCTTAGCGGCAAGGAATGCATTTGGATGTCGAACTGATAATTATAATCTGATTGCGAGTCCGAGTAGCGGCTCTTACCTCTGTGTTATTCCTTTTGCTCTCAAAGGTTCCACTGGATATTATTTACACGTAGACATACTTCAATTGATACAACATCAATTACTTCTTATATGGCATAGTTGGAAAACTTTTTTAATAGACAATTAATTAATGTGATTGGAAGTTTTTCTATTCTTTTAAGGAAAACATTGACATGAATATATGACAATGATGTATATGGCAATTTGCAATAAGAAAAGCAATAGCTGTAGTCAGTATTGTTTAAGATTATAGCGTTTAATGATTTCTTTTTTATTAAAATTTAGTTACTGAAGACGCTTTCCTTTTGTCACTTTAAGTATCATTTACTAACTATTCTATTAGCTTTGAGGATCAGGACGTGTCGGACTAGGTATTGGTTTTGGAGATCATAGAGGTGAGACAGCTAGCTTGGAAAATATGATCAGAAGATAGACCGTTATGGATGACGAACGTGGTAGAAAGAAGAGACCGAGAAAGACCTAAAGAGAACTGGGATAAAAGGTAATACTGAAGATCTTGGTGAAGAAAAACACGACGATTCAAGACGCTAGGAAAATGGCAATTTGAGTCGCATATCTGCATAATAGGATTACGTTACAGTTGACTCTCATTTTTAAGGATTCTTTTCTATTTCATTGTTTACCTGTAACTATAGTAACATGTTTACCTCCAAGTTCTGGTTGACCTAATTATGCAGCGTTGAGCGTTGATTATTTCAAAATAAATATTAAAAGGTTCTGGTACTGACAAGCCAACAGTCCGGAAATTATATTCAGTCTGCTGTGCATAATTTATCGCTGCAGTGAAATAACTGTTTCAAGAATAATATTCTTCGTTTGCCACGATTTTCATTGAAATTGTTGCAAAGTGTATCGACAAGAGTATTTGTGTTGTGAAATTTATTTGATAAAGTTAACGCACTATTATTTAAATGTTTTAAGTATTTTAAGAATTTGATTACGAATGATAATGAGTCCACAAAACAGGATTAAGAAATACGTGATAACATTTACTGTTACAAATATATTAAGATTATCTTCACAATTTTACTGATATGAATGTTAAGAAATACTTGAAGAGGTATTTTTGTGCGTTTAGCTTGTGTACATAGTTTAGTGTTTAAAAGATCTTATCCTGAAGATAGGAGGACTATCTCTACTCTAAAATCCTAAAGAAACGTTGAAGCGCTATTCAAAACCAAAGGCAGGTAATGTTGAGACATGGCGTGTGTCTGCTTCACAATAACGTATGTCCTCACAGCCTCAAACTTCTCGAATAACCAAAGTTTTACTGAGCGATTTCGGATGGGATATTGTGGACCATCCACCACGCAACCCCGATCTGGTACTGTCTGATTTCAATTTCTTCATTTAAATCTGACAGGAAAAGATTAAAGACGAAGATAAGGTAAAGAGAAAGTGAAACGCTGGATAAAGGAGCAAGCCTACACCCTCCTGTAAGATTTTTGAAAATAATATCTTTTGTCTATTTTTGTTAGCCTCTTTATCTTTAATTCTTGGACGGCCCTTGTATGATTAGCCGTCAACATACTATCTTGTTGAGAAGCTTTGCTATGAACGTCCACTTTTTCTCAATGATCTATAATCAATAGCCTTGAGTTTGCCCGGAAATAGTTCTCATTTTGCCACAATGTATCTCGCGCAAGTTGAACGAACGACCGTGGCCTTGCTGAACGACCGCGCGCCTCTGCTGTAGAGAATCTGCAGATTCGGGACCCAACCGTCCAACGAAACCAGAGTAGCTACATAACGGTCAGACAGGAATTGTGCCAAGGAGTGTCGTGGTTATTAATTTATATGGTGATAAGAATGGTTTTTGCTCATTTTAAATAAGGAATGATTTTAGCTATCACCAATTAACAACAATTAAAATAATGGAGCTATCACTAAACAATACCAAAACGAGGTTGGTCTTTGAAAACAATTATTTAAAAACGGTGAATATGTCACCCGAAACAATTTAATAAAACGCTACATTGGCGATTCGCCGGAATCCAATAACTCAGCTCCGAGTTGGCTCCTAATAATGCTTGACAAAATATCCCTAATTTTGTAGGAACGACAACTACATTAACCGTGGTTTTAATTGGTATGAATGAGAAGCTGAAATTTAATGTTGGACAAAAATTAGTTCTGTTGGACCCTTAGTTTTCAGCTGATTCTCTTGTGTACTGTGAAGACCATTCACTCACTAACTATGAAGCGACTGTCAAGAAAAGTAACAGTGGCAAACATTCACGGAGTGTGTATTCATCTATTAATTGGTGACAGATCTACTAGTCTGAGAACGAAGTTACTATTTAGGGACAGATCTATCATATCTAGAACGAGGCTTTTACTCAAGAGATAAATTACGGTGATCAAGCTTTTATTTTGTATATAAATTGGTATTAATTTGGGCATTTATACATGAAGATTTAATTAATCTGAGAATAAAAATATGTCGTATAGGATAGATCGATTAATTAGAGGATACGATTTGATGACAAATATAAACTTTGGTGATCCCATTTCAAATTGAATTTCAAACTTATCAAGAGTGCAGTGCGTATCACATAGTTACTACTTCGCAGGGTCACGAAGTAACAGTTGAATCATTTTCCAAGACATTCGCTTGTTTCTCCACTGCAATAAATTACCAGGTACTATTAATTACTTGTAAGGGAAAAATGTACAGCGAATGATTGCGAACACGCGGAAGACGAAGAGACCATCTAGCCTCATGTTTGTTATTAACACACTTATGATTTCTGATTAGAAGCCAACACAGGTGCTGCATTTAATCTTCCTGAAGAAATTTGTTCCGTTATCGTGCTTATACGCACTAGATCTTAATAGAGGAAACTGAATATTTGTAGTCATGAAATGTTTATAGTTATAGGCTTTCGTAATGCAAGTTAATTTTATTATTCTCTGCTAAAGTGCAATGTCTTGGTGCGTTCAATTTGAAGCATGCAAGATTTTCAAATTCTACTACAGGCGAATAAAATAAAAAGTATTGCTGATAGACAAAATTTATTTTGGATAATGAAAGAACATAACTTCAAGTTTTAAATCATGCAGTTTTGAACAACCGCCGGACTCTGGTACTAATGCAACGGATATCTGACGCATCTCATACGTTCCATATGGTTCCATCCAACACCGAAATGCTGACTATTTCCACCCGACTAAGATTCTTCAGCTGAAGCATCATTTAAAACTTGAAATTATGTTCTTTCATTATCCAAAATAAAATTTGTCTTTTAACGAGGAACCATATCTGAAGAGTACAGTTTGGCGCTTTGAGAGTTGTTATGCTTTTGACAAAACTTGATCCACCATCTTTGCTCAACACATTCAATAATATCGAGCGAATCGGAATTCCGACAAATGCTTGGAACACCTGACACGGCAGCTACCAACAGCGAATGACGCACTCCTCTGAGGAAAGAGGCGCCTTCCTACCGTCATTATTTTGGGCAGGAAAATTGAAGATCGAATTATTTTTAGAGAAGCCTAATAGATATACCTGTTATAATTATAAGGTCCTTTTTGTTTTTGCTGAGAACTAATAGCTCGCAGGCACAGAGGGTTAGATTAGGTTAGGATGAATATTTGATGATTAGGAACTATTATACACGTTCAGATCTTACTGTAAAACTTTAGGTTCTTTACCACATATATTAAATATAATGTACAAAGTACTTGTTCTAGAGTGCATCCACAGATTAAATGCACTAGGAGCGAGGAACAAATTGAAATTAATATGGGTACCCGGGCATTCAGAGATCGAAGGAAACCAGGTCGTAGATAGTCTGGCTAAGAAAGGGACACGTTTTCCTTTCACAGGACCCGAATCGGCTTTCGGAATCTCAGCGGAGACAGTTAAGCTGGAAATAAAAACTTTGCTGAATCAATGGCACAAGAATCACTGGTTGGAGTCACCAGGGCAGAGACACTCAAAGCTCTTCCTAAATGAACCAACCAAGAAAAAAATGGAACGTTTACTCCTAATGAGCAAACAAGACGTTAGATTAATAACAGGACTCCTAACAGGACACTGTCTACAAAACAAACACCTACACACGATGGGACTAACACAAGAACCAACATGCAGGGGGTGTGGTGAAGTGGAAGAAACCCCTCAGCACCTTATATGTCACTGTGAAGCCTTTACGAGCAGCAGATATAATATCCTGGGGGCAGAAAAGATCCAGCAGGATATGCTAAAAGATTTAGATCTGAAGAAAACCCTGGAGTTTATTAAACAAACAGGACTCCTAGAATAGGAGTAAATCTGGAGAGTACAATAGATTTACAGGTCGCAGTACAGGGATCCACAGGAGACCACCTCTTGTAATATAATAATAATAAGTACGTAAGCGAAAACACAATATAAACACGTACGGACTAGACTAGAGATTAAGCTACTCTAGACCAACACAGAAATTTTCGAAGTCAGCAATTTTTCTCTGCAAATTTCTCCTTATCTACGCCATTAAACTTCGTCCTTGTCAGATATTCCATCTTATTCTTGGTGTTGAGCGGGGGCGTTGAGTAGGCGTTTTATACTCAGCATGACGCTTCGGTTTCGCGAACTGCATCTTAGGAGAAATTTACATAAGACAATAGCCGTAGATGTGACTAGTGTCTTCAAGACTTTCTTTCAACCTTCCGCTACCAATGAACAAGTATTGTTTCTCTCTCATGACTTGTAATTACACTTGTTAACTCAAATTAGAGGATATGTTAAGTGTCCTAATTTAATTTAACCTTAATTTGAGGCACATGAATAGGTTTGTTAACGCTTACTCGTACAAGAAGAGAAGCGAATGCCACTTGACAATGTAATTGGAACTTTTCCGCGATATTATGGAACGACTTTTGTAACGGTTTACTAACTACTTCTGTTGATTTTGAATAAACGATACTGTGGTTTAAGGAAAGTATATTAAATCTGCTTCTTACTACAACAATCGATTTAATTGTTGTATGCAACATGCTTTCCTTAAACCACAGTATCGTCCATTCAAAAAATTTATTTGACATATTTAGGAAATCATCTTTTCCTTGTACATAACTTCCCAATTAATTTTAGACAAAAATATTTCTTATAGACGTAGCAGATAATTCAATTCTACACCTAAATCACTAAACAGATTTAATTTAACGTTTGGTAATCTGTAAAATCGAATTAGAAAGAAAGATTAAAATAAAAAATCCGAAAGCTTGATGAAATAATCCAAAACGAACAATATTTATTTGCTCCTTCACTGAAATCTTACGAAATCATTAAAAAATAAATACCCATAGGTTTTTCTTACAAACGTCCCGCATTATTTATATGCAAGTTAAGTTGTCCAGAGAAATGAATACATTAATTTAATGACACAATTTATATGTAGAATCTGTTTTTATAACTTCATATTAAAGAAAATAATTAACATAATAAAACTTTATATTTTAACTATTACTGTAAAAAGAATAACCTTTACCAGAATTGCTTACCTATACAGTAATTTTTTTAAAGATGTCTGATCAAGGCCATCTCCATTATGAACGAATTAACAAATTGGCATATATTTATCTCTCTCATTTGCAATGACTAGAATCGTGTGTGAAAAGGATGGATATAACACGCTTGTCTTTCAAAAATGCATACTGTTTCGACCAAATTAGGACATTCCATTTTAAAACGATACTCGTTATAGACAATACTTTCCCTATAACGTATGTTTATTTATTAATTCAGTTATATTACCTTGATTCATATCGTACGAATAACGTTATTTTTCACATATTTTGTTTCATATTTGCTAATGAATTTACCAGTTGACTTAATTTTGAATTTTGAATGCTTTTACTGTAACATATATTTTTATAATAATAAAATAACTAGTATATTATGTACCCTCATAAAAACTTAGTAAACGATACTACTAAATTTGAAAGAATTCGAAGAAGACCTTCATCGGATATCTTTAAAAAAATTACTGTACATAAATTAACAAGTATTATTTGTTTAACAAGTATTTTTACCGTAACTATGCAAAACAAAATTTTTATTGCATAATTTATAAGAAATATTTTAACTATTTGAAAACACTTCGATAATTTTATGACGCTGACGCTACACCTAAACAATATACCAAAGATAACAAAGTAGAAAACCAGAAATACTTTTCTAGAACAAGAAATATTAGTCGATAAACTGAAATATTATGTTGATAACAATATCTAACATTTGAAAAACGCTTATTATTGGCAGCTACAATAATTATCTACCTTTTGTGGGCCCCTACCCTGACGTTCGTGTAGTTAATTTATAAATATAAAGAAGAAAATTACTATTAGCCAAAGCACATAATATACACAAATTCTGAGAAATTCTTTTGATATAATATTTCGACAAGCATTTAAAGGGTCATCATCTAGTCCAAATTCATCTTCTACAGAGACTGTTTACTTTTGGCGCAATATAAAAAACTTGGTAAAATTTCAGTACGTACAGTAAAACCAGCATTACAAGACATATCGTCGCCAGTATCCCTAGATGTTATCGTGCGTTAAGGCGCATTCATTTTCTCAATAAACTTATTGTAATGGGTGACGTGAAATATTTTACTCTGTCCCATTCAGATATGAAAGAAAACGATGGTTTTTATACTAATGACTTGGTAAACACACCAGACAATGTCAAGTTCAAAGGTATATCTAAATTTGAGGATAAGTTTTAGTACGGTGTGCCATTTCTGAAGGTGGATATATCTCGCAGCCGTATATTGGTCGTGTTCGAGGAGAAGCCCTACACAACTTTATATTCAAAGATGCCTCTTTAAATTGCTTCAATTTTTAAATACACATCACGGCAATGATGATATAATGTTTTGGCCTGATCTAGCTTTATGCCATTACGCCAGAATAACTAGAGACTGGTATAAGGAAAACAACGTAGTAACGTAGACTTTGTTCCGCAATTTGATAATCCTCCCAATGTACCTCAAACACTGAATAATAGAAGAATTTTGGTCAATATTGACCAGAAAAGTGTACGACAAGCGATGGGAAGCTGCAAACGAAGAACAATTACGACGTCTTATTTACTAAAAGATTCGAGAAATCAATCCAGATGTTGTCCAGAGGATGATGGGGCAAATCAGAAGATAATTAAGGGCTATTGAAGATATTGGTCCATTATCAATAATTTAAATGTTAAATATTAATTGTTATACTTATTGTTAATTGTTGTAATAATTAGTTTACAAGTAAAAGAGTTTTAAAAAAGTAATCAGCATCTAAAATTTTTCTCAAAACTTTAAGACTATATGTTATTAGCTCGAACATGTCTGTGAGTCGACTTTGGCACCACATGGCACTTAAAGTGTTAAAATAATAAAAAAAATCAGAGTGGAGGACCCAATTTAAAACGTTGAGAATTTCCTCAAGTTCAGTGACATTGAATGAAAACTAGAAAACAAACTTAAACTTTATTTTCCAACGGTCTTATCTGTAATTATTGTTGTAGTGACTATAATTGTTCCTTTGTTAAATGTCATTTATTAGCCACAATCTGAACAATCAAGTACGGCTTCGAACACAAATAATACAAACTCAGAGAAAGTGAGAGTATTCTAAGCAAAAGCCGTTTATTGCGCGAGAGATTAGTTTCTCTTGGTTATTATTTATTATGAATCCATATTGCACCTGCGTTCCAACGTGCATTACAACGTGAAATGCATATTTCTTTCATTATAAAACTTCAATACCGGTTATTAATTCAATTTATAGTGTGTAATATGAAGTTATGATAGCTGTAAAATTGTTTACCTATTGCTTTTAGTGTTGACATATTGTCCTACGTTTCTTAAGCCAGCTTTCTTCTTAGTTAGACTTACTTGTTAGGTTGTTAGCTTGGGGATTGTTGGCACACTCTTTTCCTAAGATTTACATGTGGCACACACCAAAGTTTTTGGAAAAAAAATTGACTGGTTTAAGGAATATATATTGAAACCACAATATCGTATTAAATTTTTTTCCTAAAACTTGTGTGACATGTCATAGTTTGATAAGTTGATATCTCAATTATTTTTCGAGATATTAGCTGCTATGGGACAAATTAAAATATCAACATACCAAATTGGCTAAGACAGTTTGCCTTGAAACAAATAAATTTTCATTCACACCTTTTTACTTCTCGCTAAGAGAGGTATTGAATTCATGCTAAAAATCGCATATCCAGATTTTAGAGAATAAGCACGTTTTATAACATTTTTACGATGATGTTCGTATGTGTGTGTGGATGTGTGTGTGGATGTGAGTGTGGATGTGTGTGTGGATGTGAGTGTGGATGTGTGTGGATGTGTGTGTGGATGTGTGTGTGGATGTGTGTGTGTTGGATCCACGATTTCTCAAATACTATAAGACTTGAGACATTTTTAACTGCGGACTCCTCAATCTAACAATAATGGGAAGTTGATTAAGTTTTGGTAACAATTGGACAACCGGAAGTAGTAGTTACAAAAAAATCATCTAAATATTATTTATCGAAAATTTATGTAAATACTTATATTAAAGAACGTTAAATTCTTTATTCGATAAATATAAATTCATTATTATATCTTCTATAGATTTAGAGATAAAGCTATGCATATAAAATATTTTGATGTAAAAATTCTCAGATCAAACTACTTCAAGACAAGAAATTCAAATGTTTTTAATTGGCACATAAATGCGACTGTCAAAAATATTTGTATGCCACTGCCAAAAATATTTGTATATCATTATGAAGATTATGAAAATAAAAAAGTCAACAACGCAAAAGAATATACGTAAAAAAGAATATAAAAGGAATTTGCGAAAAAATGACAAATATAAAGAAAAAGAAAAGGAAAGTAGAAAAAGAAAATTTCAGGATATTGAATATAAAGAAAATGTATGTATTGTACATAATTTGTATTGAAATATCCTACAGATTTTGCAAATATATGTGAGAATTATTTTGTAGTGGGACATGAATATATGTATTTGTATTTAAAAATATTTTTCGTTTTATGCATACAACCAGGTATAATATCTGGCTAGAGGTTATGTGCTGGCCACATCAGATTTTTTTCTGAAAACTTGTGTGACACATGTTATAGTTCGATAAGTCGATATCTCAATTATTTTTCGAGATAGCTGGTAAGTTTGAAAATCATTGAACAAATTAAAATATCAACATACCAATTTAGCTAAGACAGTTTTGCCTTGAAACAAATAAATTTTCATTCACACCTTTTTTGTTTTGAAGTGTTTACCATTTGTTCATACATCGCTTCTGAAACGCCGCCTAAGTTTGCAAAATCGTTCAACATAATTTGCGCAACTGAGTGTATGACAAATATAAATTCTTCGAATATTCTCCTCTCTAGTTGTTTTGCTTTTGCAATGAAACGAGAATGTTTTGTAAGTTTATGTCTTGTGGGAATAACGTAACTGTTCAGGCTGATTTAACTCGTGATTGCAAACAAGAAGAAATGAGATGTCTTTTAGATAAAAGATAAAAGAAATTTTAATATCTGAAACTGTTATTCTATCACCGCAGCACGCAACGAAAAGGTAAAAATTTGGTTGTAAATATTTCATTACAGTCAGTAATGTGGTAATATAGTTTTACTGAGCACTTAAATTATATAAACAGGAATTCAGTTCAATAAGGTTTGAATACATTATTTATATTACTAATGTAATGTTGAAATCTATACAAACAACAGTTATAAAACTTGTTTTTCCAGATAAACTACGAGTATTAAATTAATTATGAATAATACATTTTTACTATTCCCTCAGCAAAACTAAATTTGAAGGGACAACGTTGTGCTAATCCAGTAGAGATAATGGAAAATTTGAAGAGGCAGCTCAAGGCACTTTTAGGAAATGGTTTTTCTGTTTAGGAATTAGATTGTCACATTCTAGCACGCATATTTATGTTAGAAAGAGTTTCATTCTTAAAGGTACAATCACAAAATCACGCATTCCCCACTTAGTGGGTTAGCACAAACCCGAAACAATAATAATATCAACCACAAAAATAATCACTCTCTTTCAACAACATTCTTACAAACCTGACATCATACAACAAATATTCCTCACTCTTAACATATTAAAGTTACCGATTTTCGGTAGCGAAATACCGCAACCGAACCACAATAATAGTTACGAAACAATCATCCTTCGCAACACATTCCTGTCTAAGCACACTTCTTTCGCCTCGGCCACATCCATAATCGCATTCATACACGCTCTTCTTCTCTTCCCACTCGGAAACTTTCTCTCTTTTAGCACCTTATCAATCACATCCATCCACCCTCAACTTCACCAAGATATATACGCTTTACAAGCCGTTCACTCTTCATTCTCTCCACATGACCAAACCATCTCAACTGGCTCATTCCTACTCTCTTAACAACATTCTTCCTAACCATACATTCTTCATACACCAAATTATTCCTCACGCGATCGCGTCTTACATATCCACATACACCACGTAAATACTTCATTTCCACGGCAGTCACTCTCTTTTTATGCTTTCCCGTCCATGCCCAACATTCGCTTTCATACATCAAAGCAGGCACTAGCACTCTATTATACACACTTAAACGAGCTTCTCTAGACAGATTTTTGATGATAGTCTGTTATTTTAAATTGGCATGACTGCAATAAATACACTGAATAGAAAAAACGCAGATCACTGTCACCAATATAATAATTCTATCAAATATTTCCCTTAATAGAAATTGTCAAATATTTGTATAAAGAAATAATGTAAATGAAAGCCTGAATAGAAAAAAATGTAAAAACATACGTTACAGAAGGCAATTCAAGCAGTCGTTGGTTTGTAACTCGTGTTAGAATGCGTTGCCTTCCTATTCCAATAGTGTTTTGAACAGTTGTGGAACAAGTGGAGAGGTGTACTTTAAAAGGAATTTAATATAAAAATGTAGCTGTTTTTAATAAAATATTATTGGTCAATTGAGAATATTAATTCAAAATAAATGGAAAATTAAATGAATTGAAAAATTTATTATCGGAATAAATGAGTCGAGCATGTGTATAGCACAAATTCCACTAGCTACTAGCTGCGTATAATAATCTCAGCAGTAATTTACTTTTCCTATTTTCCTTTTTTGTGCGCAAATATGGCAATGACTTCATCAACAGTGGGAAAATAAAAATGTGTCCGTTTCTTAGTAGCAAGATCAGAAATCCCAATCAGTAAAAATGAGAATTCCTTACTGGGTTGTTTAATCAGAGACCTTGTCGTCCTTCAGCCGCAGACTGCAGTAGAATGCAAACCATTAACCACCACACCAACCTACCATATGCAAAGGAGCTAAACCGATGCTAAAAATAACCAGCCGTCAACATTGGCGCCCGAGAAGACACCGAAAAAATAAACCCTTGTCGTATTTTTAATGGCTACTGTTCCTTCAGCGATCATTTGTTTGGCTTTAGGCAACGATTTCGGGTACTTTTTGACAAAATATTCAGGCAATTTTCTCACTTTATTTCTCGCTAGTAAGGTCTAAACTAGAATACTGTTCACTAATTTGGGATTGACAATATGAAATTCATAGTAAACTAATTGAAGGCGTACAAAAAAAGTTTTTGAGATACATTTATTTTAGGATTATGAGGTCATACCCCGATCATCAACTTCCTTATGAAGCTTTGCCTAATATTTTTAACTTTAAATCATTACATTTTAGGAGACGTGTTAATACTATAACATGTCTCCAAATTAGTTCATAATACCGTTGATGATCTTATGTGCCTAACTTCCTTGAATTTCTTTGCCCCAGTGTTTAATACCCGCTCGTAATATACTTTCTACATTCCTGCTGCTAGAACTAATGTTCATATGTGTTCACCAATAATTCGTATGTGTAAACTTAGTAATCTTTATTCAGATGAAGTTGATATATTCTCTTCTTCGTTTAGTGAATTTTGTAATAAACTTCATACCTGCAATTTAACTGTTTAACTGTTTTATTAATTATTTTTGTTTGTAACTATTAATTGTTGTATATTTCTATGTATATTTTTTCCTACCCTCTTATTAGGCTACGCCTGTAGGGTAGTGTACTTAAATAAATAAATAAATAAAGATAGTAAACTTTTTCAAGTTATTCGTCAATGTCTCGAAATATCGAGTTTACGAATGAAAATTTTAAATTAGCAGGCCATGTACCTAGTAGAGGGGAGTGGGTCAACATGTCTCTTGTAAAACATAAACATATTAATGAAAAAAAATTGTACTCAGGACTGCAGTCAGTTATGTTTATTCTATTCTAAGGTCTACGTTTCGCCCCCAATTGGAGCTTCATCATTTATTTTTTTAAATTTAACTTGTTCTTTGCCATGGTGAAACTCAAATTGGGGGGCGAAACGTAGGCCTTGGAATAAAAGAAACATAACTGATTGCAGTTCTCAGTACATTTTTTCCATTCAGCCGTATCATAATCGTAATCCATCGATATATGTCCCATATTGTGAAATTATAAATCTGGCATCCTAATAAAAATATTTTGTAATTATTTCTTGTGGCCCCGCAATATTATATACTCAGGGACTAAAGTGCATATTCAATCCTTTGGGTGAAGTTTATTTTCCGAGTCGAAGGTGAGGGAAATAATCACCTGAGGGATTGAATGCACTTTAGTCCTGTGGTATACTCGTATACACTATTTTTCGCGCTCCCATATCAAATGGAATCAATAAACGACGAGCCTATTGGGGCAAGATGACAGTTATGCACATTCGTCACATTTGAATCGGCCTACTCTTTCGTAGCCTATATAAGCTTAATGCCTGCAGGATTAATACCAAGTCACACTTTATTCATTCGTCAGATGGAGGATCATAATAAGATACTTCGCAACCAAGACATAAAATGTTCTTGTAGAAATCATTAGTGGTTCACCTGATACCGTTTCCTGATGTAAAACATTCCTGTTTATTACTTAGCATTTCTCTTTCACTTTTTCTCATCATTTTTCATCAACCTGGATAAATACACGCTTATCTCACATGGTGACCAATACCTCAAAATATAAATGTATATAAAAAGTATGAATTAAAACATAATCACTGACAATCACGAATATATAACTCTGCATGTGAAAAATTATCTTTGTTTCTAGCTCCATTGGAGCTGACACTAGGAGCACAATTTTGCGTGTGGTACAAATAGATACTTTTCGTTGTCAAAAACATTAAAATCGTTGTCTTGTCCCGTTCGTCGTCTTGGCCCATTCTCCCGTATACCAAGTTACTTCGTTACCCTACATGAAAATTTTCTATTACAAATAATAATGCTAGGAGTATAATGACAAAATTATGTGTGTTATTGTCGGCAATTACATCTATTTAGTACTAATAGAGTTCCATCTAAAGTGCCTCACTCTTCACTCTGGTTTACGGCTGGCGGTGTTGTACAGCTAGAAAGTCAAGAGCCTTCCTGCGGAAAAAATCATCTGCAGCCTGTAAAAAAGTCACGTCTCTTTACAGTAGCTCAACTAACGAGATGAAAGGAAGAAATGGTTATTAATTTGTCGACGACAGACGACAGGACGACATATTTAATTGAATTAGCAACACATTGTCTTGGCTATGTGCAATTTACTCCAGTAGTAATATATCAGTAACAGACCGCAGTGCATTTCTCTTAACGGTGTTTATTCAGATTTCTTTCCTGTAACCCTTGGAGTTCCGTAGGGTTCTCATCTTGGACCTCTTCTATTTATTATTTTTGTTAATGATATCAGCAGATGTTTTCGTAATGCAAAATTTAGTATGTATGCTGATGATTTAAAAATTTATACGTCTGATTACTTTGCACTTCAAGATGACCTAAAGAGGCTAAACAACTATTTATGTTTAAACGACTTAACACTTAATTTTAATAAATATTCATGTATTACTTTTCCAAGGAATAGAATACTCTAGGAATCCCCGAACACCAAAACTCCATGAACTCGTCTACGGTCTACCAACTCCCTTCTTACTTTTTACACTTTCCCGCGACAGCGCTAACTTGACCCACGCTTAAAAATTTCGGCAATTTTGGTTTGTTTTGTTCCTCGCTTCTTACTTAGTGGTTAGAGGAAATTGAGTGACTGTGACTCTATGTAATTACTTACTCAATGGTGCAACTAAATCGCTATGTCCAAACGTCATTCATTTTAATAGCAAACTGAGTTCCGCTGACGCGGCGCAACGCGCAGTAATAGATAGACATAGGCACAAGCTGCGACTAAATAGGGGTTTATTGTAAATTCGTAACAAATAATGCACATGGTCATTGTAAGAGAGAACGAACTGTATTTGAATTGAAAATAACTTGGAA
This sequence comes from Harpalus rubripes, assembly GCA_963082715.1. Lineage (NCBI taxonomy): Eukaryota > Metazoa > Arthropoda > Insecta > Coleoptera > Carabidae > Harpalus > Harpalus rubripes. Next base: position 15,837,333 of record OY720460.1, read on the forward strand.
AGCAAAAGTAAAACTGAATGGCTAGCATTTATGAAGGTCGAGAATTACTAAATAATAATGATTAAAAAAAGTGTAAATATGTAAAAAATTAGAAAAAATTGGTCTTGTCACTGCACTTCCGTTCCTTTTACCGCCGATTAAACTTGGATTACATAACTGAGACAATTTGTTTCGTTCTGTAACATCTGATTCGTATTGCCCATTCTTATATTTTAATTGAAATTTGAAGTACTCTTTTCCTGTTCAATAAAAACTGTAATAATATTCCAGAACACCTTTACTATAAAATATGAAATTTGGATAACACATCTCGAAAACTAATTGAGATATCGAGATGCAGGTTTAAAATTTGGAATTCCCAAATATTCCTTTATATAGTGTGTACTAATTCCTATATACGTGACTTCACTAAAAATATAAATTACCAAACAAAAATATAAAAAATCTGATGTGACCAGCACATTACCTTCCATCAGTTATATGTATTTTCTACGAATATACAGAAAGTTACTTGCAAAAGATTCTAAAATTCTTGTACATTACCTTTCGACAGTTGTATGTATTTTATATAAATTCCATACAGAAAGTTTCGAACAAAAGATCCTATATTTCGAGTAAAATTATAACACAAATATACTACGAATATGTCAATTGCACTTGATACTGACATCTTTCAATCAGAATCTTAATATAAGTATCTGTTTCTAGCATAGTTGGCTAATTTATGAAATTTAGTTTCGTTATAATTTTATAACTCTATATCCATTTAATATGAAGTATAAAATGTAGTCAAATCGTATAGAGAATACAATGTTCTTTAATATTTATAATAACATCGTTTTTTCAAGAAAAACTGTTAAAATCTTCAAATGATGAGGGTACTTCCGGTTGACCACTTATAACCAAAATCTAATCAGCTCTTCATATGAATGCAACGAAGAGGAATACGAAAGAATCTTAATTTTTGGAATTGTAGTATTAGAGTTATCAAAGACGAAAATTTAGTTACACACATAGGCACACACACACACACACACAGACACACATACACACACACACACACACACACACACACACACACACACAGAGACACACGCACACACAGACATACGCACACACACAGACATACGCGCGCACACACACACACACACACACACACACACACAGACACACGCACACACAGACACACGCACACACAGACACACGCACACACACAGACACACACACATACACAGACACACACACACAGACACACACACACAGACACACACACACACATACACACACACACACACACACACACACACACACACACACACACACATACACATACAGACATTATCGTAAAAATAGTATGTATGTATTCTAGGGACCTTAAAACGTATTTATTCATTAAAAACTCACCACCGAATTTTTTTACCAAAGACAGTGCCTTCCTTACCTAAATGTGACGGAAAGTAAAAGGTAATGCCCTAGAGGCGCTTTATATCAAACCGAATGGAAGCGGGCATTCAATAATTTCAAAATATTTTTAGCGTGTCGATGTCAATATAAAATTTAATGATAAAAGTTACAACATCCATACAAGTACAGAGAAAATTCAGATGTTCTTGGCGCTGTCAATAAAATTTCACTGCTGACACCAGTATTGAATACAAAGTAATAAAGAATGAATTTCGCATTTGTGCGACACGGTTTTCGCTGGCTACATCCATAACAAAACCGTTACTTGTCTTTTCTGTTTAGAGTTGTTTCTAAATCTAAACATTCTCATGGAGCACTTACTGCTTGTTTGTAGAGTCCGGTTTACAAGCACACTTGATCCGCTTGTACGTTATTATTGTTACAAACACGTTCCTATGGTTATGACGAGTTTTACTTGTAGATTTTTATCTTTACTGCAGTAATACAACAAGGAGCTTACTTAATTTTAATTGTTGCTTGTATTAATAAAACTTTGATGTGCAAAGCACCGTTTTTGAAAGCGAAGGAAAGCTATTTTAATTATAGTTCTTAAATTTTCAATTCGCAACTTGATATCTCATTTTGAAATATCCTCAACCAAATCATATTTTATACAGGGGGTCTCACAACGCGCGCCCCAGACGAAACTGACACTTGCCGACGACAATAGGTTGCCAACGAATAGAAGAAAATAATTTACGGCTGCTTGCATAACGGAGTTACAAGACTTTTTAATCCACAATCCCGGAAGGATATCTTGAGGTGTGATGATATTATTACAAAATAAAACTGGTTGCTAGGTTTTAAAAATACTACTAGGGAGTTACAAAATTTGTTTGACTTACTGTAATTTTGACACTTTAGAGTTGACTTTTCACTATCAACAAATTTAGGTTAGCGAAGGTGTCATCCGAGATCATCATTTATATCGTACAGTGCAACGTGTAGTTCTTTGAGATGACTCTCAATATCTCTTTATGATCCACAAGATTTTTATCCAGAAAACGTTCCGAATAGACTTGTGCTGCCTCTCTTGCGTTACGTCCACATTCTCCGAAAATTATAATCATTTCTAAGTAATCAGCGGCTGAATACATGATAAGAATTTGCCTTTTTTTATTCACCTTGTCAAATTTAATTTGACACTGACACTTTTCGAAAACTACAGTCGCCCACACATTTTAAAGAAGATTTGATTTGTATGAAACCCTCGTAACCTAAAATTACGGCAAACACACATTAAAGGTGTACGTCTCTGATTGGTCAATTTTAAGACGTCTTTTCTCGAATATCTTTTAAGCTAGATTTTTTTTTCTCGAAATTACACATCCGAGTGCTGTCTCGTGTTTCTTCATTCGCTCTGGGGCACGAGTTGTGAGACAGCCTGTATCGGCGATTTTATTAAAATTCTTTATTTATTAATGCAGCCATGAATCATTTTGATTTATTCAAATAAAATTATTTACTTTCTGATCGGTTTATTTTTTTATGTACAATTAAAATATTTATAAAAATAATGAGTAATAAAATTAAATATTTGACATATGTTCTTGAGAACAAACTTGTGAGAAAATTCATTCGTTTTGTAATTCTTGCAAATGGTTTTGTAATGTCTTTATTGGATTCTATGTCACTAACTTTGAATGTAAATGGAAGAGATCTAATAGGATAATATTGCCTTTCATCTGAACTGAACTACATGGAGCATATGTTACTTGAATGCATTAAATTTAGAGACAATTTTATTCTTGATTATTGCTGTTCAAAGTCAAACTATGCCTTGGTCCATTAAGCCATTCAGCATTGTAGAAAATAGGGCATACTTTTGAACTCTCTGATTAGCTGAAATTGGAGACAAGTGACAAGTTTACCCAATGTAATTTCTAATGCCGGCCCGAGATTTTTGAGCGCCCTAGATGAAAATTGTAAATTGCGCCCCTCATTTATTACAATTTTGTTTAGATTATATAGGTAAAAATTAGAAAAGAGGCGATTTGTGTCCATAACTCGCGAACAATCACAGAATTTTAATCTGAATGAATTTTTTTTGGAAACATTTTGGATATTTAAAATACAGAGAATTTTTTCTTTTGTGGTTCAACAGAGTCGCTTTATTTTTTCTAATACAATAAATAGGATTAATCGCGGGAGAGTTACTTTCAAAGTCCGTTTGTGTGCAACCCGAAATATAATTTACAACAGCGTCTAGCTTCCTCTCTTAAAAAAATAGAATACTTAATTCACGATTGCAATAGTATTTTGGGTTGCAAACAAACGGACTTTCAAAATAACTTCCGTGACTAACCTGTATGTATGGAAAGAAAAAATATTTCTTAGTTTAGGTATAAGTCTCGGTATAAATACTTTTCTTTATTTTGCAATTCGGAAAATCTAATTTAACGGTTCATCCTAGGTTAAAAATATAAGAATCTTGTTTTGTACAAAATTCCGATACGGATCATCGTTTTTAAGAAAAATTGGCGAGGGGCTGTTGCATCAGTATATTTTTCTGTACATGATACCGTATGAAAGCTTTTGTTGCAATTTTTTCCTTCCGTCACCTTTAGGTAAGGAAGGTATTGTCTTTGGTCAAAAAATTCGGTGATGAGTTTTTGATGAATAAGCACGTTTTAGGGTCCCTATAATACGATTTTACTATTTGTACGATGATGTCTGTATGTGTGTGTATGTGTGTGTGTGTGTGTGTGTGTGTGTGTGTGTGTGTGTGTGTGTGTGTGTGTGTGTGTGTGTGTGTGTGTGTGTATGTGTGTGTGTGTGTGTATGTATGTGTGTGTGTGTGTGTGTGTGTGTATGTATGTGTGTGTGTGTGTGTGTGTGTAACAAAATTTTCGTCTACGATAACTTCCATACTACAATTCTAAAAATTATAATTCTTTCGTATTTCTCTTCGTTACATCCATGCGAAGAGCTGATTAGATTTTGGTTAGAACTGGACAACCGGAAGTACCCTCATTTGAAGATTTTAACAGTTTTTCTTGAAAAAACTATGTTAAATATCATTTTTTCACATTTAATGTTATTATAAATATTAAAGAATATTGTATTTTCTATACGATTTGATTGCATTTTATACCTAATATTAAATGGATATAGAGTTAAAAAATTATAAAGAAATTAAATTTCATAAAGTAGCCATAGCTGTGGAAACAGCTACTATATTAAGAAAATTTTGATAGAAAGATGTCAGTGTCAAGTGAAATTGACATAGTGTGTTTGTCTTATAATTTTACTGGAAATAGGTATAGGATCTTTTGCTTTCTGTATGGAATTTGTATAAAATACATACAACTGCTTTAAGGTAATGTACAAGAAATAATAATAATAATAATAATAATAATAATAATAATAATAATAATAATAATAATAATAATAATAATAATAATAATAATAATAATAATAATAATAATAATAATAATAAATCTTTTATTTCTGCAGATACATTACACTGTATATAGAAAACGTCACAAAATAATAATTTTCTGTATGAAATTTGCATCAAATACAACTGCCGGAAGGTAATGTACAAGAAATAGAATATTTAATTTAGCAAGGAACTTTCCGTATGAAATTTGTACAAAATACATAGAACTGACGGAAGGTAATGTGCTGGCCACATCAGATTTTTTTGATGTTGGGGTTATATTTCAGTAGATTTCCTGAACAACAATTACTTCTTCAGTATTTGATAGGACAATGTTTTTAATTGATATAATCGCCAACGAATTTAACCTTTCTTCTTTCTTAGTATAATGTATAAAAATATAAATAGGATTTAATTAATATGAGTTTGCTGCAACTGGAATTGTCAGCATTATGATTAAAGCTACACACTGATTTGATTTTTAATTTATTTTGCAAAAAAATACTCTCAAAAATGTCGCCTTAAAACCAATTTCGCTCCAGGCCGTCGTCTGGCTTGCCTGTAGCTTGGGCTAGCCCTGGTAATTTCGGTTACTTAAAACGTTAACTTTCATTCGCTAGTAACACCATACAATATGTTCTAAGTTTATGCTGTAGAATAGTACAACGTCTTACTAACAGGAAACAGTTTGAATACTTGGAGTCAACTTAAAAGCAAATCTTAATCTTGAGAACTAAATTACTGCATTATTAGAACAATAATAGGCACCACTATCTTTTATTTATATGTAAATAACTATTGGAAAAACTCCAACCTTGAGTAGGAATTCAACTAAAAGCCTTTTACTACTTTTTCTACTACTAGACCTCACAGTATTTACCTTTCATTCACAGTGTTTGTTTACCATCTTATGTAGTCCGTTACAGAGCCTAATTTACATTTTTTTCTCTGTACGTTGCACAGTTATTCTGTTAAACATAGGCATTAACACTGACGGGACTCATAACTGCATTTATTGTAGTGCACCTGGTACTTAAGAGTTGCATTGGGGATATGTACTCGTAAGCCAGGCAGCGTTAAATCATACATTTCTAGGACTCAACAAACTGAAAATACTGTTATCGGGGGTTTCAACATAAGATATGTAATAAAAATCTGATGTGGCCAACACAATACCTCCCGCCATTTAATTTTTATTAATTTAAAGGCCGGTATTTCCATCTTCGGATAAAGTTCAGGATAACTATCCGTCAGATAAATGATAAAATATTGTATCGAAATATAAGCATAAATGATGTAAATTATATTGAATGTCATTTTTTGATGCGATATTGTTCATTTATCCGACAGATAAGTTATCCAGCACTTTATCCGAAGATGGAAATACCGGCCCTAAATACATACTTACATACTTAAGCTGGAAACTGTATTAAGTTCATTTCCATATAACTATATTGTTCTACTTACTATTTTATTTTTAAAACTTTACTATTATTAATTTGAAATGATTATGTTTTTGACAGTGACATTTATCTGAATTTTGTAACCAAGGAGTTGTGTTTAAAGCGTAGGCTCCGGGATTTAAACTATAGATTATTTTATAAATTTATCCTTAAAATATAAAATATAGAAAAAGTATTAATGCAAACCTGTAGAAAATTTAATAATCTTAAATTTGTATAACATAAATTCCGAAAAAATAACATTTAATGGCATTTTTCGAAGAAAAACTTTTAGCTTTTTTCCATATTAGAATAAGGTAGGTGTGTTAAATAAAATTCCTAGGAGTAGGCTATGAACAAAGAAACGTATGTCAATTTAAAAATATTTAAATAAATGTTAATTTGACAGGAGATATTGTCAAAAATGTTAGAAATCAAAGCTTTTCTTCTTGAATCTTACTTTAGAAATGGAAACAAATTAGAAACCGGCGAATGTCAATATACTTTAGCCTTCTTTTTGTCTTTTCTCCTTAAAATTACATTTCAATATTAATTTTGACATCCTGGCCTTTGAATTGAATTATGATAAGACATACGTTTCTCTGTTCTGCCTACTGATAATGAATTATATGAATGATAGTATTTGAGTTAAAGCGGAGGATATATACACACTTATCGAGATAAAAGAGCCCAAAAACCTTCTATAAGACGAGTCTGGAGAAGGTTAGAGGGATTGGTCTGTTAACTAATTTTGAGTTTGTGTTGCATAGTGACAGAGCGCAAGGTCTGGTCAGAAGATAAAATCGTCCCCATCGTGTTATTTCTGAATAAAATTAACCACTTTTGTTAGATGTCCCTTTGACTATCCTAGGCGTCACTTGACTCGGCCCTTTTTGGAAACAGCGTGCCATACAACACCTTATTTGCGAATTTGCTTTTTGTTTATGTCTGATATTAGGCACCTGTGCAATATTGTCAGTATAAAAGCCCTTAACGTCGTCCAAAACCCAATGCTGTCAGTAGAAAGTTGCACCTTGTGAAAAACACACCCATTTTTATTATTTAATTCAAATTCATAATTCTGTTGTTTTTGAAATAGTTAATTATTAAGTAAACATTAAGTAAACGCATTTTTTATTACAAAACATACGTTACGTATCATAATTTGAACCAAGGTATAATTTCTTGAAATTCTTGAAAAGTCGAAGTGCTGTAGGTTTTCCAGTACAATTGTCGGTTTAGCGATATGGACAAGGAAATGAATGTGTATCTTTGAGGTGAAAGAATACTATTGAAGTGTATAATTTTGTGTTAAAATTGAACATGTATGTGTGTAAGTATGGGTGTGTTTTTCAGCAGTTTCTTCATCGGTTACGAGTTCTTTACGTAACGGTCTACACGCGACGCGATACGTTCCACGATATTTTTGTACACTTGCACACATCTTGAAAAATTCTACTCCCAAATATTTGGAGAAATTTTTGAAGCAAATATTTGTACTTTTACATTAAAAGCATATTCGAATAATGTGACATATGCATACAATATAATACATCGTTGCTATTTAGTCCCACATCGTCTGACAAAGAAATGACTATAACACTACCTTCAAAATTACCATAACTACACAGTAAACAAACTCTGCACCTTTATCAAAACATTCATAGCCTACTAAATAAAAATGCAAAATGGCAAAAACTAAAATATTTGCAACCACACCTGACATTTCTTTACAACATGTGAACTTTCGTTGTAATGTTGACACCAAATGTGTAATACTGTAATAAATAGCGTGACTAATGTGTGCTATTTATTTTACTGCGCATAGTCGGAATGTATCTGGAATGATATGTATTTCAATTTGTAGGCGGAATAAGGTTAGTGTTCTGCACTGGCATTGAAGTCTCCGCAGAATTTAGGAATCTGGAATGTGGAGCAAGCGTAGGATTTTATGAGATTCATTTATAACATTAATTTCCCGCATAGATTTTTTGAATATTTAACTCTTTACAATGATGTATTATTTTGGACATTTGATTTCATATTACTAATTTACTCACAAATATCGAGGTGTGAGTTGAAAATTTGGAATCTACAGACATTCCTTTATATGTATTTGGGTAAAGTTCTCACTGAAAAAGGTGTTATTCGTATCTCATGCTTCGGATATGAAAAAACGCTGTGTTAAGCTGTTAAACAATGGTATACAATACGCGGAATAGGAACCGGCTATTAAGTATAACCAATTGAATCAAAAAAACAATAATTTTGTAAGTACTTTCGATTGAAAGTTTTACAAATTTTGAATGCATCAGTGCACATAATTACAATAAGGTAGAGAAAATATTGATAACTTTATATAATTTAAAATTATATGTATATCAGGTAAACTGTTATTATTGGAATTGTGATATTTAGTAATTTCAAGAGTTATAATATGTAATAAACGTCAAATAGTTTAGTAATTTAAAATATATTATTTATAATAACATCATATATTTTAAATTCGACATTTATTTTAGTTTTAATGTTGCATAAATATAATTATTTATGGGGTCAATGATCGATTGAGATGATAAGTATTTAATATGCATTTGAAGGTAAAAAAGGACCTTAGGACTATAACAGGGACAGGTATCTTTACTTTGTCGTTTTTAATACCATCATCTATGAAAGAATGATAAAGCTGAAAACAATATCTGTCGACTCTGCGAAGAAGTCGAAGAAACTTCGGTACATATTATATGTGTGTAGGCAAACTTGGGCATCTAGGTAAAAGTTAGTAATTAATGAATACGTACTACATTTTCTGATTAATTTCGTGTGATTGTGCCGGAATGGTTGTGCCAGCTTCACGTATCTCAAAAAAGTTGAACTTTATTAACTATAAAAATTCTAGGATAAGAATTGGAGGCCTTAAAGTTGCTTTTCTTTTTACCTCCTACTACCCTGTTTAAGGGAGGTATAGGGATCGTGTTAAAAATCGCATATCGAGATTTTGGTAAATGACCACGTTTTAATATTTTCACGATGATGTCTGTGTGTATGTGTGAGTGTTTGTATGTGTGGATCCTTCACTCTAACTAATTTAAATCCCGGAGCTTATGCTCTAAACAAAAAAACTCCTTGGTTACGCAGTTATTCAAATGTATGTAACTGACAGATAAATGTCCCTGTCAAAGAACTAATCATTTCAAATTAATAATAGTAACGTTTTAAAAAGAAAAAAGTAAATAGAATAATAGGAAATGAAATCAATACCGTTTTCAGCATAAGTAAATATGTAGGTATATATTTAGATTAATAAAAATTAACGATTCACAAGAAAGTTTAAACTAATTCTCATTTTTGGATTAGTGAATTATATTCTATCCCGGTATTTAAAATTTAATCTTCATTTTATTATCGAAAAATGTAGTTATTTGGATTAGATTAGACTAAGACTATATTTTAAGAAATAAACTAATTAGAGTAAAATTCGCGAATCTGAAAATAAGGATTAGTTTAATATTTTTTGTGACTCGATCTGTATATGGCGAGAGGTATTGTGTTGGCCACACCAGATTTTTATTGCAACAATCATGTTGCATATTAGATTATATAGCACGTTTCGTGCGACATCCACACATCATTAGCAAGAATAAATTCAAAGTTTGCATAAATATTACATATTGTAAAATTACAGTTATACAAAAATTAGATCTACTCATCTTTTATTTGAAGTATTTTTCTCTAGCATAATTCATAAACGAATGACAGAGTTAAAACAATGCTAGTCACATCAGCGAGAATTGCCACTTAAGACAGCTGTAATTATAACATTTTTATAACACTGAGTCCATTACTTTTTGCAGCAGTTCCCAATAAGTCGCAGGAAACGTCCTATTTAATATAATATGCAACAAGATTTTTGTAATAAAAAGCTAAGTAACTTTAAGGCCTTAAATCCTTATCCTAAATTAAAACTGGAAGTTCCCAAATAATTTCATTATAAAAATTCTGTAAGAAGAGTTAGTTTTTCCATCGAAATTTCCACCTGTTCCATATTAATAGCAACAATTGTCCATGTGAATAGAAGCAACATACACCAATTTACATTAATTAAGAAAAGCGCCTGCACTAAGATCTGCCGTCTCGAGTTCTCTCAGCTTGTTAATGCGATATTTATGCACGGCCTTAAGACGCGATGTTTCTGCAGTACTGCAGCTAAATGCAAGTGCAGCCCGCTGTTTAAATTGCCTCCCCAGTCACGTTCTGGAATATATGCGCCCACGTTCCACGTATCGGATTTACATACAGATGTGAACGTGGACGCCAGTTGGATAAAATGGATGTAGATAGAGAGTTGATGCCAGGTTAATTACTGATGGAATATAGAAGAAATACTATTTTTAGATGTAGCAGGGAATACCAGTAGATTACAAGTTTAATAGCAATATACACATCACCTTGCAAACACCTGCTTCAATGGTTTATAGAAATTTATTTGAAAACTACTATACAAGCTGTTTCTAAACCCGTCACAAATTTTTAGGGTGTATAGTAGGGTGAAGCCGCCCCCTTAAGTGGTTCCAAATACATTAAAAATGTGCTGTCAATGATTCCGCTTAATATTAATATTTGATCGTGACAAACACATACACACATATACGTATATGTATATGTGTGTATGTGTACATACATGCATACATACATACATAAATACATACATACATACATACATACATACATACATACATACATACATACACACACAGACATCATCGTAAAAATGTTAAAATTAGATTCTAAAGGCCTTAGAACTTATATTAGACCTTATATTACAAGAGGTGGTGTCGTGTGGATCCCTGTACTGCGACCTGTAGATCTATTGTACCCTCCAGATTTACACCTCTTCTAGGAGTCCTGTTTGTTTAATAAACTCCAGGGTTTTCTTCAGATCTAAATATTTTAGCATATGCTGCTGGATCTTTTCTGCCCCAGGATATTATATCTGCTGCTCGTAAAGGCTTCACAGTGACATATAAGGTGCTGAGGGGTTTCTTCCTCTTCACCACACCCCCTGCATGTTGGTTTTTGTGTTAGTCCCATCGTGTGTAGGTGTTTGTTTAGTAGACAGTATCCTGTTATTAATCTAACGTCTTGTTTGCTCATTAGGAGTAAACGTTCCGTTCTTTTCTTGGTTGGTTTATTTAGGAAGAGCTTTGAGTGTCTCTGCCCTGGTGACTCCAACCAGTGATTCTTGTGCCATTGATTCAGCAATGTTTTTATTCCAGCTTAACTGTCTCCGCCTTAAACCGTGGCCCTTTACCAAAATCACGAAATGCGATTTTTAGCGCCATCCCTATACCTCCCTATACATCCTTTACCAAGGGTAGCGCTCTACATTTTTTGACGTAAAATGAAGAGAGGAGCAGGAAAACTTAAAATCCCAGTTTAAATTCCTATGTTTACACCTGACTGTCAACACCCTGTACGTATAAGAAAGAAAGTATGTATCTCCGATTTATATTTCATTGGAAATTAAATACCTACGAATGAAGGCGCCATCATGATAACAGTAATTATCGTTAAAATGAACAATTTATATTAAAAAATAGCCATCTTATCGAATAAGTTTCGTGTCACACAAATAAAATAAGAAAAAAACTAAGGCGTGTTTGTGTAGCATTTTTGCGAACCTGCTTCCAATTATCATTAATTTAAAAGAGTGTGTTAGGATCAAGCACTAACTGTAAAACAGAAATAAAAATAAATTACGTTCATCAATATTAGTGAATAGTGTTGAAATTCTACACATGAACGAAATTATAGGGTCTCGTGGTCTTGTGCCAGAGTGAAGACCCCTATGATGCACTCTCTACACCAGCATTGATTGCCCGTGTGGTGCTGCTGGTAAACGCCCGCACGGTACGACTATGTCATCATCATTTCATTACCGATATTTGCGTATAAAGCTAATTGACACACCCAGCAATGGGTAATATGCTGTGATGATATATTTATTTAATGAAATTACAAAGAAAGAAAAAAAAGAAGAAAATATAAAGCCAGGAGATGAGAAGAATTGGATAATAAGAGAACAGGTTGATAAAATGTGGGAGATTCATAGGAGAAGAGGGTAGAGGAAGAGGAAGAAAGAAGTGTTAACAGACGTCAAAATAAATTACGAGTAAATTATGACATGTTCACAAGATGCAGTGGTACTCCCAACCCCATATCTAATAACTTGATGAATAATAATAATATCTTCAATTGAGAGTTACATAGCGGTTATATAGGCTAAGTGGAAGATCATTTCTGCCATTGAGATATAGAATTTACTTTTGGCGCAAGTTCATAGTTTGAATTCCCCAGTATAGGTTTCTTATGGAAGTGTGATTTTACTACCAGAAAAAAGATATTTTGTAAAAGAGATTAAGCAGCTCTTGTTAAGTATTTTATAGTTTGTTTATTCAGTAATAGATTGCAACTGTTTAAATTTTTTGAAAAGGCAGAGTAAGAAAATTATTAGAAATTAAAAGGTTACGTATAAGTTAAAATTCCGTATGTCGTATATAGTCCCTCACCCGACCGTAAATAGGTCAAGTGCAACACAAGCTACGCTGCGACTGGCTGTGTACCGAAATTGTTGCACCAATCGAGAAATACGTTCATTGAATTTTGTAGTGTTGTGTTGTATTTTTATTTAAATAATTATAAACTGTGCACATTTCATGTGAATATTATTGTATGAATCAGGGGATAAAAGATCGGTCTAGGAGCTACATATAATGTTTTGCATAAGATATTTACTTTTATGAGATTTATCGGCCTTCAAAGTTGAGCAAAAATTTTCTTAGTAAGAAATACCCGGGGGGTAAATTTAGGTTCACCGCGTTATGCAGTGAAGGTCTTGATTTTTCACATTTTATTTCAAATCAAAGAGGTATAAAATTATGCGTAAATGAAGGGAGAAATATAGTGCATAAAATAGACATTAGACGAAAGACATTAAAAATAAAAATAAATAAATATTAATAAACATTTAACGAAGAGAAATTATGAAAATTTCTTGAATAAATATCGAAAATTAATTAGTGAAATCGTAAAATAATTTCTACTACCTTATTTTAGTTTTCCTTGTAGGTACATATAAATGGTAAATTAATACATATCGTTTATTACTAATACATTTCTATCATGATATTCTAATATCATATTTGCATAGCATTTGAATTCGATTTGAATAATCTGCTAAACATAATTAAATTGGTTAATATTTGACAGCATTTCTTCCAAAGCAGCGAAAATAAAATTTACATTTGTGTCAAGGAAAATATGTGCTAGTAATTCGTTACATTTCAATTTGTTTCGTCACCAGTTATTCACTTACTCCCAGGAAGTATGATAATTTAACAAATTTAATTTATAATTCATGTTCTGAAACGAATTTTAAATTATTTTTTTATTGTAAGATCATCTATTCACATATAAAACAATTGTCTTGTTGTTATGGTAACTGATTCCTAATAATGATTGTTTGCTTCTTAATGCATGTTAAATTTTTCAAATAATAAACAATTAAACACGTGATACGTTTTTCAATTGTGTACAATAATGAATCACAAACAACTTTTTAAATATGACGCGTGTCTACAAAATGAAATTAAAATTTAACGCAGCTGCTTATCGGAGCTGTCAAAGTGTGTCCAATTTTGCTTTTTTTAATTGATTTAAAACAGCTTACAACGGTTGACATATGTCGTTCATGGTTGGAGAAATTTGACTCAGTATATTTAGTTTTCTATTGTAATAATACGTTATGTATCAATATATAGGTTGGGTCAAAAATACTCGATAAAAAATTCATATCCTGAACTTACAAAATGGGAAGTTTCATCTCATGTAGTTGAAAATAATGTCGGCCAAGTGGTGTTCGTTCAAACACCATTGCAAGCAACTTATGAAGTTTCTCATCTTTCGAGCATTTTTTTGGGGTATACGCCGGATTTCGGTGCTGATTGCCTCCTTTAGGGCCGGTTGCAGAAAGCGTTGTCAGATATTTGACATCACGTCAGATGATGTGACGTAACGTTAGATCAAAGTACTCGTTGCACAAAGCCATCTGACGCGATGTTAGCTAACGCTATGTCAAATAATTTGACAGCGTTTAACGCGTTGTCAAGTGAAAAATCTGTTGCACAAAGTTCTAACGCGTTGTCAAACTTCACCTGACATAACGTCACATTAATTGCCGGTTCCTCGGTTTTGAGATTACCCTACAGAAAAAAAGTTGCACGGTGTTAAATATGACGAGCGCGCGGGCCAAGGAATAACGCCTCAGGAATATTAAGCGCCCGGAAAACATTTTCATGAACCTGGATTGATGTTTGCGCTGTGTGGGCCGTGGCCCCATCCTGCTGTGGAACCAGACATTCTCCAGACCAAGTTCTTTAAGAATTGGGGCAAAAATTCAAGTTTTTGTCAAGGTCCCTTCCTAACAGATTCTGTTTTCCTAAAGTTTTTTTTTTTACCAAGAACGTAATCGATTTTCGGATCAGAACTGCTTGGCGAGTACTGAACCTTCCTATCCATTTGCCTCCATATAGATACCGCTATCACCACCCTTTTAAGACCTCTATTCGCTTCACAATGCCATAGTAAAATTAGGGAGGTTGTTTGGCCGTACCCTGTACAAAAAAATAGTATAAAATAAGCAAAATTTTCTTATTTCTTCCTAGAACAAATTGCTACCAGGTCTCTGATTGACGTATATTTATTTGTCGCTAATGGAACTTTCAGATGTGTCATAAAATTCACGTGCGTCAAACATATGTCTTTACATTAATTGCCGATAATTATCTACAACCAAACTGTTATTAAAATGAGCGATTATACATTTATAAGTAATTTTTTATAATCGACTTTATTTATTTTAATGTCTGACACAACAGGTGTGTAGACTATATTTCAATTTGATTCTCCGTTCTCGGTAGAAAAACCCGACGCCATCGAGTTATGAGCGTTCGTAGTTCCGCGTATCTGCAGCTATGTGCTCAGTATAACGACCAACGACCGCTGGTGGTGCACTCACCTTGCAGAGGACGTAGCCGTGACAAAAACTTCCAACTGGCAAAGCCAAAGAGTTTCTGCGAGCTCAGTTTGAGACAGATCGTATGTGTGAGCGTACGAAGTTTTTCTTCTTAAATGCCCGAGGGGACGATCCGGACTGCTGTGCTCTTCGCGTTCCAAATCCTATCTCCTTGCTAGAGGATTCCAGGGAATTCGAACGTTTATAAAGAAAAGGATCTCCCAATGGCGTCTCCTAGTGATGCTCGCAAAAATATCGATCTCGACTCGTTTTCAGATCTGTAATCTCCATCTCGCTCCTTATTTTGCGTCTTGTCCCGTTCTCGCACGAGAGTCTTGTTATAAAAATAAGCGCTTACGCATTACGTATTTACGTAGCAATTTAACTACAAGAGATAAATTCACACCGTATATTTGCAGTCGTATAACTATAATAAAAAGACGAAAGACTAAATTCTGGTCACCAAACTATTTCAATACGAACATAATGTATATTCATTTACGGTCATCGGAAAATGTGATAAGGTAGTAAATAATTTAATTTACCCGTAAAATATCCAATTTATCACAAAATTTCAATACGAACATCTGCTAATACATTCTGTCATCAATAAAACGAATTGAATATTAAAAATCTTTTTTGTAACTAAAAGTAGGTACCTACAATTTATCATTAAATATATGCCACTATTTAAGTAAGATTTAATAAAAAAAAAAAAACGCTACACTGGTAACTCGCCGGCAATCAGTAACTCATCGACGCTTAATATAACATCCTTTACTTTTCAGAGGCGGCAAAATTTTTATTAACCATAGTTTTAACTGGGGAGAATTAGGGGTTGAAATATTGGAGAAAACTAGTTCTATTGGATGCAGATTCCAAAAAATATAGTGAATTCATATAATTTTTCACATTCACGCGTTCTATGCACGAATTAGTGTTGACTTCACTCTTTGTACGGTGAATTTTTCATTGAATTTATGAATCAAAGCTATAAAGTTACAAATACTTTTATTGTGAGACTCTCTCGAGATTCTCGCTTCTCGCAGTTGTTATATCGATCTCGCCTCGAATTTTAAACTGCAATTTCGCTCTCGTTCTCGTCTCGTATAATACAGCGAGATGAGACGAGATGGGAGAATACTCTCGGCTCGTGCATCACTAGCGTATCCAGGACACTTTGGGTTACCCCGACGAACACTCTTACCTTACAAGGGTCTAACATTTTAAACGGTTCCGCTGTTGGGTTGTCGAATAGGAACCAGATTCCCTTTCGCCCGATGGCACTGACATTGCTTATAGTTTCTACATACGTATAAAGTAGGACGAGGTAGTGAGAAAAAAGTTTGCATATTTTTACGGAGTTTATTGTAATTACAGTATATCTAAGTATATCATTTTCATCTTAGTTTCATTTAAATCATTTCTCCTACTTACATTTTCTGCGCTGTAATGCTTAGAGATATACTCGTATATATACCAAGTAACCTAATTTAAAAGCATCTAGAAAATATCAGATGCAGTATCATCACTATTTACTACATTTTAATTCAGTGCGATTATCATTATTTAACTTTCTAGTCAAATTATCAAGATTGCTTAACCTACTGTATCACTTACAATTACGAATAATCTTTTATTAAAATGCACTTAAGATTTTTACGAGAATCCTGTAATCATCTTCACGTATACTTATAATAATCGATGATTTATAATAAACTTTTACAATGTCTGCGAAATGTTAATAATGCCAGGCCTTCAAAAATTTACGAAATCATTACGAAAACAGTCTATATTGTTTTGATCTTTTTGTGATATAGCTTGGCACACAAATATAGAAAATTGTTAGGTTGAAAACGGTTACTTTCCATGGCTTTTTAGAAACACTTGGCATAATTTCATTGATTTCTTAAGATCGTTTATAATTTTTATGAATATTGTTTATTTCTCATTATACATTGACCTACATTACATGGACTTGATACAGAATCGTTTATTTTAATAATAATTTCCCATCATTCCATTTTGGAATCAACACTCTATCGCCTTGCTGGCGATATGGTAACGAACCAGCACAACGCCTCCACGTAACCGTCGTCAGGATTTTCAAGGCCCGAGGGGACGATCCGGACACAGCCGCAACTGTTGTGCTCAGTGTTCCAAACCTTGGATATCCTTGCTAGAGTTCAACAAAATCTGGGACTCGGATACGGGAGATAGGGTTTGGAACGGGAATGGCACTGCTGTGTCTAAGGTGAAGAACCTTTAATCCTAGTCGAACGAATAATGGCAAAAAAAACATTGGAAGATGCCTTAGACACAGTATTAGTTTAAGGTGATATAAAGTATAAATTGAATTTGTTAAATAATTGTATATTCGGATTATATTATTAAGGTGAACATAAATTTAGAGGCAATATTCCAATATCTTATATCTAAACGTTGACATCGAATCAGAAAAAATGTTTATTTCTGCAGGATTATTATAAAATTGGTTGAATAATAAACATGTACGACGTAAAGGACTTTTGAATTCATAATTTGTCCTAGGAGTTTTATAGAAAAAAATTACCCTGTAACGAGGATGATGTGACCGTGGAACAAAAATATTTATTTGAGATAAAAGACTGGAATCTATTATAATGTTATTTAGCAATTTGTAAATAAACAAGAAAGATTGTATGATACGTCTGTTTTCAAGTGAAATCATTTTAAAAGTAGATAAACAATATCTAGTAAATTTACATTGTATTGCTTCAATCGGTCTAACAGAGTTTTTTTTTTTTGTAAAAGATATTATAGGAGACACGTAAATTTCTGGCGGTTAAGTATGATGACAGTAATGTAGCTAAATTAAGAGAACAATCAAAATTGTTGACTAATTTCTCTATAAGAATTTGATGATTAACTCTATCGAATATATAATAGAATATAAAATTATTGTACAAAGTAGGCCCTAAATACGAAAATAGACCTTTAAACTTACTTTTTTTTGTAAGAAGGAATATTAAGAAGCGACAAGCCACGTAAAATATAATAAGAACGCTTTTCCGTTAGCTTAGAAGACAAGTAATGCGGTGTATCACATTTAATAATTTTATGAATTAAGCAAAGGCATACATATTTAATTCGATCATCAATGTAGAGCATATTAGTTTTGTGTCTAAAGTGAGACACATATTCATACTTGCGCACACCAAAAATTAATCTGAGAGAGGAGTTCTGGAAAAGTGTGATGCGTTGTTTGTCTCTTTTAAACAAATTAGGTAGCAGAAGACAGAGTATTTTTAAATTGATATAAATGTTTCAGTTTCAATCTTGCTGCAAGGAGTTTTTTTTATTTAAGTGATGCCTGAAATTTAAATCTTTGTCGATATACATCCCTAAACCCTTAAGTATATTGCAATGGGACGCCATCAAGTAAAATCGGTGTATTGGAACTATAATTGCGCACTACCAGCATAGTAGACTTTTCAGCATTTATCTTAAGACCATTATTTCTGACACAGGTAGAGACATTCCTCTAATCTTCATTAAGTAGAGCTTTTATAGACTGTTCATTTTCCTTTGAGAAAGATGTTAAAATTTGAGTGTCGTCTGCATATGATTGCATCGAACTATGAACAAACATATTAGGCATGTCAGTTATAAAAATCAAGAAGAATAACCACTCTAAGGTTGATCTTTGAGGAATACTGTGCCTTAGAGTCAAGCCAAAAATGGACGCACAAATAAACGTAAGAAGAAGAGGAGAAAAAACAATTTATAAAATAAATAACAATTAATTATAATAATTCCATGTTCTCATATATTACGAAGTCTATTAAAACCATTACAATATTTGTTATTAAATAATTTTATATAACATGGGAAAAATGTACAAAGAACTAATTTAAAAAATAAATATAATTTCTCACAATTTTCTCAATATGTGATTATACTAATTTGATTTATTTTTTTCTAGGTAAGTGATGCTTCTATTTTATCTCCTTTCATCGGATGCTGCCAATTTACAAAGGTAACTGTGCTATTAGAACTAAAGATGATTCGATCGTAATTTAAAATCATTAAGAATTTATCGGTATATTTGCAAGGACATAGTACGTAAATATCGTGTAATTTCTTATAAAGATATTCAAAATAATAATTTTGTAATAATGATACCTCATTATATGAATTATTTCAATTAAAAAAAGAAAATTTTAAATGCAAATTGTAATAAAGATAATTAAAGTTTAAGTATACATTACAGTATGTGGGTATTAATGAAATATGATACGGCTTGCATATGATTTCCTGCTATTTTTCAATATAATCACAAATGGTAGCCTTCACTTTTCCGGACATAAAAGGCATATAATTCACGATAAATTGCCAGAGGCTTACATAGTAGTATACAGTCCAAATACTAAATCAATGTACATAAGTTTGTGACACAAATTTAAAGTAATTAAAGGTCTATTACAAAGTATGAATAATAGCTTGAAAATAATTTCACGTGTATATACTGAGCAAGTTTACACAACTTTAAATGTAATAGAATACATGCTAAGTCATCGAAATAATTTGACACTTACTAGACGTTAAATTTTACTCTGCAGTTTGTTATGTAATCGTTTGTTTATAAATAGTTTTTTATGTGTCACTCGATATACTATATAATAGTCAGACACAATGTGGTGAAGAGTATTTTTTCATTTGTTGCACCAACATAAGCTTCGTGCCATTGTTTACCAGATGGTGATGTATACTTACGGTGACCATATTTTCTTTTTCAAAAAAAGGACAAACCTCTAACCTCAGCAACCTCAAAACACCCTCTCCCCCTCCACCGTAAAATCTAAGAATTTCAAATTTGCATATAACATCCAAAATGTGGAAGATCGTAACCAGGGATGGGCGTGTAGACTATTTCATGTCGACAATGTATGTGTTAAATCAAGGGTAAAAGCAATAACAGATAAATAACTTTTTATAATCTTTTCTTTCTTTTTCAGTAATCATATTTTAACTCTGTTTATCTATTTTAGTTATAAATGTCAAAATTCAGTTTAGAAATTCTTATCATATTATGATAGTCACGAAATTTATTTGTTCATCAATAAGTCTAAAAATTATGTATACTTGCGTGACTTTGAATGACCTAGCCTATGCACCCTATACCCCTAAGATAATCCTGCTCTGAAGATAGCGCTATGTTTTTAGATAGTCGACATTAGTTACTCATGTAGTAAACATGAAAGAGTGTAGATTTTAGTTTTGGGGCGCGTGCTAAACGTCCGTCTGCTGGGTTACGAAATGTAACATGTTATTAATGGCTTAGTTGTGTTAGTTTAGTTAATAACTAGCCTAACCTCGGCTTCGCCGAGTTTAGCCTAGGGCTCCGCCGATAGTGTTTTGTGATAATACGTACATCCAATCTGTCTACGCACAATTTAAAACCAAAGTGCTAACGCCAGCAGTCTTGTCAGATACCCAAATTCTCTCAAACGATTTAACTTTATGCATAAAACAAAAGCCATTTAACGTGTTAAAAATTTTGACACATGTATCTAACAGTCCTTAATTAGACCTCTCATTTGATACTAAACACAACATATTTCTCACATCTTTATGCACAAAACAAACGCCGACTGAGATGTCTAATTGTTAACACTTCCATATCAGCAGAAAAATTTCAGTTGATCCCAATCACGACAGAGTTCAGACAACTCTATGCGAAAACAAAAGCCAATCGAGTTGATGTTTAAATTTTGGAGTGTTTTTCCTTCTCACGAAGCCGTGGACGCCAACCATTCAAGCGTCCACTAGTTAAAATAAAGTGTATCATCGTTGGAAAAAAATCAGTAGTAAGAAGTAGTATCATCATCTTAGGAGACCCCCCCTCGTGTTACATATAATAGTCTACGTGACTACAATGTCGTAGACGTAGACATATTCAGAAGCATTAACAATGTAGAGAATGTAGACAATAATTTTTTGAATTTATTTACTGTAAAATATTACATTAACTTAAAAATAAAGCTTGGGGAATGCAAATTACAATGTATTATTATTTTTACAAAATTATTAGAAGCTTACAAGTGACAGTATTTATGGCGGGACTATGTATTTTTCCGTTTGTCTCTTGGTGACAATTGGGAACGGCGCGTATGCAGGCGAGCTGTCGCGCAACTTTTCGATCATGGACATTCTCGGATAACGAGAGGACAACGTTATCAACACAGTAAAAACCTGTCCGAGCACTCGGCGCAAATTGCGTATCAACGCAAAATACAAATACCTATGCAAGCTCAAGGTGAATCGATCCAACGAAAAGATGAAACTAGAAACAGCAAAAAGCTGAATTGTTTTTTTTATTAGTAAAAATACGGTTTTTTCTAACGTACGCAAATGAAGAGAAAATAGAAAATGGTAAGATGTACTTCTAGTTGGAATGACTCTGTGGTTTCTTTTTTCTAACTACATAGTAATAAAGTTTTTCTGGGCACATTTTTTCACGGACACTAACAACAATGTTCTATAAAGTATAAATAAATTTATTGTAATTTGCATTGTTGACCTGTAAGTCACTAGATTGGCAAGGACACATCTTCGCCTTAACGTTATTGGAAAATCGTTTTGAAAACTGTAGCAAAGAGAGACCAAACTAATCGTTGACACGAGAAAGACGTCCAAACCAAGGCACAGAAGTGACTTAATCTATCTTTAATATTAATTTCGCTATTAGGTCGTTTGGACAAATACCATGACCTCCTGGAATACAGGACCTCAATCCGTTGGTCAAAAGCACTGTTGTCACTTTTAAGCCATACATACAAATGAGTCAATTTCTACTCTTGTCTGTAAATAATTATTTATGATTGGTACTTCTTGCCTTTGATTTAATTTTAGCATCATTGCCCTCATTCTCCTCGTAGCAGATGATTGCACCCGTTTCCGGTTGATATTAAATAACCAATTTTCTAAGGTAGATACAAGCCACCTCGGGCTATAATATCTCTTACATTGGGTGCAGCTCTCATGCGCGGAGTAAATAGACCGTCACAGGTCAATGTCTCGCTCAAATCACAAAATTCCTAAAAAATCTTAATCAAAAAATTCAAAAAGAATAGATGAGTCCACACTGACTTGAAGATGGAGCTTATATATTATCGTTAGCTACGAATCGTTGCCTTCTTTTTCGTTTTTAGTGAAAATGTTAAAAGAGAAATTGAATTAAGAAAATTATAGTGTTTATGTGAAACTCTAATTTATTTATATCATAAATCATGAGGAAAGTATATCATACCGAGATAATATGATACTTGTAACGTGAACGAAAAAATATATTAGAAAATATTGTTCAAGGTTCATTTACTATAAAAATTATTAGACGCAACAAAAACAATGCAGTTTTTTATTTCATGAAAAGAAACTTGTTAGGCACTTCTAAATAAATATTAATAAGGTCTTACATAAATTCTTGCCATATTTAAATGTACCATGAAAGTTTTTTTATATAATTAACTACATAACGTATGGTGCTACAGTTTCCAGAAAATTTTTAGATGTTTTGTATTTATACCCAATAACGTTTAGGCCCACTTTTACAATTGATGGATAAACTATGGTATAGCTATTGGAGGTATAACTTTATCCTAGCAATTATACTTTCGATAAACAAGACTGTCTTTTACAATACATTTTTATCTGTCAGATGGTTATACCAGGAATTACGATAAATCACTTTAGGTTGGCACTGGCACAATAAAATTATCTTCTTATTAGACTATTTTTCTTCAATATTGTTATTATTGCTGCCTTCTAAATTGCATTTTTTACGCTGTTAGTTGATATAAATGTTATTTTTGATTCGGACAGTGATGTTGAAATACTTGATTGACAGCTGTCAAACGTTTGAATAACAAAACATCGTTCGTGTTTACGTGGTATCCATAAGAACCAGGGATAAAGTTATCCGACGTTTATACGACCGATTTCCATGGGATAAGAAATACTGGTGTTTATTCTATCTGAGTTTTATCCGAGGTTTGTAAAATACAATTTCCAATTTTATACCAGGTATAGCGTTATACGAGATTTATCTAATGATTGTAAAACTGGCCCTTTAATCAAATTGTCGCTGGAAACAAAATATCACAATTAACTTGTTTTCATTTTGATAGTTTAATTTTTTCGATTTGATGCAGCAAAATGTCATACAAGCTAGATATTCGTAAATGAATTTACAATCTTGTTGGGCAAATGCCTAAGTGTGATATTGTTGCAGTTTATCGCACAATATCTCTGTGGCAACAATTTATCGGACAATAAAAAAATATGAAGAAGGTATACCCTGGGTTAATTTGCCCAAAAGTGGTAGACCAAAAATTTTGAGCCACATGAAAGAACAAAGATTAATTGCAGACGTTAAACATAAAGTTGGAATGTCACAACGAACTGTAGCCAGAAGATTCGATGTTTCGAAGACCACTGCTTTTAGAACACTTTCTCGAAATGATGTGGTGTTTCGAAAAAGAAGAAAGGCACCAAAATATACCGTGGCCCAATTAGAAAGAATCCCTAGATGTTGTCGTGCGTTAAGGCGTATTCATTTTCTCAATAAACTTATAGTAATGGATGACGAGAAATATTTTACCCTGTCCCATTCAGAGATGAAAGAAAGCAATGGTTTTTATACTAATGACATGGAAAATACACCAGACAATATCAAGTTCAAAGGTAAATCTAAATTTGAGGATTTGAGGATATATCTCGCAGCCGTACATTGGTCGTGTTCGAGGAGAAGCCTTAACTGCACAACTTTATATTCAAAGATGCCACTCTAAATTGCTTCAATTTTTAAATACACATCACGCCAATGATGATATAATGTTTTAGCTTGATCTCGCTTCGTCGCTTCATGCCATTCCGACAGAATAACTAGAGACTAATATAACGAAATCAACGTAGACTTTGTTCCGAAATTGGACAATCCTCCCAATGTACCTCAAACTCCACCAATAGAAGAATTTTGGTCACTATTGACCAGAAAAGTGTACGACAAGAGATGGGAAATTGTAAATGAAGAACAATTATGACGTCGCATTTACCAAAAGGTTCGAGAAATCGATGCAGATGTTGTCCAGAGGATGATGAGGCAAGTCAGAAGAAAATTAAGGACCATTAAAGATAATGGTCCATTATCAATTTAAATGTTAAATATTAATTATTACACTTATTGTTAATTGTTGTAATAATTAGTTTGAAAAGTAAAAGAGTTTTAAAACAGTTATTAGTATCTTGAAATTTTCTCAAAACTTTAGGACCACACGTTATTATTAACTCGTAAACTTGAAAATCGTGGCTTAATTATTAATAGTATTTTACTAAAGATTTGTAATTCTCAATAATTACAATATATACATACATATATTAGAATGTAAAACAACATTGCACAAACTGCAAAAATTCAGCGAGAAATTAAATATTAGTCGAAGTCAATGGAATGAAAATCAGTGGGAACAACTGATCAATTTATATGATTGTTTTTCATAAAATTGTCAACCATGCAATTAAGCTGAGAAATGCAAATGTTATGTATGACATTTGAAACAAATGAATGAATAAACACTGCGTAATTATATAATCAAACCAGTGCAGGACTGTATCAAGAAAATGAATTTAATATCTTACAATATTTCAAGAGTTTGACATTGTTACGACTCTTGTATATAAACAGATTTTTTCTGAATTCGTTCGCTTAAAATCGTATCCAAGTCTTGACAATAAGACAGCATTAAACTGTATTGGGTTTCACCTGTTTAAGTGTCTTTTAATTCGGTCCTGTTGCAGTGATAAATATTCATAATCTTGTAGTAATCTGTCACTGAGAATGCAATCTACAGTACATTACAATATAAATAATGATCTGTTCATAATTATCTATTTGTTAGTCGCATTTCTTGCAACGTTACGAGGCAAATATTGTAGTTTATGCATCTGCAATGTAATTTTAATTAACTTATTTATTTTCACTTTCCATTTTGCATTTTTCTAAAGTATTTATTCATAACAATAAAGTCTATTTAGTATTTAGTGTTCCCGAATATGTGTATAAAGGCAAATATTTAAATTATTCTTATTTCCCATGTTAAATGCCTATGTAACGGATTTCGAGCGCCACCCGGTATTTTAATATAGTTTTGGTTACAAAAGTATGCTTAAATTGATTCACCACAGTGAGTATCGAATTTATTTGTAGTGTCTTATAACTCGTTAGAAAGTATGATATTTTTTATAAGGCATTTCATAATATTTTAAACACATTTGAATGTATTTTCAATCAATCATATAATAGTTTAGCTTTACAAAAGATGAAATTGCAAATAACCTAATTTTAATTCAGAGAAAGTAACATTTGATATTAGGATCACTGTACCAATTTCAACATTTTTACTGTAAGTCTAAGTAATTACATGTTTTGTTTAGAAAACATATACTTACCAATAATACTATAGCAGGTACTTGTAATAAATTAATATTATCGGCAAAAACAGCAACGACATTATGACAATCAATAAGGTAAAAGTGTCACATAAACATGCTAATTTATACAAATCTTTAATTTAAGATAAGGTACCAATTCACAGACCATAAATAAATATAAAATGTTAAAGATTAAGAAACAAGAATTTCTCAACTTTTATGTGTCAAGATCTTAACTGTTTCAGCCCTAAATAACCATATAACTTCATTTTGCAACCACATTAATCACTATACTAAAAATTTCGAAGACAAGATTCTTTAGCCAAATGGAATTGAGTCCAAATTTAAACCGATAAAAATCATTACCGTACTGCTATATTAAGTTGCGTACGAGTAGTAGATGAAGATGAAACACCGAATTAAAATAATAAAAAATCTGATGTAGCCAATACCAAACCTCCCACTATTTAATTTTTATTAATTTAAATATACATACTTACATATTTAGTTATTGCGGAAACTGTATTAAGATCCATTCTATATAACTATGGTTCTATTTACTATTTTCTTTTTAAAACTACTACTACTATTATTAATTTAAAGTGATTAGTTTTTTGACAGTGACATTTATCTGTCAGTTACATACATTTGAGATATGAACTGTGTAACCAAGGAGTTTTGCTTGTTTAAAACGTAGGCTCCGGGATTATAATTATAGATATTTTATAAATTTATCCATAAAATATATAAAGAAAGTATTTATACAAATCTGTAGAAAATTTAATAAGCTTTAATTTTTATAATAACACACAACTTCAAAAAGTAACATTTAAAGGTATTTTTCGAAGAAAATCTATTTTGAGTTTCAAATAAAGTGCCATTTACCGGTTATCTGATATACACCAAAATCTAATGGTCTCTTTCCATATTAGAATAAGGTAGAAATACAAGGTTTCAAAATTTTCTGAATGATAGTATTTGAGTTACAGTAAAGGATCCACACACACATACACACACATACACACACATACACACACACACAAACACACAAACACACAAACACACACACACACACACACACACACACACACACACACACACACACACACACACACACACACACACACACATACACACAGTGAAAATGTTAAAATCGGATTCAACGGACCTTAAAACGTCGTCATTTATCAAAATGTCGATACGCGATTTTTAGCACGATCCCTATATCTCCCTTACCAAGGGTAGCGAGAGGTAAATATAGAAAATGTCTTCAGTCCCTAACGAGTGATCGTTTAGAAAAAATTGAAATCCTGAATTCGCAATTTCTTTAAATACACTAACGTTATTTAACTTAACGCCCAAAATTTACTTTTAGAAAACTAGTGCCAAGTCCTTTTTTTGCACAAATCTCAAACATTTCTAGTACTAAACTACGCCTCCAAATGATTTAATTGGTCCCGAACGTTAAACCAAGCCGCTTTGGAAATTTAATTTTTTAAACACGATCCCGCGTTCCGGACTCTTATTTTTTAGCATGTAGTATCCTAAAAAATAATTGTTGATGGAGATGAGATGATAAAGATAATCGCAAACATCCATACCCTATTAGGGTTTCGAACATGGAATCTTCTGGATGTGCCACTTTGCTTTTATTCGCTGATTTCTAAATCTGCCGTAAAAAAAACCAACACGGATTGGCGTAAAAAGGAATCCAACGCGAGTCATCCTAATTTTAATAGGTTTAATGACAACCACCTAATCGGAAATATACGTAAAAAGAACTATGCAAATTCAATAATATATTATGTTCCATCATTAATTGTATCACATCTAAATACAAGTCCTCTGGTGGCTATCTCATCGAGCTGATATCGATGTCACAAGCTAGGAGTGGTGTGCTGCTCCCATGTTGGTCACGGGCACCGAGCACAGCTCCTGATGAACTCTGAGCTAAGCAATACATCAGCTGCACTCATGTCCGATACTATGGTCATGGTCTGTTAAACGTTGTGGTCGCACACAACGGGAAAACTAACCACCCAAAGTGTTATGGAAGTGTGGAAAAAACGATGAGGTACATTCGTAGAATACCAAGGATGTAGATTTGTTGATATATATTGCCATATAAATAGAGAGAGGGAGGAAGAAGCTTCTCGAGATATACAGAGGTCATTGCATATTTATAACCACATGTTATAATTGTACAACTACTGTGATTTACGCAGTCAACGAATTAATATCTTCATTAGGAAAATTACTAACATATTAATATATCATTACGCACATTCACTCCACAGAAGCAATTACAGAAATAACTGATTAAATCCATAGGTTTAGAAGGAATAGAAGAAATTAATTAATTCTCACTGTGCAAGATCCCGAGGTTTATGTCATTGTCAAGTGAAAATAAAATTTGTAAATTCATTTTAGCGAATGGGTGGGCGAGTATTGTTTATCGATTAGTCATCACGTTAACAACAACACTGTTTTTATTTGAGGACATTGCAAATCAATGTCATCCAAAAGTTCAACCTACGGTCAAAATTTGCAAAACATATTATTTTAACATAGGAATGTTCGCATTTCAAAATGTACGTAACTTTACAATTACATTCAATATTTGCAGTGCTATTGTGTGAAGAATTTGATTTGGACAGTTCTCTGAATCGTTCAAAGGTTATTGTCCTAAATTTGTCACACCTTTCCAATCATACATGGGCAAAGATGTAATTCAATTCATATAATACTCGTATATGTTTCTCATTCAATTCATATCAGAATATAACAGTAACTTAATAATGTAATATTGCTTTAGAATGGAAACATATGTGCAGGATTAGTATATACTATTAATAGCGTTTGGATAAATGAAATGAATTAAAATTCCATATACATTTTTGTTTGCGTATAATTTTATTGTAATACTTAATAATTAACGGTTCTATAAGCAACAAAATTATGAACCTAAATTGAATAAAGAGATTCGAGTTCCACAAGGCGCAACTTTTTGTAGACACTTAGCATTAGGTTTTGGACGACATTCGTGAATATTCTGCGTAGAAGTTCGTCGTCATTTTGGACTTCTCTTCCTCTATTGTAAACTTTTCGAGATAGAAGAGAGTAGGGATAGATGATGCGTTCTAAAGCACCCACCCACCCACTCAATCTTGTAAGGGTACGCTGATAGATGAGGGAGGGTGGTAGCTTAAGCCAGACAGAGCGCGAAACAGCTTTAAAAACAGGTTCTAAACAGCTTGGAACCAGCAATAAACAGCTTAGAAACAGGTTGAGAACAGCTATAAACAGCTTAGAATGTACAGCTTAATAGTAGAGGGTAGAAGAAACAGAGGAAGACCAAAGAGAAGATGGAAGGATTGTATTGCGGAAGATTTAAGAGAAAAGGAATTGAAGAAATGAGTGGAAGAAGAAAATCAAGAATAGCAACCCCTAACGAATGGGAAAAGTTATAGAGGTTTGAGTTATAATTTTAATCGACATATAGAATCATTTCCAATGAACCATCTGAATGGAATTTGTACAAAATACATATGATGGAAGGTAATGTACTGGCCACATCAATTTTTTTTATTTTGGAGTAGTTCGTGACTAATACATATTTTTAAAAAATGTTTAATAACCTTGTTCATATAAGTTATGTGCTTTAGATAAGGCATACATAACAGTACATTATAAAACTTTAATGGTCAAATAAATAACTTAAGGTTTATTTGACATAGTATAAGTTTATGACCGTATAGAATATACATTTATGTATGTTACTTTGAAATAGTTTCAAAATATTCTGCTCCAAATATTATAGAGTAAAAGATGACAAATAACACGTCTTCAAATGTGTTAAAATTATTTTGAAAGTTTTAGAAATCTCGAATTCGCAACTAGAACAATTTGGGAATATATAGCGCTATTTTTTCGAGCAGTCGACCAATAACACCTACCACAGTTTGCACTTTCATATAGCTTGAAATTACATCATAGCTTTAAATCAAATTTTCACTATTACTATTACTATTCTGTGCTGGTTTGAATTAATTATTCTGTACGTTCATTTGAATGCTCTTCACCCGTGTCCAAGAATTCTTGATGATTTTCTCTTATTAGCAATATCTACTTCCGCTGTACGCATATAATAATTATTTAAGGCTGTGCAATATCAAACCAAACAATTTTATCTAAAAACTTTACCTTCCCTTTGAGTTTTATATTGGAACTTTTTGGGCGTTACAAGAAAGATGTACAATAATCTGTAGGAGCCTCAAAATGAAAACAATTATGGGGAAGTATTTTTCAAAAAGTATGCAAAATAAATTTTAAAACCCGCCAAATACTCATGGGGCAAGTTAGCAAGAAGATATTCCTTACACCACAATATCGTCCAATCAAAATTTTTTCGATAACTTATGTTAATATGTCTTTATAAAAAATACATTTAATTAATTGAAAGATGTGGTACATTGTTCTTTGTTAAACAATATGCCAATTTAATTGTGTTTAAATTCAAGTTTTGCTTCGCTAATAAATTATTACGAGAAAACTATTGTTTTGGGAAATTATTAAAATTAACTTATAATTAACGATGCGATAAGCAAATGTATAAAATAATAAATTTGATTAATCAGAAAAGTAATATACATAAGTGAAATGTTAAATACCACTTATAATTACAAATAATTGCCAACGGAAACATTTTTTTATCTGGAATATATTAATTAATTGAAAATCATTTCATATCGATGGAAATTTTCTCTATTAATTGATTTCAAAATCGCTTTTTAAGTTAATTTCATTGCTAATCTGTAATTATCTGTAGAAAAAAATTGTTTAGCATCGAGAGTAGAAACTTATAAATTACTTGAAAAACCTCGTATCATATATTTAATAACTTAGGAAATAAACGTGTTGCTCTTGCAATATATAATGGTTAAAAAATCGTATAGTATTTCAGGGTTAAATTTAATTAATAGTATAGTAAGCTAGTTGAACGCTACAAGAATTGTACAATTTTGCCATAATTTGTAGAGCACAAATATGTTATTTTGTATAAGTAAAAGTTTTATTTGCTACCTTCCGGTAGACAATTTACAAAACACAATTTTGTCGTAATTATATTATTAAATTATTAAAGTTTTCATTTGTTCTTAACTTCATACTATATATGTAACTCAACACTCAATAAGTTCGTAGGATGACGAATAAAACAACAAGTTTTAGGCAAAATTCGACTTTAATCATCAACAAAATCTCCTTCAAGAATGATACATTCATTCCAACACTTCTCTAACATTTCGATGCTGTTTTTGTAGAACGATTTATCTTTGGCCTCAAAATACCCTTCAGTTTCGGCAATTACTTCTTCATTGTAGCTAAATCTCTTTCCCTGGAGCATTCTTTTTAGGTCTGCAAACAGGTAATAGTCGCTGGGAGCCAGATCCAGTGGATGGGGAAGCAATTCAAAGTGCAATTCGTGCAATTTTGCCATTTTTGCGATCGACTTGTGACACGGTGCATTATCCTAATGAAAGACCACTTTTTTCTTCTTCATTTGGAGTCGTTTTTTTGCAATTTCTTCCTTCAAATACACCAATAAGGCCATAAAATATTTGCTATTGATGATTCCTCCTTTCTCATGGTAATCGATGAATAAAATACCGTACGCATTCCAAAATACGGAGGCCAAAACATTATCAGCTGACATTTGCGTTTTTAGTCGCTTTGGACGGTTTTCATCCATTGCTGTCCACTCAGCTGACTGCCGATTTGAATCTAGAATGAAATGATGGATCCATGTTTCATCCATTGTCACATACCGCTTGAAAAAATTATTTTTATTGCGCTAAAACAGCGCTCTGAATCGTCAACGCGTTGTTTTTCATCGTCTGTGAGAAATTCATGAAAAATGGTAAATACACTGCCTTCTGATATCTTCAAGGTATCAGCTATCTCACGCAACTTCAATTTACGTTTGGCCAAAACGATTTTGTGGACTTTTTTATGTTTTCTGGAACAACTGCCGAATTTGGGCGATCAGAGCGTTCAGCATCATCGGTGTTTGTACGGCCGCGTTTAAATTCAGCAAACCACTTCTCTACCATTTGTCTCGATGGAGTCCGAATAACACTTGTCAAGCCATTGCTTTGCTTGAACAGTATTTTTTCCCATTAGGCAGCAATGTTTTATCAACACACGAAATTCAGATTTTTCTATTGTATTGAAAATTACAAAAGTAGCGTCACTAAAACCACTGTAACTTGTGAACTAAACGTCATATTGTCATAAAATTTTGACACGTATCGTTTGAAGATTGGTACCATCGTTGGTACTTCCTGAAAATCATATGGATATGTCAACAGTATCTATATGTCATCCTACGAACTTATGTGACGGATTATGTATAATTTTAGCCTTTCTCCAATCTTGTGCCTCCAGAATACAGAAATTAATACACATATGAAAGAATATCTGAGGATTCCAATTTTTTAATGCGCAGCTCGATATCTCAATTAGTAAAAGTTAGTCTATTTTACATTCCCTACATACGCTGTAAATTTGTAACACGTATTCATGAACGCCCTGTATAGGTGATTTTCTTCCTAGAGAATATTTTCACTTTTTCCCTTGGAACAACAATTAGACTCATACTCGTAGCATGACAATTGCATTATCCATTATGAAGCAACGTAATGAAGCATTCCTTACCAGTAAAGAGATAACTCACCGACTAGACAAGCGAGGAAAGAGGATTCATTCAAGTCGGTTGCCAAGAAAGGAATTTCCGTTCTACTGAAAAATTATGCCGGATTCTGGACGCAGATGTGCGAGTTCTTATAAAGAATGACCTACAGACAATTTCTTTTGTGTTAAAGTGGTTCTATTATTAAGTTTCATACAAAAGTTTTGCCAAGTAAAAGAATTCATAAAAATTGATATTCTATTTTTTTATTGTGTAGGGTTATTAACAAAATTGTTGTTGTAAATATATTATAAAAATAAAAATCTGTTGTGGCCAGCACATTCCGACAGTTCCACATATTTTGTACAAATTCCACACAGAAAGTTTCTTGCACAAGATTCCATATTTCAAGTATATTACCTTCTGGCAGATCTATGCATTTTGTATAAATTCCATGCAGAAAGTTTCATGTATCTAAGAGATTCAATATTTCCAGTAAAATTATAACACAAACATATTTTGTATAAATTCCGGGCAGAAAGTTTCATGTATCTAAGAAAATCAATATTTCCAGTAAAATTATAACACAAACATGTCAATTGCACTTGACACTGACATCTGTCAATTAGCATTTTCTTAATATAGTAGCGGTTTCCTTACCTAAAAGTGACGGAAGGTAAAAAAAGAATAAATATATTTAAGAAAAATATATGTTTTCCGTCCTTTTTTGTACAAATTTGTCGTTTATATGTGAATTGTTATGAAAAAACCTTCCTTGTGAGACTGTTCTTATATTGCCAATGTATTTTTGCTCTATTTTGGTTTCAAATATCTTTTTACGTTATACCGAATCGTAAACGTCTGATTACAGTGCTCTGTGTCTAATGGCAAAGAAAGTTTTAACGGGCTTCGCCCGCAAATAAATTTACGGGCTGTTAAAACCATAGCAACATGTATACAGATTTATTTATTCATTATTTCGGTTCGCCATATGCTTCCAAAGACTATTTCGATCAAATATTTTAATGTATTATAAAATTATAGTAAAAGGCATGATTCAATATAGTTATATACATATATATATATATATATATATATATATATATATATATATATATATATATATATATATATTTGAATTAATCAAAAAGCCGATCGCCATCCTTTGAACACCTCTACAGCCTGAACGGAACAACCAATTTTCGTGAAATTTGCCCCAAGTTGTAGGAAATGATTGTCTCGAGTGCCCTCGCAATAGCTCAAATTTCTGTAGGATGTATAGTTTTCGAGTAATAATTTATTAAAGATTGAAAATTGGAACAGAAACAATAAGTCACAGTAACGATCACAGTTCTCATTGAAAAATTGAAGATATACGCTGTCATGTCATATGGTATGTGAATGTCAATGATGACAAATTATCGGTTTTCATAATTTAAATGCAAAAAAATGGTTAAGTAATATGTAAAATTGAAGAAAAAATGATGAATTAAACGAGGTAGGTATATAAAATGATTTTAAGCCATGTTTCATGTTAATTTATTTTATTTTTTAAATAGAATTTTGGAAAATGTATAAGGAAACACGTCGAAAAGAATCAGAAAGGCAGAATTAGTATCACAATCGATCGAAGGGTACATGTACAAAATTAAAAAGATAAACATTGTCATCCGTCATATTGGATGTACGTATAGTCTATCATAAAACACTATCGGCGGAGCCCTAGGCTGAACTCGGCGAAGCCGAGTTTTGGCTAATAAAATAACTATTTGCATATAAATATATTTCATTAATAATTGTCGTAAATGCTTATAATGATAATCTAAATTATTATTAATTGGATTTGTAAGAATACAGTACCTACCATCAAATTTTACAGTTTAGTGTTTGCGAGATACAGTTATTGTTTAATTCTTATTCTTTGTGCTACTTTATAACGTAATTCGGTTTTTAAAGTAAATAATTATTGTTGAACAATTCTTAATTGGCTAGTTTACAATTTGTACGAAATCATAAGTCAATGTGAGAAAGGGCATATTGTCTGCGGCTAATGAATCGCCTGGGAATCATTGATTTGTATGAATTTAATTGGAAGAATTTTAATAATAACTGCAGTATAACCGGGACAGATGTGATAATTATATTTCTGCACTATAGCATAAAAATAATTTATAGTTCTCTTTTAATCGTACGTTTAATAGGTACAAATTAATGTGAGGTAGCGTGCTATCTAAATAATTAGACGGTGCAATAATTATATTTGAAGCAGCAAGCTGGGCAGTTTTTTGTCTATCCTTATCTTCAACATTATAATAACAAGGAAATATTTAAATTTCCATTTGAAAAAGTTTTCCACTCCATATACAATCGGTGAGAATATCTTTCTCAACTTGTCAACAACTACGCGTATTAATATTATTACAGCAATATTTTGCTAACTTGTTATCTTTCGCCAGAAGAAGAAGCTATTATTTTGTTGATAGAAATCTCCCCTGATTTCACTTTTCATTGCTAATGGCCAAATTTTACACTCATATAACGATATAGCATACTCTTACATGACTAAATTAATGAGTACTTTCAAAATATGTTGCCACTACGGAGGTATAATAATGTCTGTTTAAGTTTGATAAATATCTTGGTAATTTGTTATTTGCTCCGAACAAAAGGATGCTTTGTTTAAAGGCAGATACATTGGTTGGTAAAATGAAACGTTATATTTATTAGGAGTAATATTTATGGTAGTACATGACAAGAGAAATAGGACTGACATTTAAATATTAAATACGTAGGCCAGGAAATAAATCATTTTCATGTCCGATTATTTTCCGATTATTTTCCGTTTTTCCTTTCATTAGGTAGTTATTAATTTCGTTCAACATAATCGTGCACGTCGCTTGCTTCTCTCTCAGTATTACCAAAATTGGGGAGAATTGAGACACGCCACTTCGTAAAATTTTGAAGCTGGTCAGTTCCTCCAAATGGGCGAAGTATCTCATTTTTCGCATTTTATGAGTTACATCATTTCGTAATATTGACGATATATGCAAATTATTAGAAAAGAAGTATTGTTAATAATTTCTGCTCCATGCATTCTGACACAATGTATTACAACATAAAATAAATAGTATGGAACATGTGAACCAATAATAATGATTTAATTTCCGAGGCATACTCAGCACTTTAAAATCACTGGTATATAAAAACAATACATACCATCATACATGCAACAACTATTATCTTTCATGATTGTCTATGCGGAAGAAAAACGCTTGGTTTAATGTAAGAATTTCGTGTGTTTATTTCCTATTTTTAATTTGGACAATTTCACAAGATGCTCTTTGTTTTATGTAATTTAAATGGTTGATCGAGCCTTATGTAAGATACGTGGAAAAAATTTCGCGTTTGCTTGAAGTGATGGAATACTTACTTTACCAGAGTGTATCAAGTATCAGGTGCATGCTTAAAACCAATGCAAGGATATTGTAGTGTTCTTTTCACTTTCTCAAACATTTTTAACTCGAATCATCCACAATTTAAAATTCATTTTTATCTCCCGCTGTCCTTGGTAAGGGAGGTATAGAGATCATGCTAAAAAACGCATATCGAGATTTTGGTAAATGACCACGTTTTAAGGTCCATCCAATTTTAACATTTTCACGATGCCTGTGTTTATGTGTGGATCCTCCGCTCTAACTCAAATATATCATTCATAAAATTTTAAAACCTTGTATTTGAATATTTTTTAATATTCAGAGCCCATTAGATTCTGATATAAATCGGTTAACCGGAAATGGCACTTTACTTGAAGCCCAAAATAGTTTTTCTTTGAAAAATATCCTTAATTGTTATTTTTTCCAGATTAATGTTATTATAAAAATTAAAGATTATTAAATATTCTACAGATTTTTATTAATACTTTTTCTACATATTTTATGGATAAATTTATAAAATTATCTATAATTTAAATCCTGGCGCCTACACTTTAAGCAAACACAACTCATTGGTTACACAGTTCATATCTCAAATATATGTAACTGACAGATAAATGTCACTGTCAAAGAACTAATTTCAAATTAATAATAGTAACGTTGTAAAAAGAAAAAAGTAAATAGAACAATAGGAAATGAAATCAATACAGTTTTAGCATAAGTAAATATGTAGGTATATATTTAGATTAATAAAAATTAACGATGCACAAAAAAGTTAATCCTCATTTTTTGATTAGTGAATTCTATTCTATCATGTCATGAGTGCCCTCGGGGCTCTAAATTCAAATCCCACTAAGGCATGGATGCGTGTAAATGTGAACCCACTCTGTAATTGGAATTTTTTCCTGTTGAGGGGTTTAAAAAAAGGTAGTTACTTGGATTAAATTAGACTATATTTTAAGAAAAAAACTGTCAAAATTAGAGTAAAATTCGCTAATCCAAAAATAAGGATTAACGTAATCTTCATTGTGACTCGGGCTGTAAATGGTCATAATCTTTACTTTTACATTATATGGTACTAGACAAAAAAATAAAACACCCGTATTTTTTAAAACGATTAAATTATTCGTACTTTACGAGAAAATAATTATTAAAAATTTGGGGAAGGGATATGTGACGTGAGCATGGTAGGATGACGGAAGAATACGGGTAGACTGGGAGGAAACGAGATACCACAACATAATCGACTGATATATAACTGTGTCTTTCCTTCCCGCAGTCTATATGTTATGTTCTACGATTCTAATAGGCGAAACGTCATATATCTCTTATCCAAACAATTAAATTGCTAATAACAAACTTATTAAATTAATGTTTAGTTTAGCTATAGTGGTTAGTTTTTATATTTTATGACATATATTAAAATTTTAATATTGCCACGTACCCCATTATTTGTTACTTGTCACATTTTGTTATGAAGTTATTTTGGTTTCCTGATTATTGTGCTTTCTAGTAAAAGGTAGACAGAATGTAGAAAATCAAACCACATATTTCTTTAATGGATTTTACATGTAACAAAATAACTAGAAAATTTGTGACGATAACTTAAATTTTTCAAATGTTTGCGGAGATATTACAAATGGCTCAGAATGCTAATTGAAAATTCTTAGGTATATTTTTTTATTATTTATAATAATTTCTTTTTCTCATGTAATTTACATGATTTTCACAAATAATTGTATTGTTTATTACAGTTGTGAACTATATTTTACGGCATAAAATTAATGTTAATATATTTCTTTTTAGAATATATGTGGAGCAGTTAAATTATGCATATCATTAACAGTATGTTTATCTACAGTTGTTCAAATAAAAGAACTAACATCTGCAACTGTAATTAGCATGAACCAATATGATTTACTTTTGCATAGAATATAGCTGTTAATTTTTATTAATGGAAGATTATAATTCAGATTCTAATTACATTTGTAACAGGAGAAACTAAAACTTTGAATCACAGTTATTGCTGATTAAAAATGAACTGGATTTGTACATATGTTCACAATTCACAGTTGACTGTGGAATTCATAAATATAACAATACGAAATTGTTTCTGCTATGTGTATGGGTCTCCAAACTTTTTTACTGACCTCGTATAAGTATAAAAGAATAATATGTTGCTGAACAAGATAGAGTATTGACTTTTGAGTCGGATCAAAACTCTAGTAATTTAAAACCATTTTCATTATTATTTCATATATATTTTTCCGCTTGTGGAAAGTTCGTTTGTTTTACAAATAGTCGATTTGTACTCAATTGTTAATGTTAATTCAATTGTTACATAAATTTATAACGAAGTAAAAAAGTGAGAAATGATTTCTCCTATTAACTGTATCAATGTTTATAACAAAAAATAAATATTTTGTTTTTATTTTCTAGTCGATTGCTTTCTTTGTCGATTAGACTAATCGAGATATTAATTTGTAATTTGAATTCACAGAAGTGAATGGTCTATTTACATTTTAAACTGTATACGTATTTTGTTTACTATATCATAATGATTAGTGTGATTTATATTATAAACATTTAAATGTGCAAATCATGAACAGACCATAAATAAGTCACAAGTATATAGTTGATTTCTTATTTAATACTTGAACAATTTGACATTTCCTTTCTCGATGTGAAATAAATGTAAACAATATTGTTATTCTTCCGTAAAGTGTAGCGTGTAACTTTTATTATATTAATATTTTTAAAAAATCTGATGTGGCCAACACATGACCTCCCTTCAATTCCATGTTTGAAATAGCAATGAGCTTTAAGTAAAGCATCACTTCCGCTTGATCGTTTGTAAACAAAATCTAATTTGTTGTTCCAATAAATAGAAAAGTCTGTAATACCAAATTTTAGATTATATTTTATTTTTTTTCCCGAAAATCTGTTAAGAGCTCCAAATTAAGTACCACTTCAGGTTTATCATGTAGGTATAGTCAAAATATAATGTTGTTTTAAATTATACACGAGTTTTAAATACCAAATTTGAGAAGTTTTTAATCAATTTTACAAAACATCTAGTATGTCGTTCTCATTAATATAAAAGTCTTAAATATCAAATTTGAAAAGTTTTGGGTTGCATCAATTTATTTTTCACGAAAATCTGTTTAGAGCTTCAAATAAAGTATCACTTCAGGTTGATCAATTTTAGCAAAAACCTAATATGTTGCTTCCCTTTATATAAAAGTCTTAAATACTAAATTTGACGAGTTTTGGAATATATCATATATTTTTCACGAAAGTCTGTTGAGAGCTTCAAGTAAAGTATCACTTCCGTTTTATATGTCGTTCTTATTACTATAAAAATCTTAAATACCAAATTTGAAAAGTTTTGGAATATATCATAATATATTTTTCACGAAAATCTATTGAGGGCTTCAAGTTCTCGTTTATTAATTTTAGCCAAAATATAATATATTGCTCCCGTTGATATAAAAGTCGTAAATACTAAAATTGAAAAGTTTTGGATTATATTTTAATATATTTTTTCATTAAAAACTGTTATAGGCTTCATGTAAAATATCACTTCCGTAATTTTATCCAAAATCTAATCAACTCTTTATATGAATGCAGGAAGTTTAAATACGAGAAATAGAAATATTTGGAAGTTTGTTATAAGAGTTAACTCCAATAATAGCGAAACGCGTCTGTGGTCCTGGTAGAGTGGGCCAGTTCCTGATAAATGACCGATAGGTTAATTCAGAGATTGAAATCTTGTGATAGGTACTTGTACTTTTTTGAAAGATCGGATTATTTTTTTATGTTTACCGATAGTATTTCCAAGACAGTGGGTCTTATTTACAAATTACGAACGGTAAGTGATGTGACTTACGTGGGTAAGTGATGTGCTTCACTTACCGTTCAGGAGGCGAGACGGTAAATAAATAAAAACAAAAATCAAAGCTTACTTCAAAAATGACATCTAAATTTGTTTAATATCAAAATAATTTTCAAATCTTATTTTTCCTTTTGTGCGCCAATCGTACAAAAATAGTATAAGCATCACGAACGTTAAGGAATTACCGTTCTTAATACTTAATATACTATATTGTTTTTACTTGTTATATTAGTTGTGTTTGAATCGTTTTACTTTTTACTAAAGGTAGTCCACTTATAAAAGTTTCAATTATTCATATGCATTAACCTTCTTCAAGCCTTCATAAACAGTAATTGTTAACTGCACTCTTCACAATGAGTGTTGATAAAAAGAAAGCTGCATGCTGCATCTGTCTGTCTCTCTGATGAGAATGAAACTCTTGTCTGCGGTTCAGAGAACAAAATCTGTTGAGTAGCTTACCGAATGTAGGGCGCCTTCATTAACCGGGAATGCCGAAAAGAATGTTAATATTTTATCTACTCGTGCGTGATGTCATATGTGGGTGACGCAGCGAGAATTTGGTACATTGATCATTGGATAAACCGAAGATCCTGGAGAGTGTTTACTTCGGAGAAATGAATTAGATATTAAAAAATAATCTTTTGCTGGGTGTACCAAATTGCTTTGTACACTGATTTTGGTAATGATGATGACATATGTTACCTCACGGGCAATTATTGCCGGCGCGAAAAGTGCTTCACAGGGGTCAATGTTGTGGCATTTAAAATTCGAAATATTTGGTATCTGTCGGGATCGAACCAGTGCCGACTTAAGACATTTTGCTGCCCGGGGCTAATGTTTAATAACCGCCATTCTCGACAAAGAAAACATCGTTTTTCCAACTTCACTGCCAAGAGCCAGAGGAAAAATATAAATGTTACAAATTTTGTTTTTTCATTACGCAAATTTTAAAATTTGAAACCCCATCTAATGTTTTTGGAATAACAAAGTGTATTAATCTTATTTCGAAACTCAGATTGGTCATTTGTTAAAATTATTATACCCACAGATGGGTCAAGTATTAACATATGTGGGACCTAACAAAATTTCTCCGTTATTTTTGCCGGTTTACGGTTTTCGATTCAGCTTCGGTTGGAAGTCCTGGTTTAATGAAAGGTCTCGTGGAATAGATTATAGGTAGAAATTATGAAAGTCCATGAACTCCCACAATTTTGAAATTCAAGAACAAGTTATTTTCGAATTGGTTCTGAAACGTTGGTTAATAGAACATTTCAAATGTTCACAGAAAAAATCTTCAGCAGTTTCACGACTTTGCAGTCGGAGCTTTTTCGGTACATCAGTCACTCGTCGAAATATTTTGCGTCGTATGGTGGTTTTATTAATTGTGTAATTCAATGGTTAATTTTTAGCGACTGGTTAAAAATTGTATCTAATTGTTTGTCTTATTATGTAGGTACTTAATTGGTTAAATTATTAACCAGTTGCTAAAAATTAACTACTGAGTTACGGAATCTCAACTGATAACCACTGACGCCGCTGTTAGCTTAAGAAATATCTGTTCAGTACGAATACTGAACAGAAATCGGCTGACCAAGTTATAATTTGCGCATATCGCTGTTGAACATTCGTCTTTTTATACCCTGACGCTTGAACCGTCATCCTTTTTAGATCTTGTCTGAGGCCTGTATCTTAGGATTGTTACCGTTTTGCCTCCTTTACACATACCATTTAAAATCAACCACCTTCAATCTATAAGTACCAATCATCTCATTTTGATAGAAAATGGACATTCATCCTTTTTCCTCTGGCTCATAAATTTACTTTAATTAAATTTTTATTTACAAAAAATTAAGAACATGCTCTGCTCGGTGTACCGTCCTTTACGTATCTACCGCCGGGGGCTATGGACCACAAAAGCCCCCCCCCCCCGTTAAGCCGCCACTGGATTGAACCCGGTTCCCTATATTTGCGATCAGGACATGTACATTGAACAATTCAATTTACAATAAATATGTGTGACTCAGGAATTTACACAAAGAAGAAGAAATTAGGTCAAATTAAAATAATTCTGATTTTGATCAATTTTGCATCTTGAGGCAATATTAGTAATAGTCTGATCTAATGGAGGATGGTCAACAATAATTATTATTGTAAACTAATAGCTTATGTCATCGCTCTAACAATAAGTAATTTTCAGATCCATGCAAATTATTTTCATTCTTTGTACATGTTGTGATTTTCACATAAATTTATTTGATTATTGTGTTCACTCAGCCATACTTGTTTTGTTGCAAAATCCACACAAAGTTTTATCAATTATAACTCTTATTCCTATCCCATAATTTCTTTCTGGAATGTGGAACTGAGGTAAAAACAGAATCTACAACAGCAATCCAGCCAGTTTTCTCGGACATATTATCTAATACCGTTATATAATGCGTTTAATTTCTCGCATTTTCGCATACCCCAAACCAGACCAGATATCATGGTATAAGTAGTTCTCGAATGGCCCAAGGCGCCATAGCAGTTGCTGGTGCCGGTATGTAAAACGTTAACGGTACCCGGGCCGCTAACTGCTAGCTCGGCAGGTACAACACGACATACCGTGACACGTGCCATGACCTTGTGTTCGATAAGCTGATACCCCAAGGTCAACAGCTGACACAGGGGAAATCGTAGGGACCGTTAAGAAATTATGCATTTTATGGAATAGTATACTTTTATTATGCCAGCACGAGAAAGACGTCGCCAACAAGAAATGTGATAAGGCGAGGGTAAGAGCAATAACAGATAAATAACTTTTTATAAACTTTCCTAAATTATAGTTTCAGTAATCATATTTTAACTCTGTTTATCTATTTTAGTTATAAATGTCAAAATTCAGTTAAATTTTTATCGTATTATGATAGTAATGACATTTATTTGTTGATGATTCGGTTTAAAAATTATTACGTATAAGTGCGTGGCTTTGATACCCTAGCCTATGCACTCTGTACCCCTAAGATAATCCTGTCCTGAAGATAGCGCTTTGTTTTGAAGAGTCTAGATTAGTTCGTCGCGTCGGGAAGACGTTAGTTGTCGGAACATGTAGTATTTTTTAGTTTTGGGGCGCGTGCTAAACGCCTGCCTGCTGGGTTACGGAATGTAAAATGTTGGACTTAGTTGTATTAGTTAATAATGTTATCATGTAAATAAAAACTTTAGTTATT
Organism: Harpalus rubripes; assembly: GCA_963082715.1. Taxonomy (NCBI): domain Eukaryota; kingdom Metazoa; phylum Arthropoda; class Insecta; order Coleoptera; family Carabidae; genus Harpalus; species Harpalus rubripes. The sequence goes on from OY720460.1 coordinate 15,880,387, forward strand.
AGTCTAAAACGTTTAGTTTAGTTAATTGGTAAACAGCCAAGAAATGTCTATGTCCGTAAATCCGTAATGTAAGTGTTCATCCAGTGTAAAGTGTTTGTGTTCTTGTGCAATCGTGGACGGCAATCATCCGAAGCGTCCACAAGTCAGTCAGTAGAAGCATTATTAGCATCATCCTCTTCCGTCCCCCTCGTGTTACATAAATAATTAGTGATAGATTAGTCTACTCTGCATCGGATAAGAGTATGAACCGACACCTCCACGTGACCCTCTCCTGGATTTTTAATGTCCGAGGAGGCAGCAGCGACTGCTGTGCCTGTATCGAAAATGTTGCCACCTGCTCCTTCATTCCACGTTCCACTTCCTCTTTTACCTTACTTTCTTTTTAATTTTTTCCTGCCAGATGCTTAATTAAATGAAGGGAAATAAAAAAATCAGACGATGCCAGATCGGAACTGTGCGACAATAAGTGCACAACAGCCCATTCAAAATCACCGTGTAAAGTTTTGCTGACGCGAGTCAACATTTCCTGCCTTTGATTCAGGATCGCTTTGTGAAGTTTCTTTAAAGTTTTACAGTAATGATCCGTATTCACAGTACACCTATGCACCAAACGAACAGATCTCGCATCTGGCGACAAAGTGAAGAGGATGCTTCGTTGCAAACGGTTGCTATTACCAAATTACTTACCGAGTTGTTGGACCACTCGCTTGAAAGGGAAGGAGTTTTTGTTTTACATTTTATTGTGGTTATGAACTTTATTTCTGTATTATTTTATATGTTTTTGCGATGTTCACCCTCAGTGAACCTTTATATTGGTACTTGCGTTGTTTTGAATAATATTACGTTCAGCCCAGAAGTTGAAGTTGGTCCCCGCGCGACCATTACTCGTTGTCAAAGCTATAATTTTAATTTAGCCCGTCCACGTTCAGGGATTAAAACTCATCTTGCGAGCCCTTATGTATCAGTCACTATTTTATCTTGCGCTAATCGACGAGTTTGATCGATCAACCCCGTTCCCTATATTGTTGCGTATCCATTGTTGTAACGCACCGCGTCAACGAGCCTTACCTCGTCCGCGATGTCACATTTACGAGGCTTAAGTCACATCCCTTGCAGCTTTATTCTGCGTGAGGCTGACTTCACACTTCGACGATACGCCTGTCATTGTAATAGTATTCGCCGCCAATATAGACGCTATTATTATCATATTAGAACTACGATTGTTGTTTTCCCAAATTCTCGTCCTGTTCCCGTATCCTCTTTCACGAGAACTTGTCTTTCAGTTGTCTGTGGGTTCTGTATGAGAGACTGGCGCCCATATATAAATAAGAACCACCCTTACAGCTACGTCGACCTACCCCGTCTTCACTGCATGCTGGCCAAACCTAAACCACACTCGGGGAATCCAACCCTTGCCTAAGTTTGGTAATTTTTTTATAACTCAAGGGCTAGGGTGGCCCTATGGTTACGTTATATAATTGGCGCCCAACGTGGGGCGGTCTACCTTCTCGGGCGAGCGTGGCCTGGTTTACGACAGTGGTGAGTGGTGCCAGCTTTACGAAACAAAATTTCTCTAGGCCACTAGTACAATTTTTGGACGGACCTCCGTGTCGATCTGGACGCTCATGTGGGTTGACTTTCAACAATTTTGAAAGAACATCTAACTTTACCTTGTTTCTGGGATTAAATTAATGTGTATACAGATCTTAATTGTAGGTTAGACATTAATTAAACCAAAAGAGATAAGGTAAAAAATCTACGGAACAATAGATCCACAGCGCTTGCAAAAGTATGTGCAAAAACACAAATAGAATTCCTTTTCTTCTGTCCGTCATGTAGACAATATGGGGATTGCAAGACTTGACGCTAATAACGACAATAATTAAACTGCAAATTGTGAAATTGCATCTTAGCGCTGTTGTTCAATTGTTCTTGTGATCGTTCTTCACCTGTTTCCGTTTGCACACATAATAGAAGTTTAAGGATATAACTCTTTTTGTGCACTTGCTAATGCATCCTTAACGAAGTACTAACGCATTTTAGAAAGGAATGAACAATTAAACATGCATATTAAACAAGAATAAATGGATCGATTTCCGCTGTTCACTTTATAATAATATTTAATAACTACCGCATAGAAATTTCAAATCGTTTCTTATTTTAATAAGTGCAATGCCAACAAGGTAGTGCGGTGGAAGCATTGATACTTGATATTGTGAAGGTCCCTGGTTTGATTCTGTATTGGGATATATGTTAGTGTGTAGTTCTTGACATCGTTTTTTATGTTATCTTCATCAAGAGGATACAACTGCTTCCAGAGAAGATTGGCAACGTGAAAACAGTGAGTTCTAAGTACTAAATAATTAAGTGTTTTATAAGCAACTAAACTATGAACTTAAATTAAATAAAGAGGGCCGCGTTCTTTCATTAGGCGCAACTTTCTGCTGATTTATAATATTAGGTTTAGGATGATATTTACATCGATTTCTCGGTTATTCCTGATTCCTGTATATTCTGCATTGAATTAGTTACCATTTTGGGCTTCCCAACTTCCATCGTCAACTTTTCGAAATAAAAGAACCCAAAGCTTCTGTAGGGCGTGCATGGAACAAATGGTATGTTTTGGTCAGTTAGCTAATTTCGAGTGTCTTGCATAGTGACAGGACGTAAGGTCTGGCCATCTGGCCAAAAGATAAAATCGTCCCCAGCGTGTTGTTCTCCAATAAATACAACCAGTTATGTTTATGTACTTTTGACAATCCAAGGCTTCACCTCACTTGACCTACATAAGGCCCTGTATACACCCCTTGTGGAAATAGTGCACCATTTCAACACTTTAACTGCGAGTTTGACTTTTTGTTTATATCTGACATAACACATTATAAGACAATTAAAAAAACTTCATTTCCCTTAACTTCGGAGTTGCCCAAAACACAATTCTAAACCAAAACTTATACGACACATAACTTTGGTAGCACAGGGCTTTAGTTTCTGAAAAATTGGTTTCTTATCACTGGCCTTGGTCTTTACTACATATCCAAAAATTATAAATACCCTATCTTTTGCAAGTAAACCAGGTTCTGGTATACATATTTATTTATTTATTATGAGTACTCAACAGGAACAAATGTTCCCAATTACAGAGTTGTATTTAGATTACATTTACAATGGTACATAAACAGTAATGAGTAGAATCAAATTTTAATTAATTAACAATTATTTGTAAAATATTCCAATATCTTATTGGCGTTACCACTTTGGTTTTAAATTGTGCGTAGACAGATTGAATGTACGTATAGTCTATCATAAAACACTATCGGCGGAGCCCTATGCTAAATTCGGCAAAGCCGAGGTTAGGCTAGTTTTATTTCTAAAGGTTGTCATCGAATCAGAAAAATTGTCAATTTCTACAGGATTATAATAAAGTTGGTTGAATAATAAACTTGAACGACGTAACGGACTTCTGAATTAATAATTTGTCCTAGGAGTTTTATAGGAAAAAATTACCCTGTAACGAGGATGATGTGACCGTGGAACAAAAATGTTTAGTTGAGATAAAAGACTGGAATCTATTATAATGTTATTTAGCAATTTGTAAATAAACATGAAAGATTGTAAGATACGTCTGTTTTCAAGTGAAATCATTTTAAAAGTAGATAAAACCGAACTATAATGAAAATCAGAATAACTAGCACTTTGTTTAAGTAAATTTACATTGTATTGCTTCAATCAGTCTAACAGAGTTTTTGTATAAAGGATTCCAGATAAGTAAGCAGTATTCTAATTTTGCTCGCACAAAACAATTAACTAGTAATCTAATAAAATAATTGTGAAACATAAAACCAAGTATTATTAAAAATTAAAATCAATTAAAAAGGGATTTAAGGGTTGTTAAGTTCTGAAAATCACGAGAATTGCGTACAATAAATACAAAGGTTTTATAACTGCATGAAACAGTGTTATTAATGTAAGGAGAAAAATCGAATTTTGGATCAAATAGAACCCCAAAATCCCTTTTTACGCCAACTCTAGATAACTGAGAACTATCCATTACATAATTGTGGATGATAGGAGACTTTTTCATCGAAAATGTCATATCACATTTGAATGTATTAAATGACAATTTCGCCTTGAATGACCAAGTTAAAATATTATTAATATCATTTTGGAGTTTTAAACAATCGTCAACTGTATTAACTACTGCATAGAGTTTTTAAGTCATTAGCATAGAGCAGGCATTGAGAGTAATTTATGCAAGTAACTATGTCATTAATAAATAAATTGAACAACAGAGGACCAAGATTAGGCGGCAATAAATGGCTGTGAAAAGACACCATTATAGGAGACACGTAAATTTCTGGCGGTTAAGTATGATGACAGGAATGTAGCTAAGTTAAAAGAAAAATCAAAATTGTTGGCTAATATCTCTATAGGAATTTGATGATTAACTCTATCGAATGCCTTAGCAAAGTCTGTGTAAACAACATCAACTTGTAAATATCCATAAAGAGCATTTATTGAGAATTCCGACTAGACTAATACGTTAAATATAATATTAATGTTATTTAGAAAGGAATTACCATTAAATTTATATATTTACTAACAAGAACATATGAGCCTGTTTCCGCGGTGTATTAAATAACTACCGTATAGAAATTCTATTAATTTTTTTCTATAATATATGCAAAAATGTAGATAATTGACGTAATCAACAACAGTTACCAAAGTGATCGTCTTTCCTTCGAAAACACCTGCGAGTCGCATGCATTTTTTCATGGAATAAACAAACAAAGTTTATCAGCTAGTAAATTGTTTTATTGCACATTAGTTCAGTGGTTGTGAAACTTTAGTGATAGCGGGTCTCTTATTGTTAGTTGTGTTTGCATGCCATTAACCATAAGGATGTTTTTAAGTGTTTGATGTAATTGTCTTATATCCGGTATGTTGTTTGAACTTTCGTTTCGGACAGACGGAAATAATTACACAGTGAAAATATAATCTGGTGGACAAGATGTTTAAATTTCCACTGCCAAATGTAGGTAGTTTCCTTGCTTATGGCATCATTGGAATTCAAATTTGTGTTCGCAAATAACCCATCATCATCTTCAAATTCTTTCTGAATAAATCATTGTGAATTCTCACCTAATTTATTCTAAATGAGGTAAACTTAAACAAGAAATCGATGACTAACTAACGATGTCTTTCGAAATCGGCTCTCCATTTGCTCATCATTATTTTAGAACAGGTGCGCAATGAACAATTCTGCGCATTAGTTTCAAAGCGAAATCTTCTTCGGCTCGTGGTATGAATGCAAAATGATTGGAATTGCGCGTGGAAATGAAAATATGCCAAGATCAAGGTGAGCAATCCAAAATGGGATACAAGGTAGGCAGAGAGATCGGTATTGTGGTATTGTAAAATCCAATGAGTGAAACAGTATAGGAGTGAAACTCCTAGTGACAGTTTTATTACCGTTGAGTATTGTAAGAAACATATATAGTGTTTTCCAAGAATTTTATTTTCATTTTCGAATTGAATTTTCACTAACATTACTGACATGTTTGCAAATGTATGTATAGTTTGTGATATTTGTAATATTTGTAAACTGTAAAAAATGTAAACATTATTGAATAATAAATTGTACTAACTTTATATGAATTTGAACACCTAATTTGGGCTTACTGATTTAAATTTGGTAATTGGACAAAAATGTAAATACCTCTCTATTAGTTTACTCTTGCCAACACATGCTGAGATGGGTGGAAAAGTCAAGCATGGTTGTCTCAAGGATATTATATATACACTGGATTGCTAACTTGTATGTTGTGCACGTAGTCGCCTGTGAGGCAAGCAACTGGAAGGCAGCCATTTGTAGAAAAGGCAAAGTACGCGCCAAATTTAGAATTTCATATATAGAAACAAATTATATATGAGATGAATTAACAGATTTTTTAATATTTATTGCGCATTAATAAATATAAGGTCTTCAAGTTCCACTATTATTTGGTTAAATTTATTTAGGACGCTTCGAGCAAATTCCGCTCATCTTCAGCAACTATAAAATTCAAGTTGAGAATTAAAAGTAAATACATATAATGTTGAAGCAGAATTACAATGTTGTACATCAGCGTAAGTTGTAAAAATTACATGAAAATTATACTCTACGTGGTCAGATGGAGCATGGGCCCCCAATTCAACGATGCAACACGCCGCTGACACGGCCCATTATCAACTGAATTTATTTATTGCGTATATTTTAAAAATTATAGTTATTATTTTAATATTATAATATACAATTATTACATATATAGCAAATTCACAATAAAACAGGACTATGAATTTAAAAATAATATTTGCTTATTAAATAGATGTCTTTTGCATATGTGGTGGAAAATTTGGAAATAGAGAAGATGCTGAGTTTGGTTTTAATCTTCTTATATATATTCCAGGCTTTTTCAAATAATCAGTTTCAAGGAAATGATCACTGCAAATTTTTGATGCTTTTGTAGGTGTGAAATCTTTTCTTTTTATGGCATCTATCCACAATCGTAATATACCACTATTATTTAAAAGAAATCTGTAAAATATTTAAAACAATAGTATGAATAAATATGTATGCATATATATGAACAATAATAATACTTGAAGAATTGTCGAGGGTTATCCTTGCTATGTTTATTTGTGCACCCAAAACACTACAAGAAGACGGCATATTGCCTTTTATTATGGAAATATTTCAATTAAAGTAAAGTATTTATTCACTAAGAACACAACACAAACACCACTTTATTCAAGAAAACTACCATATAATGCAATAATAGACGAACGAACGTTTGATGTTTTGCCTTTTGTGAAAATGGCGCCGTACTCCCGCCACTTGCCTCACTTGTTAAACGTATGTCAGCTATCCAGTGTTTTATTAGATCATCCTTGGGTTTTCCACATATTTTCCTGACACCAGATCCTGTTTCCCTGAAGTTTTTTTTACAAACAACGTTCAGTTTAGAACTGCTACTAAACGTACGGTGGACGGCGGCTACAGACCCGTTTTCGCGGGTGTAGACTTCGAAGGTAAAAGCGCGTTGCTCTTTCGTCCACATTTTTTGTAACAAAATCTTCCCATTTACCTTCTTCTGTAGACACCACTGTGATAAGGCGAGGGTAAGAGTAATAACAGATAAATAACTTTTTATAAACTTTTCTAAATTGTAGTTTAAATACTCGTATTTGAACTCTGTTTATCTATTTAAGTTATAAATGTTCTTCCTTCTCACCAAGTAGTGGACGCCAAACTTCCGAGGCGTCCCCCAGTTAAAGTCAGTATGTCATCGTTGGAGTAAGATGCTGTATTAGCATCATCAGCTTAGAATACCCCCTCGTGTTACACCACCCCTACCCTTTTACGATCTTTACTTGCTTCACAATGCCATAGTAAAACTAGGGATGTTATTCTGTCGCAGCCTGTCTACATACAGTGTTCATTCTGTACTTTTTATGTTATTAAAATGGTTGCCTTGAAATTGTTTATTGACTAAAAAGAAGCAATTTTTATTTGAAAATCTGCAAAAGGTTAATTTTTGAATAATTCATCATCCATTTACAAATCCATAAAAATAAAATTGATTGGACACTAATGTCAGATTAGTTTCTTAATTCACCTTGGTACAAAATACGCACTATGCTATAAAACGCGCGATGTGATGATACCTTACTTGTTATGCAGAATGCAGAGAACAAAGTTGGCTTGGAAAGTGCTTTTCCACTTCGTACAGATAATTTGTAATTATTGGTAGCTCAAGGTGACATTTGTGAAACAACGTTTAGCAACTTAATCGCTTTGCTTTGTATGCTGCTAACAATACAACAGCGTGTCACTGTCTATTATTATTGGCAATGTTTATTAGTTAATTTTTATTGTTGTGGCTAATGTTTTAAGATATTAAAATGATGAACGTTGCTACGTGATGTTGTTGTTGATGATAAATGTTTATTCAAATGCAGGTTGCAGTTTTGTCAAGGTCGGGTTTGGTAATATTTGCCAAATATGATGAGTTTATGTATTTAGGACACAAATTAGAATAAATTTTAATGAGTTTAGTGATAGCTGCGTGTGAAATATATTTTTAAATATAAATTTTGCGGTTGTCAAATTGTGAAATTTCTCCATTTCAAATTAAGATCTTACTATTTATATATGTTGCTGAGGCAGCCAAGATTTTCATGTTTACCAGTTAATATCTCTAAAACTAAATGAATTATCGAGTTGCGTGTTCAAAATTTGAATTCAGTAGGCTTTGGAGCATAAGTACACTAATTCCCGGTTTCTCCGGAGCAACTTAAGCTTAAGTCGTGACTTATTCCCAAGTTCCACCGTAAACTGTTGCACCACGCAAAAATATCAAAAAGTGAGACGTAAGTAGCACTTTACTGTAAGTCGAAAAAAGCGGTGACATGTGTCATATATGTTACTTGTCATGTCAGTTCACGATAAATTTGTTTCGTTTTGTGGAGTTACGGTGCGTCTTTAGCGATATGGACAAGAAAACGTACAAATTACAGCGAAGAAAAAAAAAATGAAGACTGATGCCAGGAAGACATAAGGGAAGAAAAGGGCTTTTGTTTATAGAACTGGCGGTGGTCCACCTATAAAAAATATTGACAGAAAATCTTTGTCGTCATATAATTGGTACAAATCAATTCTGTTATATATTTGTTGAAACGAATACAAGTATATAAACACTGACAAATACAGTGACAGCTTTGACATATTTTACGCTGTTGCCAATGTAATTTGTGACATATGTTAAGTTCGTATTTAAATTTGCTGGTGCAAAGCAGTTGGGATATAAGACCTACTTACAATTAAGTAGCACTTCAATAATCAACAACTTAAGTTACTGTGGAGAAACTGGGCATAAGTTTCAGATATCTGGTAATTTTGTAACCTGTCATGAAAATCAATTATTACATAACATCCATACAACGCGTATCAAACAATACAATAAATGCATTTCGATGTAATAATAATGCATTTTATATGTCCACGTTGTAGATAAGTGTGAACATGCGACTATAACTATTACTGTTCCTGAGGCTTCCACCTGTTGAAGGTCAGCAGTAACTGTGGAAGGGGCATGACCTTCTACTGGTCACCTGAAGAATTTTGGCTTTCAGAAACTGAACGTGTTATTGTTTCCAAGCGCGAAATTATTATTTAATTTTAATTATGTGTTTGCCAAGGATGGTAATAGAATAAGTTTTTGTTGGTGTAATCATGGCTATGCACTCTCTGCAATTATTTTAATCTTTTATTGGTAGTAGGCGGTTTTTTCTTCGGTTAAATGGGCATGGTAACACTGGAACTAATTTACTAAATGAGATTTTATACGTTAGGTAATTTATTTAAATCACAACTTGTATTTTACATTAAGAATATTATATAAAATACTCTCTATGTAATAGAGTACAGACAATTTTACAAATATTTGTGAGGCCTTGCGGCATGGGAGGTCAAGGCATGAACCCGAACTCAGATCAAACTACCAGGTAGCTCCAAAAAGTACCCGGAATCGGTATTTATAGCCAAGAATCGCTGGAGGGAAATAATTTTATTGGGTTGGCAGCCACCAATAGGGAAGGCGCCCTTTTTTAGTTACTGTTTCATTTATTATTTAACTAGAATATATAGGCGATGATACATGCATTAATCTAATATATACAATTCACATTCATTTTTGACCTGTTATCGATGTCCTCTTCCACACATGCAACTTTGTCATCGACGGAGAGGCCCTCTACGACGCGTTCCCCTAAGTGGGATAAAACACATATTGTCATTACAATTTACAACAATTATCACAGGCGTGCATTATCATCTAATAAGATAGACAGGAGGGGGACAGGAATAAGGTTGATCCCAAGTCCCAGACTTGGGCAGGTGCTCCGCATATTAAATGCGGCCTAACACCTCGTGGATTCCGGTACCTCTATCCGCAAAAGTATACACCCAGTGCAGGGACGAATTACTGGAATACGGCTCTCGTGAATAGTTATTTCTGAACCACTAGCGGTACCGTAGCCACATACGCATGTCCCAGACATGTTCCTAAAACTCGACCTCCCAGAAGTCAATGGGTCCCAGACCCATTATGAGTGTTTAGCTTACGATCAAACGGGTGCAGGTCCCAGACGTATCATGATAAACTCTAGGTTTATCCTTAACGTCACAGATGTTCTCGTGTATCTCAGCTTCTCAGGTAGTGTTTTTCACACCTCGGAGCATATGCTCCATGGACCCAGAGTTATCCCAGGCAACTCTACGGATAATTAGGAAACTACTACATACACAAACTAATAATACAAATGTATATATCACATATACCATGCATAGCAAATACACAAGTGTATAACATATCAATCAAGTATCCGGTGATCCACACCAAACTATACCTGTATAATAATTAGAATGACAGCGAGTTCTACCACTCACCTATAATTACTGCAAGCATCTCGTCTTTTCTTTATTGACACTATTCACAGTTTCACCCACGTCCGCATATGACTGCTAGCACACAGCAACTAAACCCTAATCATTCAAGGGTCGGGGGTTGTTGTTATTGTGTTTAGGATTGTCAAGTGTTTTTGCTTTAAGCCAGCGCTTCTAAACCAGTGGCGTCCAGTCGAAAAGTGAATCTTACAATGCGTCGGATTTTGAAAACAACCCCACCTAACTCACACACCATGCGTGGAAACACCATCACTGTATCCAATGGAAGGAAGCAAGGATCCTCAAGAAAGTAGAACACTGGTACAGGAGGAAGTTCAAAGAAGCCGCCATACAGAAGGACAAAATATCAGGATTCAGTCAGCCAAGTGTGGAAATTCTACCAATTTGAAGAAAACACATTACAGCATACTCCAGCCTAACCATTGGCGCCCAGGCATTCAAGACGCCCGACCCACCCATTGGATCTAACTTGCCATCCGTCTCTAATTTTCACCCCCATAACACCAGATATATAGCTCGTATGATAATAAATTGGTCAGTAGTCTCAGACCACCTGAAGACGACAGCAGATTTTTCGATGTCAACAATTTTTCGTTTTAATTCAAAGTAAATCATTAGAAATTTCAAAATAAGATTCAATATACCTTCCTTATTCCTCAGTATCGCTCATTCAAAACTTTTATGACATATGTTAGCTGTAAATAGTTATTGTATAGGAAGCACCAAGAGATTGGAGATTTATAATACGATGAATCTAGACCGACACAGAAACCTTTACAGTGAACAACCATCCATAGATTTTGCCATGATTTTTCGGACGGTGTTCCACAAGAACATAGTCGAAACCTATAAAAATATGCATATTCATGTTTTATTATAATTACAAACAAATTACATAACATTCAGTTTACGTCATTTTGTTAAATTTAGTTCGGAATGTCACAAACTTTTATTCATCTTGACCTCCACATCTTTGGTGACCTTCACGGCTTGTGACATATAAGAAGGTTTTATAAAACTGTCTCCGTAGATTCTCGGACACGGAACCGCGACCATGCATGTGTATCACTTCAACACTGACTCGTAATCGTAACGGGATCTGGACAAAAAGAAGTCACCTTCCTTGATAGTTCGGCATACGTGAAGGAGGAACTTAACTTGAGGGGATCTCCTAAGAAGCTCTGATCTTACGGCTTTTCCAGCGATGACGATTTTAACTGACTGGTTTGATTGGTCGACCGCTGCTTGGTTGAGGACTTCACACACTTGGTGACAGATGGACTTACACTACAACTTATTATTAACGATTACATTATATAAAAATAATTAAACCGATAACCAAAACAGTTACATTGTAATTCAATGGTCTGGCGATTAGCCAACGCCCAAAACCAACACTCAGGCTACATGTCTTCCACTTGGGAATCTAACACAGGCTCCATGTCTTGTTGACATGAAGTCCATAGTTACAATTTTCACACAATTCAATAATCAATGTGTATCTGCAATAATAACCGAGAGAAAGGGTGTATTCACTTTTTTGTAAAAAATATCGAATATCTCGAAAAAGAAAAGAGATATCGACCTGTGGTTTCAAAATCTTAAATCTACACCCTTCAAACTAATTAAATACAAAATTTCAGAATTTTTAATTTTTTAAAAATTTTGACCCTTTTTTAAACCACACTGCCCTCATACCCAAAAATGGGTGTGTGGTACACCTTAAACGACCTCACCAGTAAATTCCTCATACCAAAAAACATAAGTATACCAATTTTCATCAAAAAATTCCAACGGATACATTAATTATTAAACATTCCTTAAAATTGTCAAAATCTGAAAAAATCGCAAGGGGTACACCTTAGATTTTTTGCGATTTTTGGCCATTTTCAGACTTTTCCTTCTGGAGATTGTAATAGTTGTTCAAAAATTATGAAAATTCGTATGCTTATGTAACTTTGATCGTAGAATCTAATGGTGATATTGCCAGCGGTGTATAATTGACCTTTTTTGGGATATGACCCAAAAATGGGCATTTTTTAGCAAAGTTTTGAGGACGAATATCTCGGACACGAAAAGAGATATCGACCTGTGGTTTTAAAATCTTAAATCTACACCCTTCAAACTACTTAAATACAAATTTTCAGAATTTTTAATTTTTTAAAAATTTCGACAGTTTTTTTTAACACACCACCCTCATACCCATAAATGGGTGTGCAGTACACTTTCAACGACCTCACCAGTAAATTCCTCGTACCAAAAAACATAAGTATACCAATTTTCATGAAAATATTCCAACGGATACATTAATTATTAAACATTCTTTAAAATTGTCAAAATCTGAAAAAATTGCAAGGGGTACACCTTAGATTTTTGTGATTTTTGGCCATTTTCAGACTTTTCTTTCTGGAGATTGTAATAGTTGTTCAAAAATTATGAAAATTGGTATGCTTATGTAATTTTGCTCGTAGAATCTAATGGTGATATCGCCAGCAGTGTATAATTGACCATTTTTGGGATATGACCCAAAAATGGGCATTTTAGAGCAAAGTTTTGAATACGATTATCTCGGACACGAAAAGAGATATCGACCTGCGGTTTTAAAATCTTAAATCTACACCCTTCAAACTACTTAAATACAAATTTTCAGAATTTTTAATTTTTTAAAAATTTCGACAGTTTTTTTTAACACACCACCCTCATACCCATAAATGGGTGTGCAGTACACTTTCAACGACCTCACCAGTAAATTCCTCGTACCAAAAAACATAAGTATACCAATTTTCATCAAAAAATTCCAACGGATACATTAATTATTAAACATTCCTTAAAATTGTCAAAATCTGAAAAAATTGCAAGGGGTACACCTTAGATTTTTTGTGATTTTTGGCCATTTTCAGACTTTTCCTTCTGGAGATTGTAATAGTTGTTCAAAAATTATGAAAATTGGTATGCTTATGTAATTTTGCTCGTAGAATCTAATGGTGATATCGCCAGCGGTGTATAATTGACCATTTTTGGGATATGACCCAAAAATGGGCATTTTTTAGCAAAGTTTTGAGGACGAATATCTCGGACACGAAAAGAGATATCGACCTGTGGTTTTAAAATCTTAAATCTACACCCTTCAAACTACTTAAATACAAATTTTCAGAATTTTTAATTTTTTAAAAATTTCGACAGTTTTTTTTAACACACCACCCTCATACCCATAAATGGGTGTGCAGTACACTTTCAACGACCTCACCAGTAAATTCCTCGTACCAAAAAACATAAGTATACCAATTTTCATGAAAATATTCCAACGGATACATTAATTATTAAACATTCTTTAAAATTGTCAAAAACTGAAAAAATTGCAAGGGGTACACCTTAGATTTTTTGCGATTTTTGGCCATTTTCAGACTTTTCTTTCTGGAGATTGTAATAGTTGTTCAAAAATTATGAAAATTGGTATGCTTATGTAATTTTGCTCGTAGAATCTAATGGTGATATCGCCAGCAGTGTATAATTGACCATTTTTGGGATATGACCCAAAAATGGGCATTTTAGAGCAAAGTTTTGAATACGATTATCTCGGACACGAAAAGAGATATCGACCTGCGGTTTTAAAATCTTAAATATAAACCCTTCAAACTACTTAAAAACAAATTTTCAGAATTTTTATTTTTTTAAAAATTTCGACACTTTTTTAAACCACATCATCCTCATAGCCATAAATGGGTGTGCGGTACAACAACCTCACCAGTAAATTCCTCGTACCAAAAAACATAAATAAAATAGCACAATCCCTATACCTCCTTTTCCAAGGGTAGCGGGAGGTACTGTAGTATGAACGAAATGGAGACAATCATGCACGTTTTTGTCTGAAACATAATTGTTTCTGAATGTCCTTCATAGTGAATAAATTAACATATGACATATAATAACGTTATTGTTAATATGTTTATTTTTTTCTTGAGTTGTTTATGTTCGCAAATTATGGTCAAATTAAAAGCACGCGGCATTTTTTTCATAATTAATTTCTTTCTAATCATAAAAGTACATAAATACTCAAATTACTTTTTTTGTTGATGCAATATAACATTTACTATTTACTAATCAATTTATCTTACCCATAAAATAATTAATTTTCTTTTTATTATTGATGATTTACATCTTCGTAGTTACATGTTTACATTTTTTGTTTATGTGATGTACAGATGTAATACTGCTTAACAAATTAGTCAGATGGTAATCATTAATTTAATTACATACATTGCTATTTACAATATATAAAATGAATAAGTTTTGATGGTAACATATTATTCATTTCAATACGTAAATGACAAATTATGTTCAAGAGTACGTTTATTAATTACATAAATATTTTAAGCTAAACTCGTGAAGCGGGATCGTTTTAAAGAATTAAATCCCGATGAAACGTGGTTTAGTATATAAACATTGAGGATTTGTGCAAAATAATAGAATACCCGACGGGACTGTTACTGAACAGCTTACTCAGCTTGTATATTGCTGTATACCAGATACCCTTTTACCGTATACATACATAAAATCACGCATTTCCCACTTAGTGGGTTAGCACAGACCCGAAAGAATAAAAATAACATCAACCAAAAAATAATCACTCTCTCTTTCAACAACATTCTTACTAACCTGACATCATAGGTACAACATATATTCCTCACTCTTAACATTAAAGTGATCGATTTTCGGTAGCGAAACACCGCAACCGGACCACAATAATAGTTACGAAACAGTCATCCTTCGCCACACATTCCTGTCTAAGCACACTTCTTTCGCCTCGGCTACA
The DNA here is from genome assembly GCA_963082715.1 of Harpalus rubripes. Classification (NCBI taxonomy): domain Eukaryota; kingdom Metazoa; phylum Arthropoda; class Insecta; order Coleoptera; family Carabidae; genus Harpalus; species Harpalus rubripes. The sequence continues at coordinate 15,895,707 of OY720460.1, forward strand.
ATCATAATCGCATTCATACACGCCCTTCTTCTCTTCCCACTCGGAAACTTTCTCTCTTTTAGTACCTTATCAATCACATCCATCCACTTACATAGTGGACGTCCACGCAATGGAACACCCTCAATTTCACCAAGATATATACGCTTTACAAGCCGTTCACTCTTCATTCTCTCCACATGAACTAACCATCTCAACCGTATAAATATTTTTAATCGCCCATTACTTTTTATTTCTTGCCATCTCCCTAGCGTCTTGAATCGTCGTGGTTTCTTCTCCAAGATCTTCAGTATTACCTGATCCCAGTTGTCTAGCTCTATCTAGGTTTCTTTTTTCTACTACGTTCATCATCCATGTTTGTCTCATCGGTCTATCTGCTCGCTAGCTGTCTCTCCTCGGTGAAGTCCAATACATATTTACATTACAGTTGTTCTCTGATCATTTAATTTCTGATTTTGTCTTGTAGCGTTACCATGCCTCATTAGTATTTTCATGTGATTAAACGAAATGTTCTGAAAGAGACTGTTTGAAGTTTTATGTCAGGTTCAAAACCATTGCAGCGTTACATTCGATGATGATACTGTTCGCATTTATACAATCTTGAATCTTGGACGTAGTCATTACATATTAAACTGCCTCCATTCGTGTTGAGATCCCGTTACAGTGCCATTTTTTAGTTGATTGTTACAAAATAAATGTAAAAGAAAACGCGATTCACATAAGTAACAATAGCGAGACCGTTGTGTATCGTATGAGAGCATGAGAAATAAATGCCTTGGCTTAGATAATTAGAGTATGAATTACATCTACACAAGTATCTTTAATTATCATATGAACCGTTATGAGATGCTACTTGTATCACTTTAAATGATTCGATATTTAGATACATTTTATATTATGAGACATACGTTAATGGAATTTGGTTGTTTCAGAGTTTTGAGATAGCGGCGTGGTGACCATCGAAGCCACAATGCATCATATTACCGAAGATACCCCGCCGGACATGTTGGCGGGTGCCATGGACCTTTCCGTCCGGCTTCCGGACGGCAGAGATGTCAACATGGCCGTAGAACGAAGGTGAGACACACCATAACTAGGAGGATCTTTATTTAGAGTCTGTAACATAATAGACACAGTTTGCTGTGATGGTGGTGCAGGTGCACTCCGCCACGCAGTTAAAGTGCAAAACACAAAAATAATGGGTATTATTAGGCACCCTTTTGGATCTGTTGCCCAAGCGTCATTCTTGGGAAAACATCTAAGCGGTCAGTGTGATTTTTTCATTAGCGCTGTTTGATGTGTCCGGCGATTTTGCAATGGCAGACATTAAAATTTTGTTTCTCCTTGAATTTGTCAACAAATTGTGACTGTAAATTTGAAGATGAAACGCGGCGTAGCGAAATTCATTCCATGTGTTCTTTCTGACAACTACAGAGCTAACCATTTGAGTTTGTGCTAGGAATTGAAAGAACAATCAAAAATTGATTCCCTATGATACAGATCTTGATGTTAACACGTCAAACAGCTCTTATGACAAAAATCACACTGACCGCTCAGATGTATCCATACGAACGAAGTTTGAAAAAAAGGTACAAAAGGATATAAAGATATCTAGAGGGTGAAGTCGGAACTAGAGCCCTACCACTCGCCAGCAAATGATTCTTGTTATGCTTGGGTACCTCTCGCCTAGAAAACACCTTCTGAAGCAATCATATGTTTGATAGTCTGTCTAATGCCCATCTGTCCTCTTATCAGGTTAATTAATGCAAATCTTGAGAAACTATTCTCTGATATATCTGTTTACACTTTTCCATCCGCCTACGTACCAATCATATAATGTTAGTTGCTCGCTAATCACGAAGATAAGTTTCTCGGATGAATGAACAAACACCTACACATCTGTTAAATAGCAAGTTGTCATAGCTGGTGTTTCTTTAATGCTGGTGTGAAACTGTGATTAATTAAGATTGCCAACTTAGATTAGCAATGATTAGAGAGGGAAGTTTTCTATTTTTCTTTCGCTGAGAAAACGAAGGACTACTCGGAAAAGACGTCCTACTCATATCAGAGAAGTGGTCTAATCCTCTAATCTATCCCTGATTGCTGACTGGGATTATCTCCGTGTCGGATTAGATTCATTGACATATACGCGTCCAGACCGCTACGGGAAGGACGTCCAAACCAGAAATAATAACACAGTAATTTTATTGAAATAACCCTTGAAACATCAAATGGGAGTGTTCGCCCATACCCTTATCTTATATGTTGGTCTAGATTCATCATCCTATAGGCGTCCTTTCCATTTTGGTCTGAACACAATTATTACTTCTACGTGTTCCAGAGCGCGTTGAGCATGTTCTATTGTTAAGTGTGTTGTATGTCTTCTGAACAAAATAACAAATGTATTTTCTTCTTCCAGCACTCCAATGATGGACCTTCTTGTCCAAGTAACCACCGCCTACAAACTCCGTCCTTCTGAACACATAATCCAAGCTTTAGATATGTCGGAACGAGATCGAACTTTACCCTACAAACCAAACACACCTATCGGAGCTTTGGACACTCAAAGGATTAAAGTTTTACCGAAAGGAAGGCCACCGGCACCTAGGGCTCCACCACCACCAGGCCACCAGCCCTTTGAAAGTACCTTCAGACTGCAGGTTCATCTACCGAGAAACCAGTTTTGTGTCATCAGAGTAGGGAAATTCGTTTTGCTTGAAGATATCATGAAAAGGGTTTGTGAAGAGAAGAATCTTGACCCGAGGAAGTATGAGTTTAGACATCCAGGTATGTATAATTCTTAAATACTCGTATTATACATCTCGTCACGTCCATGGTGCGGCAGAGAAACCTCCCTAGTTAATTAAAAAATAAATATTCTAGTTACAAAAATTATTTTCACATCCTGAACTTACAACATGGGAAGATTTATATCATGTGGTTTTAAAAATAATATCAACCAAGTGGTGTCCGTCATTGTCCCAACACGACGATTTTCTATGCGAATTGTCTCCTTTAGGGTTTGCAGGTTCCTTGGCTTTGAGATTACCCCGCAGTAAAAAGTCGTACAGTACTACACCTGACAAGTGCGCGGGCCAAGGAATATCGCCCCTCAGGGAAACCAAGAGCCCAGAGAACATTTTCTAGAAATCTAAATTGATGCTCGCGCTGTATGGCCAAGTTCTTCAAAAAATTCTGCAGTGGGCTCACACACCCTCAGAATTGATAGTAAGCACGATTTCCCTGCGTCGATATTTTCAGGTGATCGAGTAATCCATGGCTGTCCACGTCGTTTCTTAACAATAGATCCTGTTTCCCTTATTTATTTACCAACAAATAATCGATTTTCGGACCAGAACTCCTTGACGAGGGGGTATTTGGATCCGAGTACGAAACGTGCGCTGAGCGGCGGCTACAGATTCGTTTTCGCAAATATACCCTTCCACGGAAAAAGCTCGTTGCTCGTTCGTCCATATTATGTTTAAGAATGATTTTTTGTATCAGAAACTTCCCATCCACTTTCCTTTATAGACACCACCCCTACCCTTTTCGACCTGTAATCGCCTCATAATGTCATATTAAAAGAAACTAGGGAGGTTGTTCTTCAATATCTCTTTTTGTTTTTGAGATATTCGCCCTCAAACTTTTATACTCATTTTTTCAATGGGGCGTCAATAATTTATAAGCATATTTGATCCTTGTAAATAAGTATGTATGCACGTCATAATATAATTACAAACATATAAGTACATACAATACTACGGAATTAAGATATTGTTTGATAAGGCCTTATCTATACATTTTATTATTGTCAACGAAACACCTCTTATCTCATGTTACGTGTTATATTGTGTTTAACATTTATTTCTACAGTGTGTTTATTGCAGCTAATATCGACAAAGTTCTTGATCCGAAACGAACATTAAACGATTACGAAATCACTGAGATTACTGTGGTACATCGAGGCACATCTCATCTTTCGCAGACCATTTCTTCCAGTGATATTATGGCCCTCCAGAGGGAAGAAGAACGGAGGAAGTTACAGGCGAAGACTGGAGGAGGTGTGCTGAACCTGATCTTCAGAAGAGGAGGTAGAACAGTAAGTAGATGATGTCTGTAGATTAACAATTTTAGGTTCAATCTTCTTGAAGATATTGTTAAGTATTTATCTTTTTATATTTATTCTAGATGGGTTTGTGAATTTAATTTGTTAAACAACTTGAGGTATGTAATGAATACACCACAGAAAATGTAACTAACATATAACGAGAATAGGTTGAAATGTTTCAATACATTCTCGTACTATTACATACCATTAATTGTACATCCCCCTATTTGGTGGCAGTAAATAACAATTGCATACGTCTAAATAAATTATTAAAATTGGTAAAGGTCTGCCCTGTATTATATGTAGCTTCTCCAAATGCCATTTACGTAGTTCCAAGTTAAAATATGGTTTAATTTTTCAGAGCATGGGTTCCGGTTCCGTGTCAAGCGACACCCGATCAATCTCTCCTACTCAAAGTGACGACTCCCGTTCAGTAACACCTCCCGCTGTCCAACCACCCATCCTCCCGCCAATTCCCCAAGAAGTAAAACCTCCTGGTCGTCCAAAAGCCCCTTTGAGGAAGCGTCGACCCGCTCCAAAACCGCCCTCACAGCCTGCGCCACCCGTAGAGGAACCCCCCTCTACACCGGCGCAAGAATGTCAGAAAGAAGTGACAACTAAGCTGGAGAATGGGCTGACGATTTGTCATTCCAGGAACAGCAGCGATAGCTCGGGGTATCACGAGGCCTCAATTCTTAGTGATAATTGTACTACCCTACCTAGGAGGCCCAAATCGACTGTTATTAACTCTAGTTTAACTAATAGCACACTTAGTGTAGATCAAGGAATGGAAATGAGCAAGAGTACCGGGAATTTGAGCAATATGATGGCGCAGTCTAAATCAACTATGAGCCTGACCAATGCAGGTGAGACGAATTTTTAATTGTTCAATATAACTGCTCACCATAAAAATGCAAAATTTAAATGTAATATTTTTTCATAATTCTCTATTATGGCTCTCTCAGTAAACGATTATAAAAATGATGCATGTTTACAATATCAAGAGTGACCGTCGCCACAGAATATATACATGACTAACGTCGACAGAAGCGACACTGTTGTATGTATTACCGTCCGTGTGCTCATGGCTATGTGTGCGTGAACAAGGGAGGGTAACGCAAGGAGATTGGGCGTACTCCGGTACGCCAGGCTATGTCAGTGACGGAGTGACGGCGTCCGTGTACAGGGAGGTTAAGCGCAAGTGTATTGACTACCAGACTAGACTACTAGACATAATGCCGGGTGGAATTAATATATTGTTGCGTAAAAGGTTTTTTAAATAATAATAAGGTTAAAACAATTCTAAAAAGCTTTTTTAGATTACTGGCTGACCCAGAAAAGAATTATATTTATTTTATTTTACATATCTATCGACCACCTCAGTATATTATGGCTACACTAAATTTTATATATAATTGTTGAGGAGTTTTATTAATCTAGAACAATTATTATATTTTTATATTTATCAAATCAAAGTAGACAAGACCTACTATACCTAATACACCATTATCCCTCTAGCAGTGGCGGTGTGGCGAATACAAATATTGTATTCCTGGTAACGTTCGTTAGGAAGCCGTCTAATAAAAATATGGCCATCATTTAATAATTGTCAGTGGAAAACGTAAAAATAGACGGCGTGCCCTTAATCCAAAATTAATTAATTGGCGCCTATCATATCCCATACATCCTCAATAGGCGACAAATCTGAGGAACGCACTGCTCACGGGAGTAGGTAATGCAATATTGTAGTAATTAAAATAAGCCTGTATTTCGCCAGCAATGTGAGAGCGGGCGTTATCTTGTTGAAATACGGTTCCATGGAAACTGTTTACGAAGTAGACAAGACCTACTATACCTAATACACCATTATCCCTCTAGTAGTGGCGGTGTGTCGAATACAAAAATTGTGCTCCTGATAACGTTCGTTAGGAAGCCGTCTAATAAAAGTACGGCCATAATTTAACAATTGGCGGAAGACTTGAAAGTAGACGGCGTGCCCGTAGTCCAAAATTAAATAATCGGCGCCAAACAGTGCGGACCGACATTGGAACTCGTGTTACCTGTCTCCATTACAAAAATTAGAGCACTCGATGTTGCTTGAGGACTCTGCAAAGCCATACGCAATAAATGGCGATGAATTACTCTGTAACCGTCTCCATCCTCTTCTTCTTGCAGTTTGGTGTTGACTTTGCCGTTGCCTTCATACTTTTAAAATTGTACCTGGGGTTCGATTCAAACGACGGCCAATTTGGCAAACGTTGATACCAGCTTCGTGCAACCTTACAATTCTCCCTCGCTCAAACTAAGACAATTGTTCAAAATGTTGTCGAATGCATCTACGCGGCATCTTTAAACACAGTGCAAACGTTTATCGACTAATAAAATTTATTTCAAACATAAGCTAATATAGTCAATTCAAACACATACCTGTTTTAGCAGTTCATCAAGTAAAAAGGCTAAAATGCGCCATTCGATATGCTTGAAAATGTAATCATTTAAATACAACAGTAATTCCTATACACAAATATAAAGAGAATTCAAGGTGCTGCATTTTTATGGCGAGTAGTATATTAAGGGTGTAACAGTCACATATCGCAAGACTAAAACAATATTCACTGCATCTAAAGCATGTTTATTTCCCTTATTGTCTAGGTCGGAAGAAGAGGGCACCACCCCCACCACCAGTTTTAAAATCTGCCAGTTCAGTAGCAAATATTAGTACATCATCAGTCCCTGTAGTTGCTAGTAGCAGTGACTTAGTATCAACCCCAAATGGCCAACCAGGTAAGCTAAATCCCATATCGAATCTACTTACTGTTGTAGAAGAAGATAAAACTGATTCTGTAGATTGTTTTATAAATGAAAGTAACCCTATACGTAATAAGAAATTAAGTATATTTATTCCACCGCCTCCTGAGTTTAATGTAGATAGAAATGAAAGTAGCGAATCTTGGAATAACTTTATTTGTAGATTAGGTAAAATTCTTGATAACCGAATTGGTGAATTGGTTTAAGTAAAACTAATAAACACAGGGGTTACACTGAAATTTTTGACATATCTTGCTTCTTATACCTTGCCATCTTTCTAGCGCCTCGAATCATCATGTTTTGCTTCTCCTAGATCTTCAGTATTATTATGTATCAGTTGTCTTTAGCTATTCTTCGGTCTCTAGCTATTTCTCCTCGATGAACTCCAATCATAAGTACCTACTTATGATTATATAATTTTACTGTTACTATCTGCTGACTTCTGAAATAACCTTTTTAGACAAAGACGACAAGCTCTAAAAGAGACAGTAAATCACTACCATGACCTCTTTAAATTTAAAACATTATTATACAAATGTATATACCTGCGTCAAGCACAATGGTAAAATAAAATAGAGCAAATATCAAATTGAATTTTGACAATACGTTGAGAAGAGAAGAGAGGCCATGGTAATGCAAAACTATCTCTCTCTTTAAGCCTGTCGTCTTCTTCCAAAGATATGTAGTACTGGAGGGGAGAATGTGTTTTACAGACTTACATTGTTCTTCAAACATTTAATTTCTGATTTTATCTCATAGTATTACTTCTAGTAATCTTCTTATAAAATTCATATCAAGTACTTGAATTTTACATTACATTATCCTAGATATCTGGGTAATACCCAAGATTGACAGATGTAGGTAAAACCATATATTTATTTATATACTGTTATCTTCGTTTTCACGTTAATCTCTTTCTTTCCTATAGAACCAAATATAGGTACCTAATCCAGTATCTCCTAATTTGAAATTTTCGTAATACTAGCAAAATATTAGTGTCAAATATTTCAGTGCGACCTTCGTAACACTAAATTGTAGTAACATGCTAATCAAAAGCTTTCAATTATTAATAATTCCGCTTAGTAGACCCTTATAACTAAGTAGAAATTTTGCATGTTAGATAACTCGAGCCCTGCATTCAATAATGATAATATACCAAAGCCAAAACCAAGAACCGTTAAAGCAGCTGTACCAGTACCAAGTCCAAGAAGATTTTTCACAAAATCTGAAGAAAATCTTAGTTTACCAGCAGATATAAACATTAACAACAGTGTTACTAACGAATTTCACTCAATACCTAACTCATATAGTATAGACGATTCAGAAAATTTCGTTACTGACTCAGAAACACCAGTAAACAAAAATTTAGAGAACTCTAGAAGTACCAATTCATCTGATTCACAATTATCCAACAAAAGTGTAATTAGTAACGACAGAAAAGATTCTAAAATTGCTAGAGAACGAGGCTTCCAAATAGGAAAAGCCATGCTATCAATGGAAGACCAATATTTTACGGATACATCTTCCATTCATACAATAAACAGTTCTTCATCTGGACAATACATTACAGAAGAACACTTCGACAATTTAGAAATAAACAACATGGACATATTCAACTACAAATCCAAACAAATTGTTCAAAAGAATCACTTGTCTCACAAAACTCACACATTCGCTGAAATCCACGACTTGGATCAAAATCAAACTTATGAAGAAGTGTTATCCAGAACTTTATCATATCCAGAATATGATGGGATGACTAGTGATGATTCAATGTTGAGTTTAAGGAGTTTAAAGAGTGTTCCAACTTTTATGAACAGTGATACCAACATAAAGAAGTGGGGTAATGTTCATAATTTGGATGAAGATTGCAGTGAGACTTCGTCGCACCTTTGGGTGGTTGGGGATAGTGATGCAGGCATGTGCTTTTACTAAATTTTCTGCTTTTATTAATTTGCTTTGCTTGAATATTGTTATAGAATGTTTATAATAATCACAGTAATAGTATTTTCTTTTTGTTCACCATATAAGAATCGTCTCACATTAGTTGGCTTAACTATTATAATTTAATTTTTAAAGCAGGTTAAATTGACAATATTATCAAATAAATTATGGTATTCCAAATACTGACCCTTGGTGCTCAATTTAAATACGCTGGAGACCGATTTGCTGTCTTCCCCGAAAACAAGACGATCTACCCAGCTGTGGGTCATCGTGGGACATGACCCAAATTTGTTTTAAAAAATTGTATTTTAGAATCTAGGTATTCTATATTAGACCTGCATTTCTGTGTCTTAGGGTAAAAAATTGTCAGTTGATTAATGCACGGATGGAATGGCATGGACAATATCTGATAGGTAAAATTCTTAGCAATAAAAGGCTTTAGCGCCCCCCGCAACGATTAAAAATGGCTTTTACGTTATATTGAATCGTAAACCTCTTATAACAGAGCTCTGTCTCTAGTGGTTTTTACGGGATCCGCTCGTTAGAAAATTTACAGGCTGTTGAAACCATAGCAACATATATACGGTAGTGACAGCACGCACTTTGAATTCTATCAAATGAGGCATTTGTTTTCGCTTTTCCCCACGAAGCAAAAATTTGGTAGCATTCGGCTCGAGGCAAAAATATTAAACTAACGTCATTATTTTGTCACAGTTTAATTCAAAGCCAATTTATATATTTATCGTATACATGTATATAGATAAAGATTTGAAATTTAATGAACACACCAAGAATAAGTTAATTGCGGCAAGACTTAAACTTAAACAACTGTATCAATATAGATACATTCTGTCATCTGCTCTAAAATTAAAATTAGTTAATACCCTTATCATGCCCATATTAGAATATTGTGCCTGTGTTTACGTTCCCAATCTTACTAAGCAAGACATGCATAGAATTACTCTTTTTCAAAATTCTTGCTTCCGCTTCGTTTATAATGTGCGTAAATTTGACCATATATCATTATACAGACAAGAAGCTGAAACGAAACTTATTGATCGGAGAACGAATTGTCTTTATTTGTCTCTCGTCCATAAAATATATACAACAAACATACCACCTTACTTTTACAGTAAGCTCCATATTAAAGAAAGTAATTATAATCTTCGTGGTACGGATTTATATGTGGTTCCTTCTTTTAAAAAAAGTAAATTTAGAAGCATCTAAATTATATAATGATATTCCAAATTCCTGAAAAACTCTATCGTTAAATAACTTTAAAACTCATCTTAAACAATTGTTAAACTGATGCATCGTTTGAATTGTTATTTACGCATGTCTGTTCATTATTACGTGTGTATTCTTTACTGTTTTTCAAAAACATTTGATATTGTATTCTGGGTTAGGTGGAAGAACAGCCTTTGGCTGAATCTCGCCTTTGAATGTGTCTCAATGAAGTTAATTATTATTATTATTCTTATTATTATTAACTGTTAAAATGTTTCCTATTTTAATAGTATAAAAAAAGCAAAATCTTATTCGCCTGTTTTCTATGATAGAATTCTAAAGTGCGTGCTGTCACTACAGTTCTATTTATTCGTTATTTCGCCATATGTTTTCAAAGACTATTTCAATCAAATAGATTAATGTATTGTAGTGTGTTTCAATAATTTTTTCAAGTTATTTACTATTCAGTATATCATAAAACATTGTACAATGCTCAACCGTTACCCGAAATTTACGTGCTCGCACGGATAACAAGCTCGCTTCCCTCGCTCGTTAGGTACCGTGCTCGCCCGTAAACTTCTAAGTAACGGTCTTGCAATGTAAATTACTATTACATATACATAATGTCAATTTATAAAAGCGCTATACAGAGAATACCTAGATTCTAAAATATCATTTTTTAAAACAGTTTTGGGCCATGACCCACAGCTGAGTAGACCGTCTTTAAAGTCCAACTTATGTGATACGGGGCTAGTATATATTTGCACACAAGCTTTGTATTTCTTCATCACTTTGTTAATAAAGTACACAATTTAATAATATTGAATCATTTCAAACAGAATCAACTTGTCCAGCCACACCAAGCGACATACTAAGCCTCCCACGAACCAGTACTGCATCACTGAATTCGTTTAATTCTTCAAACCAACCTAATTCACGTTCAAATCTAACATCAGACATTGAAGATTCTTCTGAAAGTACACCAGCGTGTACTTCTACACCTACTCGTTCACAATCGAGACAAACTTCAACAGAAATTGCAACAGAAGAAGAGAAAATCGTCAGAGAATCTAAAACGGATGACAGGAAAGATGAACCAGATAGAAAAATGTCAATTATTGAAATTGAAAGAAAACTTTCCCTTGAAAACGAAAGAAAACAGACTTTAGCTAAAGAACAGTCTTTAACTAAAGATATCAGTCAATCTTTAGTTAAAGAAGTTGTGCCACAACCAGTTTTTCTTGAAGCAAACGACACAAAACCTGATGCAGATATTAAAAAAGCTCCAACCAAAACTAAAAATGATTTGTCAGAAGACTTTGAAACAGATTGGCAATATACTTTACCATCACCTCCAAAAGCATTCAGAGATACTAGCCCTACCAATTTTACCGATGTGACAAACTATGACACGATAACCTTCAATGGTCTAACAACAGATTCAGTAGTATCAAATCCCACACTTTTCGAAAAGTTAGAAAATATTAGAGATACAAGATCAGACACTGAAACTATCACCAGTGAAAGTTCATCAAAACCAGAAGAAGTTCTTACCTCTAAATACTTAAATTTGGAAAACCTTGAGAAAAGAAAATCCCTGGTTCTAGAAAGAGAGTTAGCTAGTTTGAAAATACAAAATCAAATAGACAATTCCAAGACTGAATTAGAAAATACGATGAAATCTCAACGAGATAGTTTGAAAAATGAAATAGAAGAAGCTATACAACAAAAAAATAAATCTGCAACTTTATCAAGATCAAATAGTCAAACAAGGGAAAAGATTTTGATGTCAGCTAGTGATAGTACACTACCAAATTTTAAATTAACAACCTATGACCAACCCAAAAGCAAAATTAATATATATGAAGATGATACCATCAGAAGCAATGTAGAAAACAAATCCGATAATGTATCCAAACGTAACTCAACAGTTGATTTAAATAAAATTACCAACGAAACTGACGATATGCCTTTCATGCGAAAGAAAACTTCGTTGGTATCTTCCGAAAATATGTTCTTCGCCAAACGGAATAGCATAGACGAATTCATGTTTAAAAAACCGCAAGACCCACCAAAATACAAGAAGCAGACATCAGTAACAAATTTAAATGATGTAAATAATTATAAATCGGTTGATGCAGTGTCTAGATCAGAATCTTTTTCTATGAAAAATAATTTCTGGTCAAGGTGCAATCCTGTCAAAAGATCGAAGTCTCATATATCGCTAGATAAGTATAAAGATGACAACAAGAAGACAGAAGAGTCTGAAGAAGGTTTGCATAAGTCCAGTAGTCTTTTCAACGTCTCAGGGCTTCAAAGTCTAGAGGTAATATTACTAATTAACATATGTGACATAAGTTTTCATACATACATACATGCATACATAAAATCACGCATTTCCCACTTAGTGGGTTAGCACAAAACCGAAAGAATAAAAAAACATCATCCAAAAAAAAAATCAGTCTCTCTTTCAACAACATTCTTACTAACCTGACATCATAGGTACAACATATATTCCTCACTCTCAACATATTAAAGTGGCCGAATTACGATAGCGAAATACCGCAACCGGACCATAATAATAGTTACGAAACAATCATCCTTCGCCACACATTCCTGTCTAAGCACACTTCTTTCGCGTCGGCCACATTCATAATCGCATTCATACACGCTCTTCTTCTCTTCCCACTCGGAAACTTTCTCTTTTAGTACCTTATCAATCACATCCATCCACTTACACACTGGACGGCCACGCAATCCAACACCCTCAATTTTACTAAGATATATACGCTTTACAAGACGTTCACTCTTCATTCTCTCCACATGACTAAACCATCTCAACTGGCTCACTCCTACTCTCTTAACAACATTCTTCCTAACCATACATTCTTCATACACCAAATTATTCCTCGCGCGATCCCGTCTTACATATCCACATACTCCACGTAAATACCTCATTTCCACGGCAGTCACTCTCTTTTTCTGCTTTCCCGTCCATGCCCAACATTCGCTTCCATACATCAAAGCAGGCACTAGCAATCCATTATACACACTTAAACGAGCTTCTCTAGATACGTTTACGTTTCGAGCAAACGTACCCAGAGCACCCATTACCTTACACCCCGCACTCACTCTCCTTTCAATTTCTCTATCAATTCGACTATCCCTTGACATCATGCTACCCAAATATACAAACTCATTTACTTGCTCCAGTTTCACTCCATCCACCAACAGTTTGCACACAGTCACCAATTTACTCCTTCCAAATACTAACACATTGGATTTATCAACATTCAACTCCAGATTCATACTTCTTCCAACTACATGTATTCTCTCTAACATAAGTTTTCGAAAAAAAAATTATTTATCTAAAAAATTTGTTAACAGGTGATGCGTATGATACTTCCAAAACTTGGAAATTCACCACCAAGTTCGCCATCGGAGGATGTTAAATCAGAGCCTCTAAAACTTTTGCCGTCAAGGGTTGAGTCTTCAAAAATATCTCCACCAATTGTTGAGCCATCAACAGTGGTACCAACCAAACAAGAAACATCCCCCAAACTAGAATCAAAAGAAATAATAACTACTAGAAAATATCAATACAGTGGACCACCAGCCATTAACTTAGGAACTTGGTCTGACAGACCCAAAAGTCAAATATGTTTAAAGGAAGACCAGGATTATAAAATTAGTAATATTAGCGCTATGAAAGCTAAATTTAATGCGGTAGCAGATCACCAGACATATCCTAGCGTGAATATTAGAGTAAATTCTGAATCTAAAGACCAAGTTGATTCTGGTAAAATTAACATAAAAATAAATTCCGATCCTACTAAAAACATTTCGCATCAGTCTGGTAATGTTATTATTAAAATTGGTAACAATGAAACAGAACCAAAACCCAGAGAAAACTTTTATTCCCGATTTCTGAATCAAACTACAGCAGTTGGATACAGAAAACCATTAGGAAATATTAATGGAGTTGACAAACCCAGACCACATTCAATAGCTTTTGACTCTAACTGTCCAGATTTATCTCGTGTGCCAATAGTACGAGCGGTAGAACTGAAAAAACCATTTAAAGAAGGAAACAAATCAGTAACTCAAATAATACATGATGATGTGCCAAATAAGTCTCCAATCAAAACTAACAATTTGCGGCCTTCAAGTGTTTATTTAAGTTCAGAAAACCTAAACAAAACAGACCAAAATGGCCCAAATAAAATATTCAGTTTATTTCCCAAACCTGTAAGTCGAGGGAACAGTTTTGCCACAACAAGAAACACCACTAACCCTGTAGTCAAAGGATTTAGAATGCCTAATGAAGACACTAAACAATTCGGCACTTTAAAATTTGAAAATGTAGTACTGAGAAAAACTGCGAATGGTGTACCTACTAACAGGCATTCTAAGGGACCTATTGAAACAAATGGTATGTCAGTACCCCCGCCGCCTCTGATGCCTAAAGTGACAGCTGTTACCAAAAAAACATTGCAGAGACAGCAGCACGTACAAGATCCCAGAGATGAACTTTTGGAATCTATAAGAAATTTTGGTGGTAAATCAGGACTGCGAGCGGTCAAATGAAAATTTTTATTTATAATAGGACTTGTACATTTAAATATAATTAACTGTCTGTAAAATAATGGTTGATATTGTGTAAATTTGTTTATATTGTTTATTATTTAGTCATTATGATGATATACTTAGTCATTCTTGAATCTATGATGATTTAAAGCTCAATTACTTAATCTACTTATTTTGTGTTAGTGTATGTCATGCTTTAGAAGTATTTACAAAATTAACATAATATTCAAGGGACCAAAGGTTTAGGAGACAATTAGTATTTTTGTTTTTATTTATTCTTTACCAAGAATTCCCTAATTTACGATTTAATTCAAAATGTTTTAAACCTGGCCATATGTGAAAAAATAAATATAGGAACTTTGAAATGACGTCACACATCCTCTCCTCCACTGCTACATATCTTTAGAAGAATACAACAAGCTTGAAGATTGAGACAGTTGAGCATTACCATGGCCTCTCTTCTCTTCTCAACGTATTGTCCTAACCCGATTTGATATTTACTCTGGGCTTCGATTTTGTAACTTTATATTTTACTGGATTTCAAATTATACTAGAATTGAGTAAGAATAATTAATACGAACATGATTAAAGCAACGTTTCAAACTAAACGTAAATAAAAAATGTCAAGTAGAATTTGAAATCTACTATTTTATCTCGCCGCGGTGTTTGACATTTCTATAAGTGATCAGTTTTATTATAACAGTGATTTGTCAACTGATGTTAAATTCTAAAATACACAAAATTATCCACCATTTAAATACTGTTTTAAAATATAGGTACATTCTATCGGTGTCAGAAATCTTACTACTTCTTCTAGTAGAACCTCAATGATCGTTCTTTTGCGTCAAAAAAATCTGAATATTCCTACGAATCATTCCAAATTCAGAGCTGGAAGCGCTGGTAGGAAGATATATAGAGTGGAGATAAATTCAAAATTTTACTAGCCGACTGTCGCGCGTACCTTTCTGTTACATTTGTGAATGTTCAGATTAGACTGTGCTCAACAAAATTACCTCCTTTACGATTTTATTATTTAATATATTTTTATATAATTATAATCTCTGTAATATTTGCATAACAACATTTTGAAGATCCAAAATAAACATACAAAGTTATCTTTAGTTGTTAACAAACAATATCACATAAACACTCCCACTGTTCTATCGAATTTATTTTTTATTTGACAGTTGTTTGCCACTGAGCTTTCTATTGCTTTAAGAATATTCTTATTCTAGTAGGAATATTTCTGACACCGATAGAACGTACCTAATATTTAAGAGGTCATGGCAATACTCAACTATCTCTCTCTTCAAGCTTTTTGTCTTTGTCTAAAGAGGTGGCTTCAAAACTCTGTAGTTGGCAATCATAAAATTTTAAAATCATCCTCATAGAAAAGGTTTTTTTGATAGTTCAGGAAAAAAATTTATAATATTGATGCTATATTTTTCGTGTTATTTGGCAGTAAAGATCTAAATTTGGCCAATATAGGAATTGATTGGAGATGTCCCTAGATACATCCGGAAATGTGCTATTACTTCCGGTTTCGAAATATGCTACAATAACTTTAAAAATTCCAAATGAAACATACAATATTTTATATTTCTCAAAAGTACGTTTGAATTATAAATATACTTATATATAAAAAAAGATGTGTAAAATTCTGTTGTTCTATATTAGTGTATTTGTTTAAACATATTCATTTATATATAGTGTTACCTGAACCCTAAACAACAAAACTTGTAAAACAACATTTACACATTCATTTATTTTATAAAATGTTTCAAATTTATTTATTAGTATTATAAAGAAAATTTTGCGTACCTACTTTCCAAAATATAAAAAAATATGGTATATTCTATTTAATAATATAAAGGTATTGTAGTTTAACCCGGAATCGGAACATATTATTATTTCAATTTTGATAATAAATAGTTATTTGTAATTTCAAATTACAACAAAATTATAAAAATATCAAAAATAATTTTTATTCATCGAAGGGGATGATTCAAAGTCTAAAAGACCTTAAAGAAAAACAACAATTTTTTTTTAAAAGAAATTACTGCATCTGTTACGTTAAATATGCCATTACACCCTATTTTTATTGTGCATGGCTGGGTAGATAACATTTTAAATTACCCCCGTAAATAAATTAAAGGGATTTGTTATTATTTTCACATTATACTCTGTATTTGTGTGTATTACCTATCACAATTTACAAAATATATTTATGTACATTATTTATTCCTCTTGGTTTAGACAAGTTCAAACCTAAATTCTTCCAACGACTTGCCGATTGAAGTATGTATTAGTTGTGTGCCATCGCTTGAAGTGACTGAATATATATTTGTATGTGTTTCGTGTGCCCCCCTGCCCCCTGGAAATTGCAACAATAAAAATGTAAGTACTTATTTTACATTGTTGAATATGTATATTATCAATACATTGACATAATTGTATAGTATCATTGGCATCAATACACTACAGAATGCATAAATGTATATATGCGTTACTAAAATTTATTTATACTTATGTATATGGGGCCTCGTGGCCGTGTGCCTGAATGTTTGATCGTAAATCTGTGACCCCTGTGGTGCACTCTCCACGCCAGCAATGAATACATGTGTGGTGGTTAATGCCCACACAGTACGAATATATTTATTACCGATAACTGTGCACAATATACAAAGCAGATTGGGACACCCAGCAATGGGTAATATGGCTTGATGATATATATTTATTTATATAAGTTAGTGGTGGTTACATGGTTTTACCTCCTTTATCCAGTGCTACAATTATTATTATAAATGATTTTAATGGGTTGGGGAGATTTGTTTCAATGATGTACATATTTTTAAACTTTTTTTTATTCAATGTTAAATGTACAGATTTAAATCTTCAAAGCCCAAAAATAATGAAATATTTCTAATTACACTCAGGTAAAAAGAAAACGGACCATTATCTTATTTTTATTTTTGTTAAATATCTCAACATTTATAAGAGCTACGGAGGCTGTAAATTAGACAAACGATGTTCTATTTAGATTGCCCTTTTAGCAATACATGGTTTATTCAGAAGAAATGCAGTTATTTTCGTTTTTGCAAAACATCGTAACATGAAATTATTCTAGATTTTTATTTGCACTACTTTAAGGAACCCTTACCGTCCTCAATTCCACAACTGCTCAACTGTAGTTAGCAGGAGGTGAAAATGCTTGTCACGAACAAAATTATTTTCGCTGGCATTAAAATTACCATTAACAACGCTTTTCATTTTAAAATCGTTTTCAAAATATTGTTAAATATGCTATTATTTATTAACCGATTAAATCAGACAAAAAAACAAATAATATATGAAATTATATAAAAATATTTCCCCAAACGAACATTTACCGATGTCGGGAGCTAATGGAACGCTTGCCGACATCAGTCTTGGGGTCCGGGATTCTCATTATTTAGAAATAATTTTTATTTTACAATTATGCACTTTTTCTATTCTAATAGAGTTTATTAATATCAATTACAATTAAATCAGTGAAAAAGATATAAATATTATATCAAATAATATAAAAATTCCCAAGATTACATTTACCAATGCCGAGAATTAATGGAACACTTGTCGACATCAATCTCAAGGCCCGGGTTTCTTTTATAGGAATTAGTTTTTCTTCCCGCTATCCTTGGTAAAAATTGCATATCGAGATTTTGGTAAATGACCACGTTTTAAGGTCCCTAGAATCCAGTTATAACATTTTCACGATAATGTCTTTAACTAAAATACTATCATTCAGAAAATTTTGAAATCTTGTATTTCTATCTTATTCTAAAATGGAAAGGAGCCATTAGATTTTGGTGTAACTCAGATATCTAGAAATGGCACTTTACTTGAAGATTTATGTTATTATAACAATTAAAATTTTATGGATAAATTTATAATGATCTATAATTTAAATCATTCTGGAGCCTACGTTATAAACACAACTCCTTGGTTAACTAGTTCAGATCTCAAATGTACAGGGTGTAAATCGAAAAATGAAACATAGGAGTTTAACATGGGAAATCAATTTTTCTTTGCGCAAACGTTACCTAATTATTTTATGCAAAAATACTTCGATTAAAAGTTATAGAGATTTAAATGCAGCATCTAAATCATGTGAAACGATTATTCTATCTCTTCATATAAACCTAAAAATTTATTACAGAGTTACAGTTTTTATGAGCTTTTTGTCTAAGCAGCCATGGATTTATGTCAAACAACAACGTATTTGAAGAGATAACATAATCGTTTCACATGACTTAGATTTTGCATTTAAATCTCTATAACTTTTATTTGAAGTATGTTTGCATAAAATAATTAGGTAACGTTTGCGCAAAGAAAAATTGATTTCCCATGTTAAACTCCTATGTTTCACTTTTCGATTTACGCCATGTATGTAACTAAAAGATATTTCTCATAAAATAGTATATAGAACAATAGTTATGGAAAAGAAATTAATTCAGTTTCCAGCTTAAGTAAATATGTAGGTATGAATTAAAATTATTAAAAATTAAATGGCGGGAGGTATTATGCAGGCCACATCAGATTTTTATTTTACATTCATACACTTTATTTAATGTAATATTGTTTCTTAACAACAATTAATACTAAACCAGCCATAAATTTGTTTTGTAAATATGAAATGACGTTACTATTTTCTAAAATTACAAGTTTATTCTTATTGTGAAATATTTGATAAAATATAATATATTGGTCATTTATCATAATCAGTTTGTCAAATAACGAATATTGTTTGACAAGACAAAATAATAATACGAATTATTATTACATGTATCAAAAATTAGATTAATGAGCTAGTTTTTTTCCAACTGCTTCGAATTCTTTTTCTTACCAAAAGACTTATTTTGAAAACAAGCCAAAAGGATCATTTCCAACTCAATGACCCTTGTAGTTTTGGAATTCGTCTTGATAAACATGGTTGAAAGTTTTTATTCGGTTTTTTATCAACTTATCTTGATGCTGATAATTTATTACTTGAGTTGGAAACGTGTTCTCGCGACCAGCCTTGACCGCGGTTCACCTGTTTAATGTGCCGATTGCACTTTAAATATTTAATTTTGATTTACACTTCAATTAAATATTTTACGTTTGTTTAGTTTGAAATCACCACTTTGGATATATACCTACAAGACCAGCTTAAGTGAGGTGAAGTAATATCACATAAGTTTTCGGAAAATTTTTTGAGACTATTTTTTGCAAAATTAATTATAAATCAAATTATAAGTTTATTGAATCGTCCAGTGTCGTAGCTTCAATCATAATGCTGACAATTCCAGTTGCAGCAAACTTATATATTTTTACGTTATACTAAGAAAGAAGAAAGGTTAAATTTGTTGGCGATTATGGGGGCTATCCTGTATCTCAGTGGTTAATATTTAACCATTGGTTAAATTTTTTAACCAATCAAGTATGTTGACATATAACAAAAAAGGGATTTTTAGTTGTCAAGTCAATAACTATTGGATAAAAATTTTAACCAATGGTTAAAAATTAACCACCGAGTTACATAATAGGGCCCTATATTAGTTAAAAACATTGTCATATCAAATACTGAAGAAGTAATTGTTGTTTAGGAAATCTACTAAAAATACCCCCAACATCAAAAAAATTGCAACAAAATCTTTTATACGGAATCCTGTACAGAAAAATGCACTGACGCAACAGCCCCTCGCCAATTTGAAAAAAGGCGACATACCCCCTAATTCTGTATGAAAGTTGCTAACTCTTAACAACATTGCTATATCAAATAATCAATAATAATTGCAATCACTTATGGGGCCTATCCTGTATCTCAGTGGTTAATATTTAACCATTGGTTAAATTTTTTAACCAGTCAAGTATGTTGACATATAACAAAAAAAGGGATTTTTAGTTGTCAAGTCAGTAACTATTGGATAAAATTTTTAACCAATGGTTAAAAATTAACCACCGAGTTACAGAATAGGGCCCTATATCAGTTCAAAACATTGTCATATCAAATATTGAAGAAGTAATTGTTGTTTAGGGAATCTACTAAAAATAGCCCCAACATCAAAAAAATTGAAACAAAATCTTTTATACGGAATCCTGTACAGAAAAATGCACTGATGCAACAGCCCCTCGCCAATTTGGAAAAAGGCGACATACCCCCTAATTCTGTAAGAAAGTTGCTAACTCTTAACAACATTGCTAAATCAAATCACCAATAATAATTGCAATCACTTATTAAAACATGAAAATGACATGCTTTACATTTGTTTTTATTGGTTACAATCTTTAGCAACGTTGCTAAAACTTAACAACTTTCTTACAGAATTAGGGCGATATTTTGGTTTTTGACATTTTTCTTGAAAACGGTGATCCGTATCGAGATTCTTATATTTTTTACCTAGGATGAACCATTAAGGAGTTAAATTAAATTTTCTTAATTGCAAAATAACGAAACGTATTTATACCGAGACTTATACCTACACACTGAGACAGGGTTAGTCACGGAAGTGTTATTTTGAAAGTCCGTTTGTTTGCAACCCAAAATACTAATGACAACAGATCATATTTAATTGTTTAATGTCAAAATGACAAAACCATCACTAGACAGGCAAAGCAATCGTGAATTAAATATTTTACTTTTTTAAGAGAGGAAGCTAGACGCTGTTGTAAATTGTATTTCGGGTTGCACACAAACGGACTTTGAAAGTAACTCTCCCGTGACTAATCCTGTATATGGTATTAGACAAAAATAAACTGACTCTGTAGAACCCAAAAAAATCTCTGTATTTTAAATATCCAAAATATTTTCAAAAAAAATTCATTCAGATTAAGATTCTGTGATTGTTCGCGTTTTCTAATTTTTGTACCTATATAATCTAAACAAAATTGTAATAAATGTGAGGTGCAATTTACAATTTTCGCCGGGGCGCTCAAAAGTCTCGGGCTGGTACTGTCTATATGTACTGTGTGGAACCGTTCTAAATACTCGTATGAATACCTTTACAAACAGACAACTTATTTAAAGTTGTTTACAATGGAAATAAACTCGCTTTCTCTTCTGTTGACAGTACATGGTACCAACAGATTCTGGGTAAAGAGAAAGGCGTTATTTTATTCACAATAATCAGTTATTGGCACAGAGATAAAAAACATCTTTCGCACCAGATTTTGCAAGAGTTCTTAAACGAACAATAACAATATTATTGCTGTTTTTGAATGATTAGATGACGTGCAGATTTGAATAAATTTAGAGATAAACAAAAAAAAGAGTTTATTGCCATGGCGGACAAACTGTCGTTCACCTTTTTATCCAAGTCAATATACTTAAGCGGCATTCTTAGCTCTTATGTTTGTGTGTTTCCTCTGCGAGTATATTGGATCCCGTTATCTTATTAACATAAATAAATCATGTATTGATAGTTAATACCAGAAATCTTATTCTAAAGAACAGTTATTTAGCAACGAACGCGCAAATTTTTATTATTTCAAGTTTATAATTATATGTAGTAGAGCCCATATTCATATTAGTTCAGCCGGTTAACATTTTCAACAAATAATTTATAAAACTGACGCAAATGGTGAGAAATATCTACAAATTTCTTTCGACTAGTTTAAAATCTAGATTCTAAACTTACAAAAATTTAATATATATATATATATATATATATATATATATATATATATATATATATATATATATATATATATATATATATATATATATATATATATATATATATATATATATATACCGTGTGTCTATCTTAAAGGTGTACATAGGAGATTAACATGGGAAATGCAACTTCCTGCTCGCCTAATTATTTTAAGAAAAAATGCGCCAAATAAAAGTTTTAGGGCATAAAATTCTGCATTGAAATTAATAAACAGAATTACTTTTACATGCTTTGTAACGACAGAAATTAAATATGAAAATGTCGAAAATTACGTTGAAAATATCGACAGCCATGGAATTGAACAAAAAATAAATAAATGCTTGACGTTTTATCAAATTGTCAGAAACGTCAAATAAGTTAACTTACGTTGTGACAGATAAAACGTCAAGCATTTATTTATTTTTTGTTCCTTTCCATGGCTGTCGATATTTTCAACGTAATTTTCAACATTTTCATAATTAATTTATGTCGTTACAAAGCATGTGAACGTAATTCTATTTATTGATTTAGATGTAGAATTTTATGCCCTATAACTTTTATTTGACATGTTTTTGCTTAAAATAATTAGACGAGCAAGAATTTGTAAAAAACTGATTTCCCATGTTAATCTCCTATGTACACCTTTAAGACAGACACACGGTATATATATATATATATATATATATATATATATATATATATATATATATATATATATATATATATATATAAGGTGTCTTGGAAATAGTGGGACACGGCTTAATCACAGATTCCTGGGCCCAAAATACGGTGATTTATCTAAATTTACCTATATCCGACAGTGCACCGTATAGCCAGTATTCTGCTTCAAAGTCCTTCTAAAAAAAATAATATTGCTTATAATAACGAAACGCTTTGTTCGATTTGAATGAAATTTGGTATGACAATCCATATGGGTATAATTCATTTTTTAAGATGGTATTTGTTATTGTTAGTGAACCACTAGTGTATGAACTTGGGTGTCGCGACCATGAATAAGGCAACGCCAATAATTTAAATTTATTGTTTTTCATTTAATAGTAAACTTTCGTGTCTCTGTGTAAGTTATGATATCTGTATCGATTTAGTCAGAAAAAAATAAAATGTAAGTGATTGCGCCGTGTAATTTTTAAAATAAATTTTATCAAGCAGTCTTTCCAAATGTCAAACAACTAATTTTCAATGACGTAACAATTGTTTATGGGTTGTCAAAAATTTTCTTTGCCATATTTTAAAACTAGTAACATATCCGTTTGTTCGGCCTTATAGTATTTTATTGCTATTATTATAATAAGACGATTAAATAATGTTAGCTCACTCCTAAACAACTTTAGAAGATTGACAACTCATAAAAAATTGTTTCTGTCATTAAAAATTAGTAGTTTGACATTTGGATAGACTGCTAGATAAAATTTATTTTAAAAATTACACGGCGCAATCACTTACATTTTATTTTCTTCTGACTAAATCGTTACAAATATCATAACTTACGCAGAGACACGAAAGTTTACTATTATATAATTTATAAAATTATCTATAATTTAAATCCCGGAACTACGCTTTAAACAAATAAAACTCCTTGGTTACGCAGTTATTCAAATTAATAATAGTAATGTTTTAAAAAGAAAAAAGTAAATAGAACAATAGGAAAGGATATCAATACAGTTTACACCATATAAGTAAATATGTAGGTTTGTATTTAGATTAATTAAAATTAACGATTCACAAAAAAGTTTAAGCTAACCCTCACTTTTGGGTTAGTGAATTCTATTCTATCGGGGTATTTAAAATTTAATCTTCATTTTATTATCAAAAAAGGTAGTTATTTGAATTAGA
The DNA here is from genome assembly GCA_963082715.1 of Harpalus rubripes. NCBI lineage: Eukaryota > Metazoa > Arthropoda > Insecta > Coleoptera > Carabidae > Harpalus > Harpalus rubripes. The sequence goes on from OY720460.1 coordinate 15,919,908, forward strand.
TTAGACTATATTTTAAAGAGAAATAAACAGCTAAAATTAGAGTAAAATTCGCTAATCCAAAAACAGGGACTCGGGCTGTAAATGGCGGAAGGTATTGTGTCGGCCACACCAGATTTTTTAATTTTAGTGGTATTTGCATTTGAATTTAGGATCATGGACCTCTTAAATTCGGCTTCTCTTTTTTATTCAAGCATCAATTTTTAGTGCTTGTCTGGCACTTTAATTTGCATATTTAGATATCTCTGATGATACCTACAAGGCGTGGTGCACAAACAACTTGCATTTGTTCGAAAACAAATGTCTCACATCGCATATCATTGTATGCAAATGAACGAGTTTCTCTTAATCAAGTTGGCACTGTCTCGTCTTCCTTATCCAAGTCCTCGTATAATGTAAACAAGGTTAGGGGGTAACTGGCCCCGAACACCACCACCTATGAATATTAACAAAGTCCCCCGGCAAGCCTGCAAGACGTGAGACACAGAACATTTGTCGCGGTAGAATCGGAATGCATAATGTTTGTTTATAGCAAATTCAAGTTAATTTATTTCACTGAAAATGCGTATCCATTTTCCTGAGTAGTCTAATATGCGACAAAAGTTTTCATCCCATTTTAGCAATCGTGGGATTAGGCTGTATGAACTGTAAGTCCTTGGTGGTGGGGACAACTTTAGTACCTATAATTGTTACATTTGTTATAGGCATTGCATCTTTTGTAGCTTCTGCGAGATTTAAAATAAGATTATGCAAATGTAAATTTGAAACATGATATATTTATTTTAATCTTATTATTAACAGCGGGAACTCTTGAATAAAATTTACTGCAGATATAAACTGTTAAATTTTATCTTTTGTATTTTTGGCAGTATGCATTAAAGTATGAATCATAATGTAAATAATTGTAATAAATAGGCAATTTAGGTGTCAGTCATCGGTAGTTATTCCTTTTGAATTCATGGATAACCAGGTCCGGCCCAAGTTGCAGGCAAGCTGTTACGCTTAACTCTTGACTTTGACAGATAACCTAAATTTAGAAAATCGTCTCGTTCTCCAGCATTAAAATTAATTCCATAAAAGTGAAATTTATGAAATAAATTAATTCTAAAATTATAGAGGAGACTTCAAGGAATCTAATGGTATACTATTATTCACGAAAGATGACTATTCAAGGGCATTTGTTCGAAGAAAGAATACACTTTACAGCAGTAGCTTAGCAACATTTTGTATTATAAAGAGAAAGATTATTTGACCTATGTCTATTTAATTTATGTGGTGTGACAGATATACGTAAATATTGGCATTACTTTATAACATACTATAAATAATAATGACGGATGTCGTAGAGTTACAGATACCTAATTACCTACTATATTGCCCTCTGTGCTAATATTTACCCAGTGGCGTTGACGTTTAAATAAAATTATTATTCCTTGGTTTATAAGTTAAGTCTATGTTTTTGAATTTTGCAAAAACATAGGTGAAAAACATAAATCTTTCAGAAAAGCATTATTTCAAAAGAAACATAATTTTCAAATAAATTACTCTCATTTTTTCAGTTATAATGCGTCCATAAATATTTCATATTGCACCCCTATGCATACGAAATATCTGCAAGTAATATTATATCAGACGGCTCACAAATGACCTTGAATAGGCATCTTTCGTGAATAATAGTTTTCATCAGAAACATGGTTTTGGGGAGGCAGGGTGTTTTTTAGGGATGTATGTTTATTTTACTGTCAGTATATCGGTTTCTATTAGATATTTTAAACTTGTGTTAAATATTTATTCGTTGTTATAATTTTGAATTTAATTTCTATCATATTGTCCTCATTTCATAAATATTTCCATTCAAAAGTTACCGTTGACGTGACAAATGTGACAGATGACAGTGTTTTCTTATTAAATTTTCTATGGAATACTTAGATTCTTTTTTTAACGTATCAATAATCAACTGTATTCCTTGACATTTCTGACAGTGAAAATAAACAGGTAAAAAATAAATCATTGGGAGTGAAAAAAATAATATATGTAACACGAGATGTAGGTACCTTTGACCACTCTCGAACTTATTTGCTAGCCCTCGCTATCGCTCGGGCGCAAAATCGTCCTCGATTAGTAAATGGTATGTACATCTCTTGTAGCATAAATAACTATTTTAATTGTCCTTGGAAATCACTGAAGTGAAAAGACTATTTTGTCTTGTTATTGAGGCTCTGTTCCATATGTGGTTTTGATTGATTACAAGTAGAAAGTTTTTTACCGCTTGTTTTCGTTGTTAAGTTTTAATGCGTATTTTTGCAAAGTAATAAAACTGTGCTCCAAATATTTTTAAGATTCCGGTCACCTTATTTTATTTACTTTAGTATTTTACTATCTTATTTACTTTCAACTAATGTGGAACCCGTATTATTTTATGAGACAATTAGATATACATATATCTCTATCACATCGTCATTAAAGTACTATTATCTCGTTTGGAAGGGTCAGTAACATTTACTAGATAAAATTTACTTTACTTTAATATTAGATTTACTTCAATATACAATAGGTCCTGTGTCTGAACTTACTGTACACTAGCATTACCGTAGCCACCTTCACATGTCATAGTAAACAAGGGGATTCCACCATTTTTACCTTCCGTCACCTAAGTAAGGAAGGTATTGTCTTTGGTCAAAAAATTCGATGATGAGATTTTAATGAATAAGAACGTTTTAGGTCCATAGAATACCATTTTACTATTTTTACGATGATGTCTATATGTATGGATGTATGTATGTATGTATGTGTGTGTGTTTGTGTGTGTGTGTGTGTGTGTGTGTGTGTGTGTGTGTGTGTGTGTGTGTGTGTGGGTATGTGTGTGTGTGACAATTCTTTCGGATCGCATAACTCCAATACCACCATTCCAAAAACTATAATTTTTTCGTATTTCTCTTCTTTACATCCAAATGAAGAGCTGATTAGATTTTGGTCATAATTAGTCGACCGGAAATACCCTAATTTGAAGATTTTGACAGTTTTTCTTGAAAAAACGCTGTTAAATATCATATTTATTGTTATTATAAGTAATAAACAATATTTTATTCTCAACATAGAAACGTCTATTATATTAAGAAAATTTTGATTGACAGATGTCAGTGTCAAGTGCAATTGATATAGTATGTTTGTGCTATAATTTTGCTGGAAATATAGAAACTTTCTATATGGAATTTGTACAAAATACATAGAACTGACATAAGGTAATGTATTGGAAATATTGAATCTTTTATGCAAGAAACTTTCTGTGTGGAATTTGTACAAAGTACATAGAACTGACGGAAGGTAATGTGCTGGCCACATCAGATTTTTAATATAATTTCATCTGAACATATAAGTAAAACTAAGAATGTCGGTGAAAATCCGGTGAAAAAATTCCTATTAATAAGCGAGTTATATAGGCCCGTATTCCGAGCGCACTTTTATAATAAAAGCGCTTTTATGGAGCAAACTCCTCATAAGAATATAATGTAAAAGCGCGCTCCATAAAAGCGCTTTTATTATAAAAGTGCGCTCAGAATACGGGCTATAGTTGCCCAAAATTTGAAAATATAGATGTGATGTCATGAATATAAGTTTTTATATCAAACTGTTTTCTTCGTGGACCTAAATGTTCTTGAAATATATGCTATTTCTAAATTATATTTATAAAAAATAAATGAATATTATTATACTGTACAAGTGTATTTAAATGCAGTACTGAATTGATAGCCACGACTCCGCTATTTGAATTTCTCTACTTCCATTGGTAGTAGACTCCTCCCCCTAAGAGGGTATTTGTTATAATTTATAGGCCATCTTTGAGTCGCCAATTAAAATAATATATATGGAATTCATATGAGTGACGAGCTGCTATAACAAAAACCCCTTATTGCCGAAGTATTTCAGTTATATAGTTTTATTTCTTTATTAATATTCATTATTAAACATATACTTTCAATATTTTTTTTTCTAATTTCTCTTAATTCAATTGCGCTGTAGTCCCCTATTATTGAAACATCCATATAGAACTGTTAGAATAGAACGCACCAACTATCCAGTCAAAGGTCGGTGGATGTTACTGTATTTAAGAATGTCTACTTGAAATGTTCTTATATTGTGTGAAACAGCGCAGGTATAGGATATTAAAACAATCCATCTCGAGTCTTCCTCTATCAATACCAGCTATAAATCGTGTGGAACAAACTAATAGAGGAGCGTCAATACTGATATTGTACCGCGGCGCAGTGGCCTAGCAAGCTAACGTTGCTTGTTGCTTTGGCGAAGTTTCACCGCCCGCGGACTAATTTAATTAACGCGCTGGAGGCGAGATAATCTCATGACTTGCTAATGTCATTTCCCGGGGCTGTTGCTCGCTCGCACTCTCACCCCCTATTTAATGTTTTAATGTTTACGAAATCCGCTACAGCGCAACACAACTAACTTTGTTCTTCCACTACTATATAACCCTGTTTTGTTCTAATACAACTTTTTTTTATACGGTGGCAAACCTTTTGCCATTTTTGTGGTCAGGGAATTTGTAGTTTTAGTTCTGAACTTTGGGATTTTCTGAATATATTATGTATATTGTGTTTTTGTCTACTGGAAAAAACTGTTAAATAATGGGTAATTAAAAGTGAGTAACATTTCGAAGAGAAAAAATTAAGGATGCAATCATCATGTGAATCAAATTACAGTAATTTGTTACGATGTCCGCAGTCTTATTCCGGTTATATATATTGTGAGGGGCCAAAACGGTGATCGGGCAAGATTAAAGATACAAGAATCAGGAGTAATGAAAAATACTACTGTTGCTATTTTTATTCTCTGTACATCACTTGTCAATAATAAATCGGGCGACATACTCGTTCACTTCTTCGGATTACTTACGGTTAGTTACGGTATGATATGGTTAATGGTGGCGCCAAAAATCGTTGGTTCACTTGTTGACACCGTGCTTGGTGGTTATGTATATTCTGCGACATTTAAAACTGTCAAAAATAGTGTCTGACAATTAAAATGCATTAACGGAGAAAGATAGTTTTTTCCATATTTGTCCAAAAAAGAGTCAACGAAAATAATGTCACCCTGTTTGACATAAGACCACGACTCCGACTGTTTTGACTTTTGACATTTCAAAAAAAGACATGATAAAAAGAGATAGAAATAGTGAACAGAGAGCTGACCCGACTCGCAAATCCGTTCAGCTGTGAGCACTGATCCAAGCATACCGGGTATGTTGTTCCTAGCGCCCGAATGTGTGAACGTACCTGAACGCAACATACCGCAAGTGAACGGTTGTCGCCCGAAATCGCCTAATATAAGATCATAGACCATTACAGTTCGGTCATCCTGACATTGACATTGCCCTCAGTGTCATAAATCTCGTTTTCTTGATCGTATGCAGCTCCGGCGATTTTCCTCATTTTCGTCATGACTATTTTCGTTGTCAGATTTCGGGTTGTCATCTTCATCACAATGTGCGCCGACTTCATTTTCGATTAATTCATTGTTGGGTACCGGTTTTTTTTTGTTCTTCATTGTTGTCGTGGTCTGTTTTTTCTTCTTCATTTCTATATTCTGAAACTTCGTCATCTTCTATTTCATCTTCACTTTCTTCGGACTCATTCTGTAGATGACGCCATAATTTAATTCTTTCTGGGGGAAGTATGCTTTCGTAGGGTCTCTGGGTGATTGGACAACCTGGGATATCTTTAACAACATATCGGTCGTTATTTAAAACAGCCGAAATTACATAAGGACCAAAAATTTTTTAAAACATTTATATGATTTATTTCTTTTGACGGCGTTTTCTCGATTGTTATGTAATCTCCGACTTGATACTTACGATGACTTTTTCTTTTTTTTTATCATACCGCTGCTTAGCTTTTTCCTATTTTTGATATTCTCTGGTGCTTCTGCTCTAATATTTTCTCGGTTTTGTCTATAATCTCCTACATGTTCATTTTCTTGAATCATGTCTTACATTTCTCTACCAAAGTCATAAGATAACTTATATCCTAATAATAATAATTCACTGTGGGATTTGTTAGTTGTTTTTTTGCTTTGTAGAAATAAGTGACATTTGAACTTTATCTTGGTTCATTCATAATTTTTTAAATTTCTGGCATAATAGTTTTGTTATATATATATATATATATATATATATATATATATATATATATATATATATATATATATATATATATATATATATATATATATATATATATGTATATATATACGAGGGTCGTTCAATAAGTCCTTAGAAAAAGATAGAAAAACAAATTATTTTGGGTAATTTTTTTTTTATTTTTCAACATAATCTCCTTTTAGCTCTATACACTTTTCTAAACGTTTCTCTAACTTTTTTAAGCCGTCCAAAAAGTAGGATTTCGGAAGATCTTCAAAATAAGCATCTGTTTGAGCGATGACCTTCTCGTTCGATGTAAACCGTTGTCCACCGAGCCATTTTTTTAAGTTTGGAAATAAAAAAAATCGCTAGGAGCCAAATCTGGTGAATGTTGTAGTAATTCAAATTTTAGTTCCATAATTTTGGCCATCGAAACAGCGCAGGTGTGTACCCGTGCATTGTCTTGATGGAAGAGGTTTTTTTCTTTTTCAAATGAGGACGTTTTTTCTTCATTTCTTCGCTTAATCTATGTAATAATGACGCATAATATTCTCCAGTTATTGTTTTTCCTTTTTCCAAGTAATCGATGAAGATGATTCCGCGTGCATCCCAAAAAATCGTGGCCATAATCTTGCCTGCCGATTTGATCGTCTTCGCCTTTTTCGGAGCTCGTTCGCTTTCAAAAACCCACTGTTTAGACTGTGCCTTGGTTTCTGGCGTGTAGTAGTGTATCCATGTTTCGTCTACTGTTACGTATCGACGCAAAAACTCATCAGGATTGCGACGAAAAAGCGCTAAAACAGCCTCAGAGTCGACCACACGATTGCGTTTATTCTCCACCGATAACAAACGCGGCACCCATCTCGCCGAGATTTTTTTCACACCCAATTTTTCGTGCAAAATTGAAAACACTGTACCTTGCGATATGCCTGTAGCTTCAACTATGTCGCGCACTTTGATTCGTCGATCACTCAAAATCATATCGTGGATTTTATCCATCATTTCAGGAGTAGTGACTTCCACAGGACGTCCCGAACGCTGTTCATCTTTTGTGGACGTACGGCCACGTTTGAACTCATTTACCCAATTGTAAATAGTTGCAAATACAGGAGCAGATGTACCATGAACTTCATCCAACTCAGCTTTGATCTCTTTCGGTGTTAAGCCTTTTAAATACAAGTGTTTAATCACCGCTCGAAATTCACTTTTTTCCATTTTTTTAAATAAGCAAAAGTTTGTTGCTTCAATCGACAATAAAAGTGAAACCACGTGATGGATATAACTAAAACTTTGACAGCTGTCGGGTGAGTGATGATGTTTAGTAAAAACAAAACGTTATCTATACTACGAGTGCCAACTCTTAGATTTTCTAAGGACTTATTGAACGACCCTCGTATATATATATATATATATATATATATATATATATATATATATATATATATATATATATATATATATATATATATATATATATATATATATACATTCTATGGGAACTAATCGGACAGATCTTCTTAGGGCTTCGGAAATCGGACGTGAAATTTGGGGCTAATTTTACAAAACGCGTTACATCTTCGACCTGGAGTTAACATTGTTGGTCATTTTATTTTGTCCACTGTTACTATCTCGAGAACTATAGGAGCTACGAGGTCGGTTAAATTAGCAAACAATTTCTATTTTACAAGACTAATAACATGAGCGAAACAATATTTTTTAAACCAGTGGTTCTCAAAGTACAGGATGCAACTTTCTTATTTTAAATGAGACACCCTAATCCTGGTTTAGCATAGCAACCACTTTAGCAACGAAGACGCCATTTTCTTATTTGTAAACTTTCGTAACTCACACTAAAAGGGTCTATATTAATATTAACAATGAGGTAGGGCTTTAAGTAAATTATGATTCGTTCGCTAGATGTTTAAAGGCAGTGGTAACTTGGCAACCCCACATCTAATCATGTGACGATTGATAAATTCTCAGCAGTTATACGACCTTAAAAGTGAAAGATTGTACAGCCATCGAGAGGAGAGCAGCCAATAGCTTAGTTGGTAGAGCACTATCCCGGCATTGTACTGTTTACCCCTGTTGGGATACGGTCAACTGACTCATTACAAAGTCAATGTACTGTAAGATTTAAGATGTCTGCTGAGAATTAAAAATAAGTAATTACATTTTTTTCTGATGCTAGTCCCGAGTTACAAGGAATAACTGGAGAGTCACTAATACGAAGAAAATGTTGCTGGTAAAGTTAGAATGCTAATATGACATTGTAAGAAGTGAAATGGAAAGCATATTCAACATTGCATATTATTTGTTGTCATAAACCGCACTATTAGATTATAATGAGTTATTATTCAATACAGAATCATTATCTAATGTTTTGAGAAAGCGGTCAATGCTACTTGACAATCTAAATAGAAATCAAAAACGAAAAATTCTGGTATTCCAAACACTGATAACTAGAAAGTGAAAAAGATTTGAACTTAGCGTTGTTAAGGTATTTGATTGACACTATGCTAATTATCATAATTTAAAACAAGTACTAGGAACTGGTGTGGTGATTCTTTTAAAGTGAAAGCAATATGATGATTAGTCATCATTTTAATTTAGTAACTGCTCTTGAAATTTTGTTAAATTAAGAAAAGCCAGATTGTAAAATCTTTTGAAAAAAGGGTTTGCAATCTGGCTGTAACAGATACCTAGTATAATGTACGTCTAGTTCCCTATTTAGAGTATACGAAGTCAATTCGTAAAAGACACTTATCTGAAGAATATTTTAAATGTACTTGTATAACTTTCTCTCGGATGCATTTGTAATGCTTTTCATATAAATGCTGCATTAACCTTCACACAAATATCCTTAGTACCGTAATAATATATTTGTATGTTTGTATATTTTGTAGTAATAATATATTTGTATGTTTGTATATTTTGTAGGAAATTTTTTGTAAGCAATAAGAAAATAGTACAAATAAATGATCACTCATTTGTTTTTCAGTAGAAAATTCCGCAAAAATCAATAACTTTACCTAACAATTAAAAACAAAAATTAATGGAGCAAAAACAATCAAATACTCAGAATAACAAAATTTGAATTTCTTGTTATCGTAAACAATAAATATGTTTCATCATAGTTCTGCTTATGGGACTGTTAAAATTATTCACAATGAGTAACAAATGTACGAGTATAAAATTTCTTATAAACAATAAATATATTCATATTTATTTAATTTTCCTTTATTTTTATATGCATGCAGCATGCATTCTCGTATAACATATGTAATTTTGAATGGACAATACTGTGACTTAATGTATATTGAATCTACTATCTGCTTTTTACTACAACAATTAACATAGCTTAATCATTAACACTCATATATAATATTGAGCGAATGGCCCATTTTCTTGTATACGACCAATTTTAGTTCTGCCTTGTCCCAAGAATCCTGCGCTTTCATCAGTGGCGTAACTGACGGGCTCGCTACGTCCGGTAGAAATTCGATTTCTTGGCAAATATTTTCCTGCAACTGGTCCAGAGTTTTCCTTTAAAATAACCCCATAAAAAAGAAGTTTGGGGTTGTCAAATCAAGACACCTGGCGGCCCATGTGTATTACCAAAACGTGGGATTAAATAATATTATTTAGACTGTATGATACTGATCTATCTTGCTAATACCATATTTTGTCGCATCCAAGTTCTTCCATTTGGGATACTAAAAATGTATGAATCAATTCCCTGTAACTTTCACCAGTGGACTGTGCCACATTTTCATAGTAAATGCCACAACATACAATGACTTTGGTGAGATGTAAAAGTGCCTAATCTTGGATTTTCAGGCCTCCAATATTGGTTAGTTTGCTTCTTAACATATCAACTCAGTTGAAAGTGAGCCTAGTCACAATTTCCACAAGTTCTTGTGGTATGTAGTTCTTCATGATAAACGCTACAATTAAAATCGGGCCCCAAAAATTTTTGCGGGCGGGCCCCCGAACTCTTATAGGGTTTGGATTGGCATGCTCGTAAGCCGCTCGGAAATTTACCGTCTGACGTCATGCTCGGCACTCGTGCCGCTTGATCAGCCATATTGCTCTGAAAAAGTCGCTCGACCTCTCGAGAGCGATCTGCGAGCGGTTTTCTTTTCTCAATCGAATACGATGCGAGATGCTCGCTTGCTCTAAAATTTCCAATCGAATACAGCTGTTGCTCGCAGAGTGACCTAAGATCAGTCGCGAGCACCCAATCGAAAACGCTATTAGTTACGCCACTGGCTTTCATTGTCGTACATATTTCTTTTAAGTAACGTCTAAAAAGTTTCAATAAGTCTCGCTAGTGGTACGTTAGGAGTATTGTTTGCGCGGGGTAGATAGTATTTTTTGCCTCCAAGCACTATGTTGTTGTTCGGGTATACTGGCGTGAGGACTTGATGAAATAAATCAATTCGGCTGGCATTTTTGTGTATAAACCTCTAATATGTACTGTCTTCTTTCGAAATTGCGCCAAACAACTTTACATACACTTTAAATTCTATATTGAATTTGGACGTTGCATGATAGATATACAATAATCTGTTTACAAATTGATAGATTAAATATAGTTTCCTTAAGCCACAGTATTGTCCATTAAAATATTTCCGAAAAATTATGTTACATAATGATAGTTCCTACAAGAGGCCAATCAGGGTAAATTTAACAGTAAATTTTGAATCATGGTGGTCACCTATACCATTTCTGAAGATATGGCCGCCTATTGACTGAATTTATATCATATTCACTTGTTTTTCCTTTATTTATGATTCATTGTATTTACGTATGAATCCCAATATGAATCATAACATCCAAAAAGTCTAACTGCGTTTAAAATTTCATGTCAAAATTTGCTTCTTAAACATATAATTACAGTGTCTCTTTAATTAATCTCTGCTAACAAAGCCGCATTGTGTACAAAACTTAAGACATCACTTTTAAATGAATTTATAGCATTAAATATTTCGCGGCGCCTTGAACAATAACAAAACAGTCAAGGATTCTGATGATGATGCTATGAGTTATTATGTAAGATAATATGTGAGATAAAAACTTTAGAAGTAAACGATAATGTGATGATTTGACATGGGAAGAATTACTTGCAAAATGATTATTACTTTTATGATTGTTCAAATTGCTTCAGTGCGCAAAAGATGAATAAATTATTGATATTACACGTGATAATAATTGCGGTAGTTTTTGCTACAAATTCAATTATAAACATAATGTAGACGAACGAACAACGCGCTTTTGCAGTGGAAGCCTATATACCTATACCCGCAAAAACGGATCTGAAAATCGATCCATCCGAATGATCATAATTCACATAAACTGGTTTCCACTATATGAACAAAATACCAGGATTGAATATCAAACGGTCCAATTATGAACCGATGCCCAAAAGTCCCAAAAGTGTCATATTCACATTTCATCCCGATGTCTCAAACCGTTTTCGAGTTATGAATTTTTAAATTCGGACATAAAATCCTCCCCTTCTGTCTACTTGAAAAGCCACGTTCTACACCTGACAAGACGGGGAGTCCCCTCATAACCAAGGGGAATCCCCAAAATCGCCAGTAATTTCTATAGGAAAAATTGTTAAAAATTTCTTTACAAAAGTATCAAATTTAAGGGTGCATAACTTTTGAATCAATTCTTAAAATATTATGAAAATTGGTGCACATACTAAGTAAAGGATGGTGAGTTCAATGGCGCTCACAGATTTCATGAATTTCAACGGGGTTCAGAGTTACAACCCCAAAAATGAGATGCGAACCCTTAAAAATATGTTTATTATGTTTATTGCTTCATAGCAAAAATGGATCCCTCATCGATTTGACTGAATCCTGGTGAACATATGAAAAAAAGTCCGTAGAATCAAAATATGTATGGTACATAAGCGTCCAACCCCCAATTTGGGATTTATGAACCCGGAAAGACAAATATACCGCTTATAAAATTAATGAATTTTTGAAACTAGCTCATTTTTTAAATAATCTCTTACAAGATCTGTATAAAGCTTCAGAAAATTTTGTAACTTGGTGCACATATGTAAAAATGTTTGAGGATTTCGAATCTGTACATATTTTTTCCTCACTACCCATTTTTGGGTTAGAATCCCCAAACAACAAACAATGAATTTCAACAATTGATGATTCGTATGAAAGGATTGTTTATTTAATGTATAATATATGTTTTTTTTTTTATTAGTGCGTATCAACTTCAAGTCAAAGTTTGCTCTTAAAGATCCCTAAAATGTAATTCCTAAAATTCTAAATAATGACGTCATTTAGAGCATATAAATTTTGGATTTAGTTATAGGGTGCAACATCGGACACAGCCTAAGTCTCCTCTGGATCAAATATTTCTCTATACCCAGGTTTTATTGTCAGCGTAAAGAATTGAATTGAATTTTGGCTTGTACTAGGTACATAATTCTAAATTAAATTGAATGTTTGCTTTTATAAAGTGGGTTAGTAGGAAACCTGCCTTTGTTCATTTACCCTACAATTAATCTTTATTAAAGTTCTTACTCTTGTTTCTCATTCGAGACGCAATTCGCGTTCTCTCAGCAGTTATTCGGGCAATGAAGCAATATAAAAATCTAATTTGCTATTGTTCTTACAAAATATTAATTGTTAGTCACAAAATTTAATAACCAATAAATTTGTAATAGTTTTTAAATTTGTTACAAATGTTTACGATCCTGTGTTTATCTCAAGACGTGATATGCGATATTTACTTTAATATTCGAAAGAGAAAAAATTAAAAATTGCTATTGTTTGTACAAAATTAACAACGATCAATAATCATTAATTTTTTACGCTGTGTTTAATGATTAGAAATAACACACTATAAAAATATTAACAGAGATAATACGCGTTACGTTATACAGGATGCTAACGTGTTACAAATTTGTGGGTTACATAGGGTATGAAAAATAGACAAAAGCAATATATTGCAACAATTGTCGGACATCTTAGAAACACTGTCCTTGCATTAGCACAATATGTATAATCCCAAGAATTAACAAAATTACCAACACATAACGAAGGACAAATTATTATCGACGCCAAAATCACCTTAATCACATGAATGACAGAATGACATGAATAATCAAATAATTCAAATATTTGAAAATGACACTCGTTACCGCGGTTACAATACAGTTTCTATTTCATTTTTTGCCGTTGGTTAGACGAAGATAACTTATACCCCTCTGAAAAAGTGACGACAATAGCAGTGTTCCTTCAGGTTGTGATTGTGATTTTGTGAATCCTGATCCTTTTGAAACAGGATTTAAAAATTATAGCAAGAAAACAACACAATCTAGTGTCAAATGTCAATGTCATATTCAGACTAATGCAAACTGTCCTAATTTATTTTATAAATACTTAACTGTCAAGTGTTATAGTCAGAATTAAAAATGAATTATATTGAAGTAAAAAAGAATGTTCTTGGTAAGGAATATGAAGTATGTTTATTTCAAACGTGGTTCATTGTACGCTTTTGTAGAAAAATCTTACTTCCCTTGATGCCACAAACCCCACATTCGTAAAGTTCTACGCTCGAAATAGTATATTTTCGATTTGTTCTGAAATGAATCCATATGAATCACTCAAAAAGGTTGATTCTGAAGGGAAGGGGGAAGGTTGTCTAGTGATCACAAAATGAGAAAGTGTGGATAACGAATAGGAAACGTAAAAACATTATTCTTCTTAATCATGATCACTTTTATCATTTAGATTAGGAGTCACAGCCCGAAGGAATACGGCTAATGTTATAGCGAATAAAAGTCTCATATAAGCCATGTGTGTATGACAAAGATGTTAGATAAAAGTTTTGTAATTCTTGTATAAGAATTTGATGACGTGGGGATCAACTGGGAGATATAGAGTGTATATTTAATAAGACGTCTTGTTGTAAACACGCGTTAACTGAAATCTAGTAGATCGCGTGTAAAACGCATTGTCTTAGAAACCGCAACAAGATACTTTTTACAGGCGTTCACCCATGTTAATTATTATTATTACGCTTCATCCTTTCTGTAGATAGAGTTCCTTACCGGCTACAAGGACATAATGATGTGTTTTCCACAAATATTTTAGAAAAACTTGTCTGTGATCTATCGAAATTATCTGAGATTTAAATGCAAATGTAAATATCATCTTTACACAGGTTATACAATAGAGTTTTTATTGCATATTTAAATAAGTGGTTATGATGCCTAGCTATGAAATTGGACTATAAATTTTGAAAAATAAAATATGAGACTGGCTGTATAAGATGACTTTAATGTTTGTCATATAATAATATCTAGACTTGTTACCTTTGCTGTTACCTTTTGCTGGGTGTGTCACTCTACCAAATATATTTCCTGTAAGGGGCGTTCTTAAGGCGTCACCTCAAAGGCACTCATTGTTGGTGAGGAGAATGCATTATACAATAACAATAACCGACAATGACAGATTTGAAAGCCCGTGAGTTACCCCTGGTCCGGAATGCGTTATGAATTTATCTGAAGTATCATTCACAACAAAAAAATTAAGGTAGAGGTAGAATTAGTGGCAGTGGTAGTGGTTTGTGTAAAAGATTGAATGCGTTATAGCAAACGTATTCGTTCACATTCAAAAATTAAGAAAATTAGTAGTAGCGTAATGGCAACGGCAGCGGTGGGAGTGTGAAAACTTCTACGTTGCCACTACGCTACCGCTTATTTTTTTTGACAGTTTTGACGTTTATTGACATCTGGCATCTAATTTCATTAGATAAAATGAGCAATAGAAAAAGAATCATTTTGTGGTGTGCTTCAGATGTTGCGCTATATAAACAAACAGACATCAATAAACTTTGCACAATTAAAAGTGAACACCTAACTTACCATTTTCGCTTATTTCAAAGGCAATTTGTGCCCACGCATTTACTTTTTTTGAAATAATTTTAAATTCCCTTAATCTCTTCGCTTATTTACACAATGGAGAGTTTGTGGATAAGTGTAATTAATAAGTCATCATCTATGTCAGTTGCATTTTGCGCAAAAATAAAATGACAGCTATAACTATCAACCTTGCACACTAGTAATAAATAAAAAATTCCTAGAAACTATAATTTCAATAATTTTTCATTGTGAACGGAAATAATTTTTACTATAAATTTCTTACACTACCGATGCCACTAGTTCTTACACTACCGCATTTTCTTTTTATTCTGAATGGGCCTTAAAGCATTTTTACCTTCCGTCACAAGTGAGCTCACTTGTTTCTGAAGATGAACTGTCTGGTTTACATTTTTCTAAAAATAATTTTGACAATATACATTTGTAATTGAACATTTTTTTTCAAAAAAATTCAACTCAGTAAGTTTACATTTCCCTGAAGAAGCCATATTTGATGCCGAAACGTCGACTATGTAATAAAACAATTTTCAAACGTTTTCATCAGACTATTTTTCTCCAATCCCTGTATTACTTTGATCCAGTAGAGGAATACATATTTAAAGTATTATTTAAGTCTGATTAAGTAATATCTGTTAGCGACGGAATTCAGATATGAGAATTTTAAAGTGTTCAAAGTTCTGAGCAAATATTGTCATTGCCGATATCGGCGAATAAAGGCAAACTGACACACCTAGAATTGGGTAATAAACCATCATTAATGACCCCTTTATAGGGAAACCATAAAATATGTCAATTTTTTCTTGAATGAACAAAATTAACCTACAATATTTATTTTTATGCATATAAAAGCTTGTTCTATGGTATCTTTAATTTTCCTTTGTTGAACTTGAATAAGATGAAATTACTTTCAATATATTCCTGTTACATGTTACGTAAGAGCTCAAAATATATTCCTGGTTTTTTATGAAGGAATAATAATTATTATTACTACCCTTAAAAGTTTATGACAATTTATAAAACTGTAGGCACAGTTTTGAAGCGTACAAGAAGCGGAATTTTATATTGTGCAACAAGTGGAGACAATCATTTATTTTTCATGAAGTTAGAGTGTGAAATTACACGCTTCGCAAACCCTGAGAACTTTTTTTTAATGATCTGTTTTTTAAATTATATTTCTGCAATTAATTGACAGATTTTGGTATGACTTTAAGGCTTTTAAAGTTTACTGTGTAATTAGACAAACGAGACCATGTCAATTTTGAATAATCCTGACAGTAGCCTTTCAGTAATTTTTTAGTTTGCACGTGAAAAAGTCGCAAAGTGAATATTTAAACTTTAAATGCAAGAACCTAGCTACTACTTTATTCCATTTGTGACTATGAGAATGTATATTACTGAAGGAAGGTTGTTTACAAACTTAAATTATTTATTTCATTTTTTGTTTATTTATTTTTCAAAAGAAATGCTTTAGGCCCTAAAATATATATAACACTCATAATCAAATATGAATCCAGCACAATATCATGCTGGCTTAAAATTTTATGGTAAGCAGAGGCATTTCCACTGGTTTAAATATGACTAATTGACATTTGTTTGTTTTCGTGTGCATTTGAGGTTGTTTAATACCAGTTTTGAGTAATGAGTGAATAAAACCAACTAATATTATGTTATTCACTAATGCCTCACCAAAAATTCAGGACCATGTAAGAGTGGTTGTAAATGGCATAAATTTGTAAGCATTACAGTTACCACTTGAGGTGCAAATTAAGCAGGGTCCTAAGTCTATAGTGATTGTGAATTCATTACATTCAACGGGATTTCACAGCTGTTACTAGAAAATACTACCATGCATAGGGAAGTCCTGAGTTTAAGCCTCAGTGAAGTCCATGTATTTTTCTCAAAAATCTTTCTACAGAATATATTTTTTGAACTTATTTTCCTGTTAATGTTTACGATTAATAATGTTATTCCGATAAATGATACAATCAAGTATGTGAACTGATTCGTTAATAAGAATAGAATCATAATAGATATCTTATTGTCATTATGAATCATTAATACTGGTAATATTATTAGCGTAACATTTTACATAGCAGACTTAGAAGAATTTCTTAGTAAAGAACAAACGAGCGGCGTAGTTAGTGGACGGAAAAAAATATGGTTCTTAGCTTATGCAGACGGCATAGTAATAGTCACAAAAAATTCAACATGTATGAAAACCATGATAAAAAGGTTGCAACAATACTACGAAAGAATTATCATTAAACGTGGAAAAATCAAAAATAATGAAATTTAAAAAAGGCGCAGGGAGAGAAAGAAAAGAAGTGGGCTGATGAAAATATCGAAGACGTGAAAGAATGCAAATATTTAGGATATACATTTCAGAGAAACAATCAACCCACAAACCACTTAGAATATCAAAAAAATAAAGAAATTGCCTCTATGAAACAAATATGGAGTTTAGGGGAAACAAAATTTCAAAGAATTCTCAGAAGAAGATGGATGATGTTTAAAGCCATAGTCAAAAAGTATCTTATTCTACGGGACAGAAATATACGGATGGACAGAATATAAACAAATAGAAGACATGCAAATATGGTACATAATGTGGATTGTTGGTCTGGATAGATGCACACCACCACACCAGAGTATATAGTAATGCAAGAGATGAAAGCATTAAAAATTAGAGTAGAAACAGGAAAGAGAGCAGTAAAATACGAAAAGCGAATAAGAAACAACAAAAATTAAATTTTGCAAGAATGCTGGCGGGTAATAAGACAAGGAGAAGAAAACAACAAACTAACAAAATGGGGGCAAGCAAGAAAAGCTTATTACGAAAGAAATGGATATTCCACAGTACAAACAGAGAGGATACGCATAAATGGAGAAAACACATATTACGAGCTATATCAAAGATATTGCGACATACAACAGCAAGAACAACAATGTAAGATCAACAATTCGAATTACAGTATACTATACAAATTAATTCAAACGACGTCAATGCCACGGTATTTACTGGAAGATGATTGCCAGATTCAGATGTGAAAATGAAGAGAGAAACAACAAATACTCGTTATCAAGTGAAGAGAGAAGGTGTAGACTATGTGAGAGAGAAAAGGAAACATTTAAGCATCTCAGGACATCGTGCAGAGAGGTGCAGAAAGAAAGAAGAAATGAAAAGGTTCTGTTAGACGACTTAGGGTCAGGACAAGACTGGATGAAAGAAGTCATCAAAAAACTGGGGGCTAATTTAACATGATCTAGATTGTAAGCCAATTTGACTAAAATAAATCTAATCGAATCTATTACGTAACATTATTCCATATTAACATAGGAACTTAGCTAGTGAATTATTTGATAGGTGAATTACCTATCAATTTACAATATAAAAACTGGACTATTCGCTGCAGAAATTTCCTGTCAATTGCGGAAACGCTATTTTTGTTAGTTAAGGAGTCAGCCGCTTGCTTTCAAAATTTTATAAGTTTCTATTGGTCAGAGGACCGTCTTCCGCTTAACTATTACCACATAACGTGTGGTGCTAAAATTTTGAGAATTTTTTTAGATGTTTTGTATTTATACCAAATAACGTTTAATCAAATTGTCGCTGGAAACTAAATATCATAATTAACTTGCTCTCAAAATGACGTGGTGTTTCGAAAAAGAATAAAGGCACCAAAATATACCGTGGCTCAATTAAAAAGAATCCCTAAATGTTGTCGTGCGTTAAGGCGCATTCATTTTCTCAATAAACTTATTGTAATAGATAACGAGAAATATTTTACTGTCCCATTTAGAGATGAAAGGAAACGATGGTTTTTATACTAATGACATGGAAAACACACCAGACAATGTCAAGTTCAAAGGTAAATCTAAATTTGAGTATAAAATTTTAGTATGGTGTGCGATTTCTGAAGCCGGATATATCTCGCAACCATACATTGGTTGTGTTCGAGGAGAAGCCTTAACTGCACAACTTTATAATCAAAGATGCCTCTATAAATTGCTTCAATTTTTAAATATACATCACGTCAATGATGATATAATGTTTTGGCTTGATCTAGCTTCATGCCATTACGCCAGAATAACTAGAGATTGGTATAATGGAAACAACGTAGACTTTGTTCCGAAATTGGACAATCCTCCCAATGTACCTCAAACTCGACCAATAGAGGAATTTTGGTCACTATTGACCAGAAAAGTGTACGACAAGGGATGGGAAGCTGCAAATGAACAATTACGACGTCGCATTTATTAAAAGATTCGAGAAATCGATTCAGGTGTTGTCCAGAGGATGATGGGGCAAGTCAGAGGAAAATTAAGGGCCATTGAAGATAATGGTCCATTATCATTAATTGTTGAATTAATTTGCGCGATGAAGTTCTAACTTTGTCTTGAGCACTTTGAATGAATTTGCTAATTCGATTTGGGGGCAACAGGTCGGGTCACCCATTCTTTGGTAAATTAATACATACAACACTATCTTTACATTATAGTTCAGTAAATCTGTCCAATATTTTGATGTTAACAATTTCACGTTTCAAAATTATAAAACTATGCATTTATTATTCTGAAAACTTTAGTTACATACGTGATGTAAATATTTGAAGTGCAATGAAGTGAACAACTCAAACATCCTCCAACATTTAATTTCCAAATCTCAATATCTTTAACTTCCTTCGTGAAGCGTGCTTCCATGTTCCATTCCTGAAGGTGTTTGGTTCGCGCGTGATGCGTTTATAAGCGTGTCGTGACCGCTCGCCCGAGCAGTCAGTGGCCGACATCTGCGGGGAATTGTTCTAGTCCGGTTCGATTCCGGAGCGTCATTCTCGTGGCAAGGTGGTTGTGAATGTGGCCCGCGATCGCGAATTTATACGCCGAGCTGTTCGTCCACCGGGAATTTTGGATCTGGAGAGGATTGTGAGTGAAGTGACAATGACGAACAGTATGAAACAGACAGTTATTAAGTAAGTGTTTATGGTTTTGTTTGTTTGTTTGGTTGTTTGTTTGTTTGTTTGTGTTGCTACGAGGAATTGTTTGTTTTGTGGAAATGTATCTATTGTATAATGCTCTAGGTGTGTTTTATTTACTCTGTAAATAAGTTTCTATCTGTACAAGTTTACATATAATTTTACAAAATTTCGTTCAGTTGAAAAAAGGCTGAATGTCCATTTTCTAAAAAAATGAGATAACTAGTCCTAATAGATTAAAGTTGGGGCTTTCAAATGGCGTATTTAACAAAGGCATAAACGGTAACAGGCTTAAGTTACAGGACTTAAAAAGGATAATGGTTCAACCATTTTTGCTTAGTATATTCGATAGTCAGATGTCAGACTGGTAAAATTATATTAGGTCCATATAAGTTGAATACTGTATTTTACCTCAATAATAAGGTTTTGAACTTTAAAAATCGCATATTGAAATTTGAGACATAATTTGAGACATTAATTTTTTTTTAATAATTATGCAGTTTTTTCATTTAACTCTTAACTAGTAACCTGGGGTCTTTCAATACCCCATTAATTACACCTTTGAGAAATAATTTGTTTCTACTTTTTTAAGTGTTTAGTGAAAATGTAAAATTATCTTCTAAACAATTTGCAATGGAAAAATGTTTACAATTTAGAATTATTTAACATAAATCTGGTAATTTGGGGTCTGTCTGTACCCTTTTAATTTAACCTTTGGTAAAGCCTTGTGTAAAAGTTTTAGTTTTTATTTGATGGGGTCACAAATGGCACCATTTCAAGTTAAGGGTGAAATTAAGTGTTAACAATTACTCGAAAACTTAATCATACAGTATTTGTACTTATACGTATGATATATCGATATACACTTATAGGTACTTACCTACATTGGAGTAGGTAAGTATAATATCTTACAATATCACAATCATAAAATCTTGATATACTCAATAATAGATTTGTTTATATATTCAGTTTAACATTAATAACAGATACATACAATTTTATTTACCTATTTATTTTATATATACTTTTTTGATTCTGTTTATTTTATTAAATTATAAATTAAGTATATGGGGTCTCGCGGCCGCGTGCCTGAGTATCAGGTCGCAAATCTGGGGAACCGGGTTCGATCCAGACCGACGCCAAATACTTCCAATTTTAAATGGCGCAAAATTGACCCCTGTGGTGCACTCTCCACGTCAATAATGAGTGCCCGTGAGGTGAAGCCTGATAGGGTCTACACGGTGCAAATATTTCATCATTACCGATATCTGTGTACAAACAAATTGGCACACCCAGCAATGGGTAATAAGCCGTGATAATATATTTATTTTATTTTTATATATTAAGTATGATGTATAATATATATATTGATTATGGCCAAAGACAGAAAGAAATTGTATAATTTTATATACATTTAAAATAATAAGACTTGATTTTGAATAACAAAACGAACTAGCCTTTGCAATTCTACAAATTTATCAATAACTGAGGTGGTGAAGACTTTGTTTTTGTTTTGTAAAACTATTGATCAAATTACCAAATGTTCGGTAAATAGTATTTGGCCATTTTGGCGCCAATATTTTGAATAGTACTCTATTACCAACAAGAGAAATTCATGCATTCTAAAACAAACAAATACAAAAACAAATTAGAGAAATTTACTTTCTTTTTTGTGTTGAAGTTTTTAAGTTAAAAATAAACTGTTTTCTGAAAAACTTGTCACAATTCTCTACAATTTTGTAAATACTTTTACTTCCTCAAACAATTATTTTTTTCAATTTATTTTCTTTTAATTTAAATTGAATCTATTAATTTTCTATAAAAATAATTTAAATGGTTGTTGCTTTCTCGAACAAATAAAAACTTTACTGGTTTTGAATTAATTATTTTGAATTATTAATCGTACACTCTCTGAAACAGACATAAATGCCTGTGAGGTTACGTCATTTGATTTAAATATTTGTTTATATTTTTTAATTTTCATCACCTACTGATAATGGACTGTTCAGGTTTATATGATTATACTATGTTTACATTGCTCCGGTAAAGTGAAGTAGCAATTATAAGATAAATATTGATAACACTATTAGTTTTAATGATTCACTTAGTGCAGGTATATTAATTTTGTTCAGAAAAGTATTTTCCTTTATTCAAGGTCTTCATTTTGAAAATGTATATGTTTTTGTGCTAATGTAATTTGATTTTTACTAGCAACTATCTAAAATCATTATCATCTACGTAGTATAAATTTAGATTTTTAATTAACACTTCCCAACAAAGAAATCAGTTGTATGGCTGTAATGTTTTGATGTTTCATTATTTTATATTGATTTGGAGGGTTTCTTTTTCATTAGAAAATATAGATATGAATAATCCTGCTTTTAAAATGAAACCTCAAAACTATTATAGTATTAATGCTTTAACTTTGACATAATGCTCTGAAAATTAAAAAATATGATGTGGCCAGCACATTACCTTCCGTCAGTTCTATGTATTTTGTACAAATTTCATACAAAAAGTTCCTTGCTAAAGATTCTATTTCTTGTACATTACCTTCCGGCAGTTGCATGCATTTTATGCAAATTCCATACAGGAAATTTATAGCAAAAGATCTTATATTTCCAGTAAAATTATAAGACAAACGCAACAGTATGTCAATATCACTTGACATTGACATCTTTCAATCAGAATTTTCTTTATGAAATTTAATTTCTTTATATTGACATATTCGTAGTATATTTGTCTTATAATTTTACTCGAAATATAGGACATTTTTGCTCGAAACTTTCTGTATGGAATTTGTATAAAGTACATACAACTGTCGAAAGGTAATGTACATACAAGAAATTTAGAATCTTTTGCAAGGAACTTTCTGTATGGATTTTATAGAAAATACAAAGGCATAAGCATATATATCAGTTTTAGATTTTAAGTGCTTATAATAATAGCTGATTATTGTATTTAAATATTTTTAAGAGGACGCCCGATATGAAAAACAAAATTTCAGATATATTTCATATAACTTTGAACGTCTGTAACTCGGGTACCGCTCATCGAAAAAAATAGTGCCTTACAGGAAAAGAAAGATAATTTTACATAGATTTTAACTTTTCACTCCCTCATTATTCTATCTTTAACCGTTAAAGAGTGGTACGGAAAAAACTAAAATATGGTCATCAAAAACATGCATTTTATTTTGCTCACAATTTCTCAACAGTTTAAATTATTTTGAAATTAACAGAAATTCGTGTTTTAGGAGGTTTATTATATAAATTAACTCATCGGGACAAAGTTTTATGTAAATATTTCTGAGATAACGCCCGATTTGAAAATTACAAAATTTCAGAAGTATTTCATGTAACTTTGAACGTCTCTTACTCGTGAACCGCTCATCGGTGAAAATCGTGTCTTACAGAAAAAGAAAGAGAATTTTATGTAGATTTTAACTTTTCTCACCATCATTATTCTGTCGTTAACCGTGTAAGAGTGGTATGCAAAAAACAAAAATATGGTCACCAAAAAAACATGCATTTTATTTTACGCATAATTCCTCAACGGTTTAAATTATCTTAAAATTAACACAAAATTCGTGTTCTACGGGGTTTATTATATAAATTAACTAATCTGGACAAAGTTTTATTCAAATATTTCTGAGATAACGGCCGATTTGATAATTAGAAAATTTCAGAAATATTTCATGTAATTTTGAACGACTCTTATTCGTGAACCGCTCATCGGTGAAAATCGTGTATTGCAGGAAAAGAAAGAGAATTTTATGTAGATTTTAACTTTTTTCACCCTCACTATTCTATCTTTAACCGTGAAAGAGTGGTATGCAAAAAACAAAAATATGGTCACCAAAAAACATGAATTTTATTTTGCGCACAATTCCTCAACGGTTTAAATTATCTTCAAATTAACACGAAATTCGTGTTCTACGGGGTTTATTATATAAATTAACTAATCTGGACAAAGTTTTATTTAAATACTTCTGAGATAACTTTCGATTTGATAATTACAAAATTTCAGAAATATTTCATGTAACTTTGAACGTCTCTTACTCGTGAACCGCTCATCCGTGAAAATCTTGCCTTACAGGAAAAGAAAGAGAATTTTATGTAGATTTTAACTTTTCTCACCCTCACTATTCTATCTTTAACCATGAAAGAGTGGTATGCAAAAAACAAAAATATGGTCACCAAAAAAACATGAATTTTATTTTGCGCACAATTCCTCAACGGTTTAAATTATCTTAAAATTAACACGAAATTCGTGTTCTACGGGGTTTATTATATAAATTAACTAATCTGGACAAAGTTTTATTTAAATATTTCTGAGATAACGTTCGATTTGATAATTACAAAATTTCAGAAATATTTCATGTAACTTTGAACGACTCTTACTCGTGAACCGCTCATCGGTGAAAATCGTGTCTTACAGGAAAAGAAATAGAATTTTATGTAGATTTTAACTTTTCTCACCCTCATTATTCTATCTTTAACCGTGTAAGAGTGGTATGCAAAAAACAAAAATATGGTCACCAAAAACATGCATTTTTTGCCCACAATTCCTCAACGGTTTAAATATTAACACGAAATTCGTGTTCTACGGGGTTTATTATATAAATTAACTCATCTGGACTAAGTTTTATTTAAATATTTCTGAGATAATCTATTCCTGTAGCTATATACAGCTGTTTACCGGTAGAATTTTCGTAATAATAATAATTTTATTAGATTCTGTAGACACAATAATACAGTGTATAGAACAAGTCAGATAAATATAATACAAATTACATGTTAAAAAATTCATTCAAATCATAGAAGCTGTGTCCAATTAGAAAAGTCTTCAATGATTTTTTAAAAAGTTTGAAATTATTTTCGTTTTTTAAGTTTTCAGGCAAGTTATTAAAAATTTCTAAGCCATATCTGTTTGGAGAGTTTTTAGTAATATTTAATCTAGATTTTGGGATATAAAAATTGCTCTTATGACGAGTATCATAATCGTGTAGACTTGAACTCATGGTAAATGATGTTTTATTCTTATAAATGCCTCATATAACTGACGGAAGGTAATGTGCTGGCCACATCAGATTTTTAAACTTTATATCCATTTAATATTAAGCATAAAATGCAGTCAAATCGTATAGAGAATAACATATTCTTTAATATTTATAATAACATTATATGTGAAAAAATATTTAACATAGTTTTTTCAAGAAAAACTGTTAAAATCTTCAAATGATGGTACTTTCGGTTGACCAATTGTAACCAAAATCTAATCAGCTCTTCATATGGATGTAACGAAGAGAATCAATAAAAATGTTTTTTTCACGTGGTTTTTTCAATATGGTGGCAAAATCCTAAGTCTCTAGAGGGTGCAAAATTGGTATGTCTTTATGAAAGTCCAAATTAACAAAGTAAAATTTATTGCAGCTTGCTACCATTTATTTCCACAATAGTATCTTTTAAACGCTCTGCAGACTGACCTAATAAGTTTTCGAAGAAAAAAAATGAATAGACGATGACTATACTGTGGTTTAGGGAAAATATATTAGTACTAACTTGTCTCATGAGTCGTTGGCAAGATTCAAAGTTTATTTTGCGTTCCTTTTAAAACATCCAACGCCTTAATTGCTTTAATTTTTTGTCTTGTAAAAAGCAGAATCCT
Organism: Harpalus rubripes; assembly: GCA_963082715.1. Taxonomy (NCBI): domain Eukaryota; kingdom Metazoa; phylum Arthropoda; class Insecta; order Coleoptera; family Carabidae; genus Harpalus; species Harpalus rubripes. The sequence continues at coordinate 15,945,622 of OY720460.1, forward strand.
CATTTTTCATAACAATCGGAAAATAGCAATTACAGTGAGTCACAAATGTTGTCGTTAATAGTAATAATAATCTATGCAGGTGTTACTTTTGTTAAAAATAGAATTTTAATTCTAACGGTAAGACAGTTTCTTCTTGACTGTTAAGTGTTCTATGAATATATTAAATGGCAATTATCAAGCTAAAGACAAGGGCTAGAGGGGATATAGCAGGAGTAATAATAATTCCGTTTGTGTATACTAAAGAGAGTAATGGCAGTATCTATTGCAAATTTTTCAGATTAATAAACTTTTTTTGTTTCTAAGTTGACTCTCAGGTCATTGACATAAACTGCGAGTATTTCATTTCAGTACACCTAGCACGTTCGTATTTTGTATTCAGTTTCCCAATGAACAAGTATTGAAATTTTGCAATAAGTGTGACACAGTTTATGCAAAAACTTGAACTACTTTCTAAGTATCAGTTTTTGGCTGATATTGGTGCAACAGTCTGTTTCCAATTATTGTTTTTTAAATGGTAGAAAACCTTGAGGAAATATTCAATTATAAATAAATTAAAATCTAAATCAGCACATGATACATTACGACACGAAATTTCCTTATTATCCATTAAATGATATATTATTATTAAAAAAACTGAATAAATAAATTGTTTTATAAATTGACCTGGTTTATTTAAAAAAAATTATATTACATAATATTTTTTTTGAAAGTTTCCTTAAAATATTTATCAAATCCGTAGACTATCTTCTAAGATACCTACTGGTTTTACTTATTACTTCTAAAATTAATTTATTCAATTTTGCCTTATAAAGTCGTGTTTATTTCCTTGGATACACCATTAAAATTACTGTTTTATAAAAAAAATTATTTCGCTAGCGTTTTATAGTTTTTTATGTATTAAGGACAATCAAAAGAATGGGAATATTTAAAGCTCGACTGGTAGCGGAGAGCTTTAATTTTCCTGAGTGCTAAAATCTTGATTATGCCCGTGGTACATAAAATGTTTTAGTTCTCGAAATTCACGGATTCTATAGGTATATGTTCGGTATTGTACAACTGGCGTTGTGAATTTTAAGTATGCTGTGGTTTCTAGCTATATTGTTTGTTTATAACCAATTTTAATTTAATGTCAAATGAAAATGGAAGATGGATTATTCAAAAGAAATATTAAATCAATTTGAGGCTGCACAGGACAAGTGTGTTCTACAGAAGTCAAAAGACGTATACGAGAAAAGATACGAAAAGTTTTGCGAGTAGCGCAGTTCAAAAAATGTGATTTATCAAATTTATTGTGTTGTCTGACATTTATCTATAAACCACGATTTGGACGTTTGAATAGCTGTTGCTTGGCAACTTTATAAGCCCTCGGGCGATAAAAGCCAAATTTCGCACGCTTTTCAGGGCGTATAAACAAAACTAATAAATTAAAATGAATGTTTAACTCGCGGAATTAAGACGCTCGCGCTCTGCGCTCGCGCTTTAAACAGTATTCAGTCTTATTTTTTATGACGGGCAAAAGTTTTGTGTTTCTTTTGTGAACTTAAGTGATGGGCGGTTAAGCTTTTGTGTTTATGATGATTTTGGTGACGACAACTTTATATGTCTGCAAGTTCCAGACGTTTTGTGTGTTTCTTTCAGCGATATATTCTCAAGGATGTTGTTAAAGTATTTATAAGTAGACCAGCCTGTATGTATATATGTGTAAATTATCCAACCGGATTTAATATGGGTTCGCGGGAGAATTGTTCCATCATTCGGAAAATTCTCCCAGGACATTCTCGTCCGTAGGATCTGTATAAGCACACGGTGGTATGCTTTCAAGATTTAATTTAAGGATGATTTACTTTACGTTCATCAGTAATCAATAACATGGTATATTTATAAGAAGTAACAAACTAAACCTGGCAAAATGCTGTCGTGCTAAAATAATACAAACTAGAATAAAATAAAGCTTTGAACAGATCCTGTTTAATAATCAATTAATTTTACCGTGTACACATACGGATATTTACGAATTAATTAATAATTAGTGCAATATTTCCCATTAATTTCAATAAACTTCATCCGTATTTGTAATTAGTTTGAAATGACTACAATGGACAAAAGTTAAACAATACACCGTTAGTTTTAATTGAAATAAATGAAACTATTTAACTCTTTAAGGCCCGGTATTTTGTTTTGTGGTTAAACTGTCTGTTCACTTAACTGTTAGTTAAAACGAAAAATACTGCATCGCTATTATATCATAAGTTTTAAAAATTACGAATGTGTCAATGGCATAAACATATGGGACAATACTCAGAAAAATGTTCAGGGCATATATAGATACAATGCTTAATGGGATTAAAGCAGTTATACTAATAAAGGCTATGTACCCATACCAAATTTGTAATGGGTGCCGAGCACAAAAAAGCTCAATTTGAACCTTACAATGACCATGTGCATCATTTGTTACGAATTTGCAATAAACCCCTATTTAGTCGCAGCTTGTGCCTATGCCCTATCTATTACCGCGCGTTGCGCCGCGTCAGCGGAACTCACTTTGCTATTAAAATGAATGACGTTTGGACCTAGCGATTTAGTTTCACCATTGAGTAAGTAATAACATAGAGTCACAGTCACTCAATTATTATGAACCTGAGTTCGTATATATTGTGATTCAATCCGAAAGCCAACAATATTCGCATTGTAGGCGATTATGAGTCAATCATTCCGCATATAAATCAAAAATTATCGTCTATTTATTGGTAAAAAACAATCCCCGTTTTCCACTTCACAATCGGACGTTTCAAAACATCCTATACGTTCGGCGTTCGTTCGCTCGACGTCCCATAAAAGCGAGGTGTGTGAAACCTAAAACGTAATCTGTGCGTTTGGTGATTTCATTTCGATTGACAGAGATATTCCGCTTCGGTTCACTCCGGTTCAGCAGCGGTTAAGCGGTTAGACCGTCCGGTTCCAGAGAAGAAATCCTGCCCTATATACGAATAACAAAACACGTAGTTTTTGTTGAATTTACGGAGAAAATTGTAGCTGAACAAACTAATTCTTTCTGTTAATTAGTTTTCTACTATTTGTAAAATGAAAGTGTATTATTTATCATTTAAATATAATTTAAAGAAAAGTTTCAATCTTAAATATGAAAGTAAATACGTAAATACGAGCCCAAACATTTTCAACAAACAAATTACAAAAACCTACGCAAATGGTGAAGAATTTTTACAAATTTCTTTCGACTAGTCTAAAATATATTCAAGTAAAAGACGGACCAGTTGACGTACGTCTACTATAACCTAGTAGGCACAGAACTTTTTTGTTTTGAAGTCAGAACTGTCATTTTTTTTTCTTTCAGAGCTGTCAGTGAACATGTAGAACATCTTTTAAAGCTATTTAGCAAACATTAAATAGTTCTTACATTAGTGTTTGATTTCTTTACCAAATTACAACGAAAATGACAGATATTTAAAATGTAATTTGAACGTCAAAATCAACGTACGTGTGTTTAAAACGTAATGCAAAATCTATACTTTTGAAAACCCGATACTTTGTACGTCCGTTAAAGACGTAACGTTAACGTTGACGGGATATTCTCGTACGTCATGCAAAAACTCCCTAATATTACGATAGATTTTACGGTTATGGATAACGAATGTTTATGAATAAATAATTTGCTATATTACAAGCGTTTTACATATAACTAAGCGTTACCCTTGTTATGGACTGTTATGAATACGGGCATGTATGTACCACGGGAATAATCAACTAATCGAGATTATAGAATTCGAGAAATTTAAAGTTCTCCGATACGCGTCGAGCTTTAAACATTTCCCTGTGCTATTCGTTATTTCGTTAACATTTGTAATATAAATTATATTTTATAACTAATTTAATCTAAACAGTATCTACAATGAAAGAGAAATGGTTTCAAATCATAGTGTAACAAGCAATTATAGAGAAAGATTATTTCATTTATTTTACAATCCCGTCTTACATATCCACATACACAACGTAAATATCTCATTTCTACGGCAGTCACTCTCTTTATATTCCTTCCCGTCAATGCCCAACATTTGCTTCCAGACATCAAAGCAGGCACTAGCAGTCCATTATACACACTTAAACGTGCTTCTCTTGATACGTTTACGTTTCGAGCAAACGTACCCAGAGCACCCATTATCTTACACCCCGCACTCACTCTCCTTTCAATTTCTCTATCAATTCGACCGTCCCTTGACATCATGCTACCCAAATATACAAACTCATTCACTTGCTCCAGTTATATTCCATCCACCAACACACTGCACACAGTCACCAATTTACTCTTTTCAAATGCTAACACTTTGGAGTTATCAACATTCAACTCCAGATTCATACTTCTTCCAAATATATGTATTCTCTCTATCATTCTTCTGAGTTGCTCCTCATTTTCTCCTAAAACAACTACATCATCAGCATACGCTAACGCAGGCACAATACTTTCACCAATTTGTACACCATCCATTTCACTCAATGCTCTCCGTAACAACACATCCATATACAAGTTAAACAACCACGGAGACACACCACAGCCCTGTTTCACACCAGCATTTATACGAAACCAATCACTCAACCTACCATCTATTATTACAGCAGCCTCACTACCCTCATATAATACTCGAATCGCTCCCAACAAATTTCCATTCACGCCGTACTCCCTGAATACACCCCACAAAGTATCTCGAAGAACACTATCATACGCCTTTTTTAAATCAAGAAAGCCACAGAACACCTTCTTCTTCTTGACAAGTGACTTCTCAACAATCATACGAAGAACACACAATTGATCGACATATCCCCTCTCAGGCAAAAAACCACCCTGAACGTCACTAATTTTTTAAATTGTTAAGGTTATTATATGAATATAATACATGGTAATACAATAAAATAAAAGAACAAATTATTACATGTATGTTTAATTTTTTTTAAAGTTCTGTAACCGTTCATGTTGCAATATATTTTTCATAGTAAATATTTCAATACTAAAGTATGTTTCATGCGTAAACGTAAGTATATTTTAAAATTCATATCGTTTTCTTGCCTTGAATATATAGAAATAACGTTTGTGAATTAAACACATATTAAGCAGCGACTTCAAGGAAAATAGTTGAGTAGATATTCAGAATTTTCTCAGGTCGGAAACACGCCATTGACAATAATTTACAATTTCTAATTTTTAAATGGGTTTTACATATTGAATACCATGTAATGTAATGTATTGTTCTGCGCAAGGACATTTTACATATGTGTAATTGTGATTCCGTTCGTAATTACATTTATTTTGAATTAATGTCATATGAGTCATAGAGAAAACGGTAACCCCATATAGAACAGCAAATACTAATTAGTATTACAAGTTTCATTTGCTTGAATATAAGATAGTATATTACATCTGAGGTGGAATATTTTGCATTACAGCGAAGGGCTTATGTATTTTACCGAAAGGCGAAGCCTCGAGGTGAGATACAGTGCGAGGCTGTGATGAAACTCCCACCGATGTATGTATGCTATTTTATTAACAGTCATCTTCTTTTTAAATCAATAATTATCAAAATAAACCATTGAGTCATAACCTTTAATTTTATTAATATTTTTGACAACTCTATTACAATTTGTTTAGCCTACTTTATTATAGGGATCTGTATGACATTGTTAAGTTTTTGCCTCCAAGCACTGCGTTTCTGTTCGGCAATAGTGTCCCGAAGAAAGGTCAGACCAAAACTTAATCTCTCCGTTTACATGATGTACAGTAACTTTGGCTGGCAATTTTGTGTACCTATAAATTTCACCACGCATCATTATTTCGTCTGAAAACTTTACCTTCCTTTTCAATTTTATTTTGAAACTTTTTTGGAGTTACTTATAAGAAAGATGTACAACAATGTGTAGGAGAAAATATGTGAAACAAATTTTGAATCTTGCCAAAGACATGGGGCAAGCCAAAACTAAACTTAGTCGTAAAGAAGAAAATAGACAACTATATTTATATTAAATATTAATGGTAAAACATAAGCTATGTTAATTGTTATAGTAAGAAGCAGATACAATGTATTTTCCTTAACCACAATATCGTCCATTCAAATTTTTTCCGAAAACTTATTGAATGTCAACGTGTGTTTGTGCCGCTCTGTTAAAATGAAGACAAGCGTTCAATGGTTTCCCTTTAACACCAATGTTATTATTGTTTGAAATAATTTCTTATAGAATGAAATCTGCAACGCAATAATGGTACTGTTATGGTATGACTAGCGAATGAAAGTTGACTTTCAAATTATGTTATAGATGTGGTTTCCTTTGAAACCGAAGAGAAGAATAGAATTATACGAAATATTTAGGTATGAAATTTTTGTATGAACCTATTTAAATACTGGTGTAGGAAAGCACAGAAATACATCACTATGTCTGGTTGAAAATAAATGGCCGACTAGGGTAATTGAATATCAAAATAGGGGTGCTTTTAAATTTTAATTTAGTTTGGCAATTCTATAAAATAGAATTATTTTGAATTTCCTCTAACATTAATTCCGACTTATACCTGAGATGAACAAACTAGAATTTGCGGTATTAAATTTTTTAAATACATCCCTGAATCCTGTTGCTAAAGTCATTTTAAATGCCTTCTGGTATTGAGTATAATTCTACTCTTCTGTAACGGAATATATAAGGGTCAGTTTCTTTTCAAATCAAATATAGGGAAATGTTTTCAAATCAAAAAAACATTTATTAAATAATCTAAACGTCAACTTTCATTCGCTAGTCATACTACAATACCATAGTGATATATAGGTAGATATTGTAACATAGCATATCTTTATCGTGCAGTAAAATTCCCAGTTTTTAATTGCAATAACAATAACAATATAGAAAATAATTGAAGTGCATTATAATTATTGTTTTATCACGTGGCTTCCAAACGTCCTTCACAATATTAATAACCTGTACTGCATGTTATGAAACAAACATATTTTCAAATGTTTTCAACTGTTATCTAAAGGAAACATTTCAAATTTTCATAATATATGCACATATTTTACGAAGTATGTAAAACAAGCTTCACAAGAAAAATTAAGCACTAAGCAGTTTTATCAAACTAGGTTTATAGAGCATTATTTCCAAAACATAAATTCTGTCTGTTAGGACAGTGCAAAAAATTGTTTATCAACACTATTTTATGGACCAATAATGATCTTTATGTAGTAAATACTGTTATTACTCTATTATTCCGAAATGCTGGTGTTTCCAAATATTATTGTTAAAATTAGGTCAAAGTTAATTCTTTTCAAGTTCATCTTTCTATATCTCGAAAAATAATTGAGGTATTGAGTTGAGGGTTAAAAATTTGGAATCCCCATACATCTTTTTATATGTGTACTAATTTCTATATACGTGGGATCACTAAAACATAAATTACCTAACAAAAATATAAAAATGGAAATATGCATTAAAATCGCCAATATCAAATATGATGTTTGGATAACGATATCTCGAAAACTAATTGCTACATCGAGTTGCGGGTTGAAAATTTCGAATTCTTTAGAATACGTCATTCGTACATACTTCTTTTAAAATATAATAATAATGATAATATAATAATAATATAAAAATATACAGGAGACTTTATTATGAACTGCTCAGATATTCATTTAACGAATAGATAAAAGAAAACTTTTAGGGAAAGGTTTTAATTTACTTTTGCTTTTCTCTTCTCTAATATTTTTTGGCAAGTTATTAAATATATTTATAACTTGTATTTGTGGTGTATTTTTCAAAGAACTTTGCTTACGTTTTAAAATCGTTTTTATTGTTATATACGAATAGGTAAATTTAAAAAATATACAGAGAAGTTAGAGTAAGTATATTTAAGGTTTTAAAAATTAGTCTACACGAATCTCTGCGAGAGATGCCCGCTATCGTTTCTGAATGATGAATACATCATATGCCGAGGATGAGGCACCCCAAAAACAGATGCCATATTTTAATCTCGACTATACTTGTGCATAGTACAATATTACAAGCTGTTGTTTTGTTATAAAATCTTTCAGATGCCAGAAATGGTAGCATATGGAATTTTGATGATAGTTTTTCTAAATGATATTTGTCATCTATGACGATGGCTTTATTATTTGCAAAATGAGTGCGCCTTAAAGCACGGCAACATCTTGGTATTCTAGCTAACTGATTTGGCGTATATTTAGAACATATCTTTCTTTTGCGATATTCTATACCTTCTCTCTTCAGTTCTCTGGATATTGTATTCTTGGAAACACCGTAACGCCGTGAAAGTCTTCTCAATGACTGTCCAATTTTATTCTTGGCACTTTCGACTAACTGGTTTGCTCTATGTTCAGTTAACAATGTAGGTCTTCCACTTTTCGGAAGATTTACGTATGGTATACCTTGCATTCTGCTAATGCACGATATATTGTTTTCAGCGACACATTTTGATTTTCAAAAAGTCGGATTATTTGAACTTTAGGCATCTGCCCAACTAAATTATAAACGCTTTTTCTAAGATCTAATTTATAAGCCATTACAATGCAATCGATTTCGGTAAATTAACTGTCATTAAAATGACAAATCATTGAATTACTTTTGTTTGAAAAGCCAACCCGACATTTTGATATTTTTACCACCTTTAGGTAAGGAAGATATTGTCTTTGGTAAAAAAAATCGGTGATGAGTTTTTGATGAATAAGCACGTTTTAGGGTCCCTAGAATACGATTTTACTATTTTTACGATGATGTCTGTATGTGTGTGTGTGTGTGTGTGTGTGTGTGTGTGTGTATGTATGTGTGTTTGTGTGTGTGTGTGTGTGTGTGTGTAACAAAATTTTCGTCTACGATAACTTCCATACTACAATTCTAAAAATTATAATTCTTTCGTATTTCTCTTCGTTACATCCATGCGAAGAGCTGATTAGATTTTGGTTAGAATTGGACAACCGGAAGTACCCTCATTTGAAGATTTTAACAGTTTTTCTTGACAAAACTATGTTAAATATCATTTTTTCACATTTAATGTTATTATAAATATTAAAGAATATTGTATTTTCTATACGATTTGATTGCATTTTATACCTAATATTAAATGGATATAGAGTTAAAAAATTATAAAGAAATTAAATTTCATAAAGTAGCCATAGCTGTGGAAACAGCTACTACATTAAAAAAAATTTGATAGAAAGATGTCAGTGTCAAGTGAAATTGACATAGTGTGTTTGTCTTATAATTTTACTGGAAATATAGGTATAGGATCTTTTGCTTTCTGTATGGAATTTGTATAAAATACATACAACTGCTTTAAGGTAATGTACAAGAAATAATAATAATAATAAATCTTTTATTTCCGCAGATACATTACACTGTATATAGAAAACGTCACAAAATAATATTTTTCTGTATGAAATTTGCATAAAATACATGCAACTGCCGGAAGGTAATGTACAAGAAATAGAATATTTAATTTAGCAAGGAACTTTCCGTATGAAATTTGTACAAAATACAGAGAACTGACGGAAGGTAATGTGCTGGCCACATCAGATTTTTTATTTTTTTCATAGAGTTGTATTTTGTGACAAAACTTTTGGGACATACGTTATGTTATCCAAGCAAAATATGTAGCTGTTATGAAAAAATAAACGTAATGTCACTTGTTACATTCGTTTCTATTTGTCAAAATATTTAACTACTGTGTAATATAAGTGATATGCTACATGATACAGCCGTATATGTGAGAGTACATTTGTGGAATAAAAGTAGGCAGATAATAGTTGTACTAACTGCAACATGTGTTAAACCAGTATTGAATTTAATTGTAACAACTTCTGTTAACGCCACATCACCATTTTGACATGAACGGAAATTAAATTTGTCTGATTGTCTAAATCCGAAAAACGAGACAATCATTCTCCCGCGTACAAACAACGTTTCAGAGTAATGGATTCTGTTCTCTGCTCTATTTCGTTAGCATCACACGCTGTTTGCAAATTTGATTATCTATGTATACTTTGTAGTAATCAATTTTATAGTATGTTTACATGCCCAGGGATATGTAAATTACTGGTTCAAGGAAAAAGTCGTTATGGGGAATGCCAGGATTATTGGTTTTTAATTCATTGGGATTGTAGAAGTCTATAGTCATTCATTGGGTATTTCAAGATGTAGATAAAATATTCAATACTGCAACAAATATAAGAGTAATGGAAGAATAATACTTCATTTCCAGTGTACAGTATGGAAAATATTTACAATTTAATAACTTTATACCGGGTGTCTACTTTTACATAATCACTGATGAAGTGATGCAACTCATTATATTAATAAATATATATTTATTTGTGTAAGTTGAGGGAGCCAGTATTGTTTACACTTTCGTACAGTACAGTGTAGAGCTAGTGGTTCAATAAAAAATACACAATGAATCTAAACTGTTGTTTTACGATTTCTCTTCGTGGGTCACCACAAATATTATAAGCAATTTAATGAAATCAATCTTATGACAGATATCATCTATTAACTCAAACAATACAACTGTTTAAAATTTGTGTTCTAAAGTAAGTAACAATAGTTTTGAGAACAATGTTCCGCTCCAAATTTTATTAATAAATAAGGTCTAATCTAGTTGTCACTATGGACATTAAAATCTGATGTGGCCAACACAATACCGCCCACCATTTAATTATTATTAATTTAAATATATATATATATATATATATATATATATATATATATATATATATATATATATATATATATATATATATATATATATATATACTTCTTATGCTGGAAACTGTATTAAATTCCATTCCATATAACTATGGTCTTATTTACTATTTTCTTTTTCAAACATTATTATTATTAATTTGAAATGATGAGTTCTTTGACAGTGGCATTTACCTGTCAGTTACATACATTTGAGATCTGAACTGTGTCACCAAGGAGTTGTGTTTGTTTAAAGTGTAGGCTCCAGGATTTAAATTATTGATAATTTCATAAATTTATCCATAAAATATACAGAAAAAGTATTAAGACAAACCTGTAAAAAATTTAATAATCTTTAATTTTTATAATAACATAAATCTTGAAAAAATAATATTTAAAAGTATTCTTCGAAGAAAAACTATTTTGAGCTTCAAGTAAAGTACCATTTCTGGTTTTCTGATTTACACCAAAATCTAATGGCTTCTTTCTATATTAGAATAAGGTAGAAATACAAGGTTTCAAAATTTTCTGAACTATAGTATATGAGTTAGAGCGGAGGATCCACACATACATGGAGAGACATATTTATTTATTTATTTATTTGGAATATTTGGGAAGCCAACAGTTGCCCAATTAAAGGCTACATACATACATACATAGGTACACAGAGACATCATCGTGAAAATGTTAAAATTGGATTCGAAGGGCCTTAAAACGTGGTCATTTACCAAAATCTCGATATGCGATTTTTAGCACGATCCCTATACCTCTCTTACCAAGGGTAGCAGGAGGTAATAAAACATAATAGTTGTTTTATAATATACCGTACGACTATTTACCGGGAATAAAAGAAAGTCTCATTCAAATAATTTAAATAATTCGACATTTTAGAATTTTAAAATGATTGCTATAGAGAATTTTGGTCACCAATAATTTAAAATTAGTTTATAGAAACAAGCCCTTATGTCAACGTATCAATAAAAAAATTCTTTCTATTTGATAGAGGTCAAATTTTTTTCTGAAAAATTTCGTGACACTTTATTTCTTATTACAACTTTTATTTTGCTTCTGTATTTTGAATTTATTTATAGATATTACTGTAAAAATGATTGCATGTAAATAAGTATCTAATATTGTACAAAATTATTTCGCAATCAAATGTTATTGTTCCAGTTCATTTAACATAAAATGTAGTTTGACCTTTTAATTGCGCATATAGACCTTTCATTCGGAGATAAAATAATTCTATGAAAAACAAGTAATTTTCGCTATAATTGCTTCCATTTTTATGTAACACCATGCATGCATCACAACACAACACAGTATTAAATTATGTAATATTTATGTCGCTTATCCAAGCATTGAACTGTTGCACTTTCCCTGTTGAATCGATTGTATTTTGCAAACTCGTTTCAATTTTCTAAACGGATTGTACACTCGACCGAAGAGCTAGCGTAGCTACGGAAAAATCTCCCGTAAATTGGAAACATTATTCATTGTGGAAATGGAAAACGGAAACGAAATACATTTTCTAATCACTTCCGGCTCTCGGTTTTTGATTAAATTGCAGATTTACCAACATGAAATTTATTTCATTTTATTACGAGAAATTGATATGGATTACTTAGACTTCTTTAATATAGTTTTATTTTGTTCAAATAATTTTGTTTATAGATCAGTAAATTATGATGACAAGTTATATATGTTGTATTTTATCTGGAACACAGCAGTACCATATAGGAATTAGTGTCCATAGTATTACATTAATAACAGTAAATGTTACATCTTAGATAAAACACACGATGTAGCTCTGTCTATTATATTTTTCTACGAGTATAGGGGGATAACATTGGTCCTTCGAGCCGGATTTCTGTATACGCTAAAGGCGGGGTGAGGGCTCACTCACACTATGTATATAGCAACAAATTAAAAAGGAAAATTTTGCTGTAACATACCATAAAAAATATAATAAATAATGAAGTTTGATGTATTATTATAATATAAATTTTGGTAGACATCATTCGATATAGAAATTTGAATTGAAAAGTATTTTTAACATAGACTACGTAAACAATATATGAATCATGCATTTACTAGAATACGCAATTACAAATAATACTTATTTTCTCGGCAAAATATCTTGAATTTGATAGACATTATCTAATCTACTTAACTTTATAAGTGAAGGTAATCTTTATCCGCGTGATAATTTTAATTTGAAAATTTAACTGTTTACGTAAAGTTCTTTTTAACTTCAGACGCGAAGTAGAGGTCAACTTAATTACATTTAATCTTGCTCCGTGTTCAAATTTGCATTTAAATATACTTAAAGTATGTTTGCGCATTAAAATGTACAGTAATACAAATTAAGTTTACTTTTAATTTTGAATTAACATATCTTCATCTAGTCTGATCTTCGTAAGGTGGTGCTATTATGGAAACATTTACGACAGATTAAAATTTATAATATCTATATTTATAAGTTCTTTTACACTTAGTCAGTCGAAGATTATTAATTAGTCATAATAATTAGCGAAACATTTGTGTGAGACTGTTATAATAGAACCATCTTAAAGAGTATTGACCGCTTTTCAATTTGCATATCATATCTTAACAAAAAATAATGTATTATTGTTCTATTGTTACGCCCAGTAAGAATTTATAAAAAAATAAAAAATATATTAACTTGTAAATAAGGCTTATCAGTTGATATAGTTACTATCGTATCAACCGTTCGGTCATATGTCGAATTCAAATTAGTCTTGATTGCGTACCAAGTATGTCGCGGTTGATTTGTAGTGAATTTCCATATGCTGAGCTTTCAAACAATGAAGTTGATTATAGGAACGTGCAATGGAATTGTTGCAGGTATTATTAAAATGAAATTATGTCAACACACTTTGTTTTTCTGCATGTCAATTTGTACAGGGTGTTCACCGCGACTCCGGAACATAGGACTGTAACATGTAATATTATACTTTCGTGATTCCCTGCTTCCGTAATTATTTAACAGTTAATAGAACAATTATTTTGACATATGTCAATATGACAAATATTCAATTAATGTGCTTTATTCCTCATGTTTATTACTTTAGAATAAACTAGACCGTATTTAGAACGATACGCTATCGTTATCTGTATGTATTAATGAAAAGCATTATATTTTCATTTAATTTTATTTTCATTTTGTAGGCCATTGTTGACAAATCAACATGGTAATAATATTACCGTATAGATATAGTTATTACTTAGTTACCATCCTTCTTTTGTACATGTAAACAATGGAATAATATACTGAAACCGGTAAAATAATCGTATCTTACTGTTCCTTTAACATAAACGCTACTTTTGTTTGCAATAATGTTTGGAACTATTTCATTCCCATAACAACTTATTTAAAACAAAAATAGCATTTATGTAAAGGAACAGTAAGGCCCGGGCCACACTGAGTTTTGGCGGGACCGGTAAAACCGCATCCGGATAAACGAGATGGATCGTACAGCGTCCACATATATCCCGCTAAACAGGACGGCAGCAATGACAACCCAATTCGGACACAGTCGGACCAACATCTGATCAGTGCAGAGCCCAAATAGTATACGTTGTCTATTAAAAAACAAAATTAGACCCCTGTGAATGCTCGCATTATCTCCAATGTGTTGTAGTTGTCATGCGGCAAATTGACGGTCCCGCCAAACCGCAACATGCTGCGGTAGTATCCGGCAACCGGACCGCAACCGCATCGGTGTGGACGCATTCATTTAAAACAATAAGTTGTTGTCTTCCCGGTCAACCGGTCCCGTTAAACCGGTCCCGAGCCTAAGATTATTTTACTAATAGAGCTTGTAGACAAATAAAGAAACAAAATATTGGCCGGTCAAACAGTGAGTTTTATTTCTGGACCCACACAGACAATTTTTCTGACTAGCAACCATAAATATATTCTCTCGTATATATCATGTTTCATAATTTTGTATCTTCCAGGAATCCAGGATGGTGGAAGCGGCGAACCAGCATGGAACGAAGCTTGACTTTGGTCACCTCCATCGTGGTGCTCGTGGGTATCGCACTTTGCATCGCCTTAGCCACCGTACTCATCTCCATGCGCAGGGATCAAACACCAGGTAACTTCAACATCAATAATTCAGTATTGCAGTTTTAACCTCTTTGATTGGTTGAACTGCAGTTCTGTTACCTAAAACTGACATTGATTTGCTTAAATGGAACAGAGTATCAAAATAACATCAGGTAATCTATGTTCCTTCTTTTTCAGAACTGATGCCTGCTACCCAGATCGCTCTTACTGGAAGTAGCAGCTCATTTGCCGGTTCTCCAATCACAGTCCACGACGACGCTAACGTATGTCTGACGCCGGGATGCATTCACATTGCCTCCAAGCTGCTGAAAGACATGAACTTAAAGGCAGAACCGTGTGATGACTTCTACGAATTCACTTGTGGAAATTTCATCAAGGATACGAATATACCAGATGATAAGAGCAGTGTAACGTCTTTCAGTGTCATCAGCGATCAACTACAAGAACAACTAAGAAGTATGATTGAGGAAGAGATTAAACCTGCAGAGCCTATGCCGTTTGTCTTAGCCAAGAAACTGTACAAAGCTTGCATGAATAAAAGTAAGTACTTATTTTGTCCCATAAGAAGTCCTGTCTTTATGCCCACGCTCATAAACGTATGTACTTACTAACTCATATTTTTCTTCCAGCTACAATCGAAAACAGAGGACTGAAGCCAATGCACGAAATTCTTGCCAAACTAGGAGGCTGGCCCGTTCTGGAAGGCGACAACTGGAGAGACGGAGATTTCGACTGGAAAGAATCAGTCTACAAGTTCCGAAAAGTCGGTTACAGCGTGGATTATTTCATAGATTTTTCTGTTGGAATCGACTACAAAAACTCTACTAAACGTATAATTGATCTCGATCAAGCTCAGTTAGGTCTTAGAAGAGAATATTTAATAAAGGGAGTTGAAGATAAACTCGTGAGAGCTTATTATGATTACATGGTCGATATTGCTGTTATATTTGGAGCTAATAGGGACGCAGCCAAAAGGGAACTCATGGATTCGTTATCGTTTGAAATCCAACTAGCAAATGTAAGAATGTCTAACTTTTTTTTAATTTTTTAAATGTAACGTATGTCCTGAAAGCTTTGTAATACTTAATTAACTGTTTCGTTTTTATTTGATTGCAGATTTCGTTACCACTAGAAAAACGTAGAAACGCTACACAACTGTACAATCCAATGACAATAGAAGAAATGCAAAATAAACATCCAACAATTCCTTGGTTGGAATACCTAAACAAACTTCTCCCACCTGCAATTCAAGTCACCAGCGACGAAATCATTGTCAACAGCGTACCATCTTACATTTCAAGTGTCGAAAAACTTTTACAAACAACTCCCAAGAGAATTTTAGGCAATTATGTGGCCTGGAGAGCAGTTACAGCATCTATCAGCTACTTAACTGAAGAACTGCGAAAACGTCAACTAGAATACAGTTTCGTGTTAAGTGGAAGAACAGAACGAGAAGCAAGATGGAAAGAATGTATTGATGTAACAGCCGGTAGCATGCCTTTGTCAACTGGAGCGCTTTACGTTCGAAGATATTTCAATGAACAGTCGAAGAAAACAGCTTTGGAAATGGTGCAAGATATCAGGGTAGAGTTTAGAGAAATTTTGGAACGGTTAGACTGGATGGATGATATAACTAAAAAGAGTGCTCTGGAGAAAGCTGCTTCCATGGCAACACATATTGGATATCCAGATGAGCTTTTGGACAACAAGAAACTTGAGGATTACTACGCAGATGTAAGTGAAGTTTATTAATTTTTTTATCAGTTAAAATATATCATCATGGCTTATTACCTATTTCTGGGACTGCCAATTTGCTACTATTTCAGTAATGATGATTTATATTTGTATCGTTGGCAGCATGGCTCAATCTTACTCTATAAAAACAGTAAGTTTTTCTTTATAGATGTCAAACACTTATAGATTTGGCACAAAAAGTATCACATCACGGCAGTGCCGGCTTAACGGGGGGGGGGGTTGGGGTCTATAGTCCCCGGCGGTAGATACGTAAAGGGCGGTACACCGAGCAGAGCACGTACTTAAATTTTTTAAATAAAAAATTGTAGCAAATTTAAGAGCCAGGGAAAGGAGGATGAATGTCAATTTTCTAGCAAAATGGGATGATTGGTACTTATAAATTGAAGGTGGGCGCTTTTAAATGGTATGTGTAAAGGAAGCAAAACGGTAACAATCCTAAGATACAGGCCTCAGAAATTGTAAGACAAGATCTAAAAAGGATGACGGTCCAAGCGTCAGGGTATAAAAGGATGAATGGTCAGCCATTTTCTGTTCAGTACTCCTACTGAACATAAAGTTGTTAAGCTAAGAGCGGTGTCAGTGGTTATCTGATGAGATTCTGTAACTCAGTAGTTAATTTTTAGCAACTGGTTAAAAATTTAACCAATTAAGTACCTATGTTGACAATATAACAAACAATTGGATACAATTTTTAACCGATCGCTAAAAAATAACTACTGAATTACACAATTAATAAAACCACGAAATGATGCAAAAAGTTTAGATGAATGACTGATGTAGCGAAAAAGCGCCGACTGCAAAATCGTGAAACTGGTGAAGATTTTTCCAGTGAACATTTGAAATGTTCTATTAACCAACGTTTCAGAACCAATTCAAAAATTACTTGTCATTGAATTTCAAAAATATCGGCGTTCATGGATAATTTGTACCTATAGTCTATTCCACGAGACCTTTCATTAAACCAGGACATCGAACCGGAGCTGAATCGAAAACCGTAAACCGGCAAAAATAACGGAGAAATTCTGTTAGATCCCACATAAGCTGAAACTTGACCCATCTGTGGGTATAACAATTCGATGTGGATTTGTAACTTTATCTTTTTTCCGCTGACTCTTGGCAGTGATGATGGAAAAACGATTTTTTTCTTTTTTGAGAAAGGCGGTTTTTAAATGTTAGCCCCGGGCGGCAAAATGTCTTAAGTCGGCACTGCCTCACGGTGTTACTTTTGTTTGTTGTTTCTCACAATCGAATCCACACGCTTATTGGCGATATATACTTAGACTAATCAGTTAGGTATTAGGCATTATGTTTAGTTTTTGAGTTATCCATTATTCTAGCTGGAACTTAGCGACAATTCCTATCTCGATTCCGTGCTCAACCTAACTTTATTCAGCACAAACTACTCCTTCAACCGTTTGAGACAACCACTCAACAAAACCGATTGGATCACTCATGGTCGTCCAGCTATTGTCAACGCATTTTACTCCTCGATCGAAAATAGCATCCGTAAGTGTTTCTTTTTTACTTTAGTACAGTTTGTCTTTTTAATGTGTAGTTAACCATCGAACCAGCGTGGTTCCTTGAGGCAAATCTTAACTGCTCGTTGTTCTATTGGGATTGGACGAGTAAACAGCTTCGAGATCCAGTTAATAAAACTGATTGGCGAGCGCACGGGTCGCCCACTACAGTTAATGCGTATTATGCTGATTATGAGAATAGCATTCGTAAGTTGGGTGTCGTGTCGTTTTGTTGTCGACTGGCATGCTCAACTTGTTGTGTATTTGATGTTATTTATTTTATATACGACACCGAATGAAAAGTAGTTAGCCTGATAATAAGAAATCTCTTAATAGTGCAATGCATTTAGTCCAATGATGTTCGTAAGCATGCTTCACAATTTTTGAGCACCATAGATACCACTTCTATTTTAAACTATTCTGATGTGTTTTTATGTTTTTGCAGAATTCCCTGCCGGTATCTTACAAGGAACATTCTTCTCGAGCGATCGTCCGAAGTATATGAACTACGGAGCTATTGGTTTCGTTATTGGACATGAAATCACCCACGGATTCGATGACCAAGGAAGACAATTTGATAAAGATGGAAATTTGGTGGACTGGTGGGCCCCAACTACGAAGGAATCTTTCTTGAAGAAAGCGCAGTGCATTATTGAACAGTATGGAAATTACACTGTACCAGAGATCAACATGAATGTAAGAGGATTTTAATTATATTTCTTTAGGTTAAAATCCCATCCCTATCCTTGTACTTTCTTTTCTCTTTTTGCTTAGTCAATCCTCTTTCACAGGTCTTTTCGTCCAAGATGTTCCCACCAACTCAACTGCCTTACCACAATAAAGTCTACTGTCTGTTTTGTTTTGACATCCTCGTCTATTCTTCTCTCTTATTTTAACTGTCCTTACCTCCATATCTCAGGTTTATTCGTCCATCTTTACAAGATGTCCTAACCAGACCTCAATAAAGTCGAGTATCGTTTTCGTTTTCTTACTTCATCCCATTTCAGTCTTTTCATAACCCTTTTCGTCCCCTCTTTTCTCAAAATTTGGCTGTCCAAACTTCGTCGCATGTCTTTCTGTTTATCTTTACAAAATTTCGACACCAACTCAACCGTCTTGTCAGTAACCTCTTAGAATACTGACGTAACTGTTATGTATTTGAAATTTAGATCAACTGAAAAGTAACAATGTTTAAGCAAGCTTACCGTAATATTTACCTTTAACAGGGTTTATAAATAAAACAAATTTTGAATATTCAGCAGTACTTGACTATATAATTAATATAATACTTAAAATCAACGTGAAGTGAGCTGGGAAAGAGGCATATTTCAAAGAAACCAAATGACAATGTTTTGTATATTATTTATAAAAGAAAATTATTTAAATTACTTTATCTATTGTGTTATATTTAAAGTTGTTCTAGAATATGACATATACATTTTTTACTTGGTTATGCAATTAATATAATACTTTAAATCCTCGTGAAATGAGTTGTGACAGAGGTAATATTTGAAAGGAACCAGTTGACAAAGTTTATTAAATTATTTTTAAAAGAAAAATGTGAAATTATTTTATTTATTCTGTTATACTTACAGTTGTTCTAGAATATGACATATACATTTTATTACTTGGCTATGCAATTAATATAATACTTGGAATCATCTTGAAATGAGCTGGGATAGAGGTAATATTTTAAAGAAAGCAGCTGACAAAGTTTATTAAATTATTTATAAAAGAAAATTGTTCAAATTATTTTGTTTATTCTATTATATTTAAAGTTGTTCTAGAACATGACATATACTTGAAATCCACTTGAAATGAACTGGGAAAGAGGTAATATTTTAAAGGAACCAGCTGACAAAGTTTAGTAAAAGTATGTAAGAATACTGTTGAAATTATTTCGTTTATTCTATTATACTTAAAGTTGTTCTATAATATGACATATACTTGAAATCCTCTTGGAATGAGCTGAGAAATAGGTACTATTTAAAGGAAGCAGCTGACAAAGTTTAATAAATTATTTATAAAAGAAAATTGTTGAAATTATTATATCTATTTTATTTTACTGAAAGTTGTTCTAGAATAAGACATATACATTTTATTACTTGGCTGTGCAATTAATATAATACTTGAAAGCCACTTGAAATGAGATGGGAAAGAGGTAATATTTTAAAGATCCAGCTGACAAAGTTTAGTAAATTATTTATAAAAGAAAATTGTTGAAATTATTTCATCTATTCTATTATGCATAAAGTTGTTCTAGAATATGGCATATACATTTTATTACTTGGCTATGCAATTAATATAATACTTGAAAGCCACTTGAAATGAGATGGGAAAGAGGTAATATTTTAAAGAACCAGCTGACTTAGTTTATTAAATTATTTATAAAAGAAAATTGTTGAAATTATTTCATCTATTCTATTATACATAAAGTTGTTTTAGAATATGACATATACATTTTATTTCTTGGCTATGCAGTTAATATAATACTTGAAAGCCACTTGAAATGAGATGGGAAAGAGGTAATATTTTAAAGAACTAGCTGACATAGTTTATTAAATTATTTATAAAAGAAAATTGATGAAATTATTTTATCTATTGTATTATACTTAAACTTAGTCTAGAATATGACATATACATTTTATTACTTGGCTTTACAATTAATATAATACTTTAAACCAACTTGAAATCAGCCGAGAAAGAGGCAAGATATTTTAAAGAAACCAGCTGAAGTTTTTGTAAATTGTTTAAAAAGAAATTGTAAATTATTTTATCTATTCTAATAATACTTAAAAACGTTCTAGAATATAGCATATGCATTGTACTACTTGGCTATACATTTAATATAGTATTTGAAACTAACTTGAAGTCAGCTGGGAAGAGGCTTGAGTCCTGTCTCTTATACATCCCTTATTGTATATTAGGATGGACCTTAAAAGGGGAACGACGAATTTTAACCGGGCCGTCCCTAAAGTGGTTCAAAATAAAAACAAATGTGCTGGCAATGATTCCGTTTAATATTCACATTTCACCATGCCTTAATGCACTTGATTGTTCCCACATAAATAACATTGGGTTTTGGAACATTTTGGAACTTTATTTTTCTCTGAAGTAATAAGAGGTTTAAAAAGTCCACTCAATATTGGCACATATACTAGAATGACCCGAGAATATGTGGACAAATTTTAAGTCCCAATAATTATTATTAAAATGATTCTAGATGAGAAATATTCGTTTTCCGGGAATGGACTGTGTCATATTTTGAGTCAGAGCTCAACGTTGCGCCCGCAGTCGTATGGGGCATCTTCAGGAGCAAGGGGGATAATTCTGTCTTAAACAAGGTTACCCAACATGTCAACCACGCTAGAGGCCGAGTTTAAGCAACAAAGGGGAGACTCAGTTTACACGTCGGGTAACCTTGTAAACTGAGTCTCCCCCTCTTGTTGCTTAAACTCAGCCTCTAGCGTGGTTGACACGTCGGGTAACCTTGTTTAAGACAGTACTATCCTCCTTGTTCCTGAAGATGCCTCATACGACTGCGGGCGATACGTTGAGCTCTGACTCAAAATATGACACAGTCCATGCCCGGAAAACGAATATTTCTCATGACTCAGAATGTGGAAGCCTACGCAATGATTCTAGATGATTTGACGATCCCACAAAAGCCCAAAAGGCTATACTCTGATCGAATTAAGAATAATGATTGGTACTTCAAATTTTGTCCACATATTCTCGGGTCATTCTAGTATATATTCTAATGTTGGTTGGATTTTTTGAACCTCTTATTACTTCGGAGAAAAATAAAGTTCCAAAATGTGCTCAATTTTATTTAAATAGGAAAAATCAAGTGCATTTAAGCACGGTCAAATATTAATATTAAGTGTAATCATTGACAGAATAATTTTATTTATTTATTTGGAACTCCTTTAGGGGGTGTCCCGGTTAAAATTCGACTTACCTATTTGAGTAAATTGACCTGTTTTTAATTTTTATAGAATATTCTCAATTTTTTCATTCTTATTTCAGTTGAACGGTATCAACACACAAGGAGAAAACATCGCCGACAACGGAGGCATCAAAGAAGCCTACAACGCCTATTTAAAATGGGTAGATCGCAACGGCAAAGAACAACAACTTCCCGGCCTCCCATACACCCCTCAACAAATGTTTTGGGTGAGCGCAGCAAACACCTGGTGCTCGAAATACAGACCCGAAACCCTCAAACTTCGGGTAACGACCGGGTTCCATTCTCCAGGACAATTCCGCGTTCTGGGACCGATGAGCAACTTAGAGGAATTCTCCAAGGACTTCAACTGCCCCCTCGGGTCGAAAATGAACCCACAGAATAAGTGTAAAGTGTGGTGAAGAACCGTGATAGACTTTTAATGAAAGATACTGCGAAGCTGTTCTCACAGAGATTGAAAGATGATGTATTTTGATGGCTTTGTAAGGACAGCTAGCAGAGGTATATTTTTTTTAATGAAATGCAAACAGCAACTTTAGATCTGATATGGATCTCTTTTATTATTAGTTGAAAGTATTTTACTATTTATGTACAGTCCAGTCAATATGTACAAAAGAAACGTGTTTCCAGGAGCGAGTATCTATAATTTTTGGATATATTGTAAGGACCAAGGCCACCAATTTTACAGAAACGAAAGCCTTGTGCAAGCAGTTATAGTGAAAAAAGTTCAAAATTTGCGGTCTTTTTTCGGTTTTTCCTAAATTTCTCTGTTTCTGTGCATAGGAGAGCAAAAGTTGTATATACCCAAAAATTATAGGTACTCGACCTTTTCTAAGCAACCTTGTATAACTTAACTGGACTCGTAGTTTTATTAATAATATTGTATACATACATAACTTATAGACATTCTATTGCCTTATTGTCTGAATGTATTAGGCGATTTTTCAAAGCGTTAACTGTTTCTACATAATAATGTAAGAGCAGCTTTATCATTTTGGTGTTCATTAATTTCAGTCTTTAATTTATTCTACGTTCCTTCTAATTATTTTTCCATGTCTACTTTTAAATTAGAAATATTTCTTCTAGTTATGTTTTCTCTAAAATGAATTTTATCCTTATTACCTCTTTCATTAAAGGAAAGAAATAATCAGGATAAAATTCAACAAATTATTTGTTTGGTAGTTTCTTTCCAATCTTCAACAATGGTTTGATTTTATTTTTTTAACTCTGTTTTCTTCTGATCATCTATTGACAGACTTACATAAAAAACATACAGATGAATGAAATTATTTACATGTAAAATTAAAATTATCTTCTGTATATTTGTGCAGTATGTGGTAAATAAAGTGTATGATTTTTTAAATTATTCAATTATTAATAATAACCTTCTCCTATCAATTAAAATTCCCAATATGTAATATTAAAAAAATATTTTGTTCTGTCCCAACACATATATAGTTTTTAAAACGGCCACAAGGGTGCAGCACCTGTCGATAAAGGATTTTTTAGGAAATTTAGTGCTACCTAAGGGTAGCATCTATGCGCGATTTTTTGCAAAATTTGGTGGATAGATGCTACTTAAGGGTAGCATCTATACACGATTTTTTACAAAATTTGGTGGATAGATGCTACTTAAGGGTAGCATCTATACACGATTTTTTACAAAATTTAGTGCGTAGATTCTACTTAAAAAGCATTCATGCACGATTTTTTTTAGGAAATTCGGTTCATGGATGATTCTTAAGAAGCATTCATGCACGATTTTTTAGGAAATAAAATAAAAAAGCTATCCGACCGGTGCTGCTCTCTGGCGATTAGCTTAAGAACTGTGTGCAGTAAGGAATCTAAGGTAATAAAAAATGGACAAATTATATTTTAATTTATATTTTTTTGTATAAAATATTGTACATTACAGTTAGTTACACGAAGTACAACAATGAGGAATACAAATAAACAATAAATACAAGTAAAACTATTATTTAAACATCCTTATTTTTAATTTTTGAGGACAACGGTAAATATATTTATATTTATTTATAAAATATAAAGAATAACAATAAAAATTAATACAAATCTAACAATGAACATAATAAAGACAACAATATATTACAAATAAACAATAAATAATACTTAAACTTATATATTTTTTTTTATTTAACAACCCCTTATTTATTTCAGGAGAAAATATCACAATATAAAGAGCTGGGAAGTAATGTACATATTTATATAACATTTTTACAAGGGAAATAATATGTGAACTGTATTATGCATATTAATAAATGTTGTAAACTACCTATAACTAAGTTGGAATGATTTGAAAACTAAAGGGTCAAAATACATAATGGGGTCTTTTGGGGTATGTCCAGGGCATAGTCCTTCGAGTAATCTCTTCTATCGTCCTTGGAATCGGTTAAGAAACGGCTGGATACTTTAGAAATCGCTCAGATCCTTGAATATTATCCAGGATGTCCAGCAGCTTATCCATAGTCCTTCAGGAAGTTGGACTCAGTTATCAAATCCAGGAATCTGGAACAATTACATAATACATTAAAATTTGCTTATTTGTTATTAATAAGAAAGAAAATAATATTGAGATGTGCGAAATATTTAGACGGTACTATTGTTTTGTTTTTAGCTTTGTAATACTGTATCAGCCCTAAACCAAATTTGAAAATTTGTTGGAAATATGTAAAAAGGTCCATAGAATCGAATGGCGCAACCCCCGTGACTCTAACATTTACCGTTCATTAGCTATAGACCGCCAAAGTGAAAAAAAACTTGTAAGTTTCAATTAAAAATAAAAATTTCTATTTTGGAAACTAAGCCCTAGGGAAGTTTTTCATTATTTTTCCCGTAACCAGCAGGTCCGGGTTAGGGGAAAATGATACTTTTCATTTATATACAGGGTGGTTTAATTTTTAGGAGACTACGGATTATTAGACGGGACTATTGTTTTGTTTTTAGCTTTGTAATACTGTATCAGCCCTAAACCAAATTTGAAAATTTATTGGGCATATGTAGAAAAGTCCAAATAATCGAACGGCGCAACCCCCGTACCTCTAACATTTACCGTTCATTAGCTATAGACCGCCAAAGTGAAAAAAAACTTGTAAGTTTCAATTAAAAATAAATTTTCTATTTTGGAAACTAAGCCCTAGGGAATTTTTTCATTATTTTTCCCGTAACCAGCAGGTCCGGGTTAGGGGAAAATGATACTTTTCATATATATACAGGGTGGTTTAATTTTTAGGAGACTACTGAATATTAGACTGTACTATTGTTTTGTTTTTTGCTTTGTAATACTGTATCAGCCCTAAGTCAAATTTGAAAATTTGTTGGACATATGTAAAAAGGTCCATAGAATCGAATGGCGCAACCCCCGTGACTCTAGCATTTACCGTTCATTAGCTATAGACCGCCAAAGTGAAAAAAAACTTGTAAGTTTCAATTAAAAATAAAAATTTCTATTTTGGAAACTAAGCCCTAGGGAATTTTTTCATTATTTTTCCCGTAACCAGCAGGTCCGGGTTAGGGGAAAATGATACTTTTCATTTATATACAGGGTGGTTTAATTTTTAGGAGACTACGGATTATTAGACGGTACTATTGTTTTGTTTTTAGCTTTGTAATACTGTATCAGCCCTAAACCAAATTTGAAAATTTATTGGGCATATGTAGAAAAGTCCACGTAATCGAACGGCGCAACCCCCGTGACTCTAACATTTACCGTTCATTAGCTATAGACCGCCAAAGTGAAAAAAAAACTTGTAAGTTTCAATTAAAAATAAAAATTTCTATTTTGGAAACTAAACCCTAGGGAATTTTTTCATTATTTTTCCCGTAACCAGCAGGTCTGGGTTAGGGAAAAATGATACTTTTCATTTATATACAGGGTAGTTTAATTTTTAGGAGACTACTGAATATTAGACGGTACTATTGTTTTGTTTTTAGCTTTGTAATACTGTATCAGCCCTAAACCAAATTTGAAAATTTATTGGGCATATGTAGAAAAGTCTATAGAATCGAATGGCGCAACCCCCGTGACTCTAACATTTACCGTTCATTAGCTATAGAGCACCAAAGTGAAAAAAAAGTTGTAACTTTATTTACCTCAGGGAAAACAAGCGCCCGGGGAGAACATTTTCTCGAAACTTGCATTAACGCTCGCGCTATGTGGGCCGTGGTCTCTTCCAGCTGAAAGCCGGCGCCAAGATCTCCAAGAACTGCGACTAAAAAATTCTGGAAGACCTCAGAATTTATGGTAACTGCCCGATATCCCTGCGTCAATGTTTTTAGATATTTTACCAGTCCACGGGTGTCCACGTGCTTTCCTAACAAAAGATCTTGTTTCCCTAAAGTTTCTTACCATCATCCTCACCCTATTACGACATATACTCGCTTCACAAAGTAGATTTTGCATGGTTTTGATCCTAAATAACAAACATAGTCATATAATACATATTCATAAGAAATAACTTAAATCTTTTATTAATAAACTCTTGAAATTTAACAAAACTACAGTTAAATAAATACAGAACTGTTGTACATATTATAATTTATATTTAAACAACAACACAGTGCATCAACGTATATTTATATAATATAGAATGCTTTACTTGAAATACAATATAATTTATTGTCGACCTTTAACACTAGTAGTTGTTGACAACTTCACATTCTGGGAAGACTTTTCCAGCTAAAACTCCGTCAAATATCACATCAATCTAACGATATGTGGACATCTACGCTAAAATCCTGAACATTCACCGAACATTTACAGGTAGATTAAAAAATTAAAACGGTGACAAAGAATTACACGTGACATGGAACAACAGAGGGTTGGATAACACCCCCAGGACCTGGAAGGGCAGTTTCTCCACGATTTAAGTATTCGTCTATTCGTCGGGCAGCTTGTCGGCCTTCTGAAATTGCCCATACAACGAGGGACTGTCCTCTACGACAATCTACAACAATAAGGGTTCAAAAAGGTTATTACTGCTCAGTAGGATGGGCCTGGGATTTTAACCGGGCCACGCCCTAAAGTGGTTCAAAATTGTGCTGGCAGATTGGTACACTCAGCAATGGGTAATATGCCGTGATGATATATTTATTTATTTATTTTTGTCCAAAGCAATAAGTGATTTAAAAAATTCTCTCAATATTGGAATATATACTAGAATGACCCGAGAATATGTGGGCAAAATTTGAAGTCCCAATCATTATTCTTAATAGAGGGTTATGATTTTGACGTCACACGCAAAAAAGAATGCGACGATGTAGAAATTGACAAACCACGTCATTTTTAAAGTTCTGTCTTCTGTCACTTGTGTTTTGACGTTTGAGTTTTACATGTGATTCAATGTCTTCAGACGGCTGTGGGAATTTAAAGAATTTCACATTTGTCGTATATTCTTTATAATTATAGAGGGAGTCACTGTTAAAAAGACCATACACTCGCTTGATACTTGGCACCATCTTGCAACTGTCACCATGACAGCGATTTGTTTGTAATCTAGCAACGGAGTGAAATGAGTCACAAGTGTAGTACAAGGAAAATACCAATAGATGGCAGCCCGTAAATATACCTGTAATATATATATATATATATATATATATATATATATATATATATATATATATATATATATATATTCGGAAAGTGTTTTTTGGGCTTTTGTGCGATAGTTTCATCATCTATAATAACTGTCTTAAGAATAATTATTGGGACTTCAAATTTTGTCCACATATTCTCGGGTCATTCTAGCACATATTCCATATTACACGGAATCCTTGCCAGTATAATTTTCATTTATTTATTTGGGTGCAGTCCGGTTAAAATTCGACTTTCTCCCTTTTATGATCCACACCCTCAATCAAATTAAAAAGAAATTAGTAAAAAAACAGCGACACATACACAGTGTCTTTATAAAGATCCTTCAAAAATGTTAATGTGTTGTATTATCCTACTTCTGATTTAGCACCGGCTCACTATTCTACGTCTTAAAAAAAACAAGAGTAGCGTTTCGCAGCGTTACGAGGGGGTGGGGGAGGGTTAATGTGTGCGTTACGTAACGATAAAATATAAAAAATATTGCTAAACTTGCTTTAATAGTTTTGAAACATTCAAATTCCGCGGTGCTAACTCCTATATGCAGGCAGTCGTTTGTTTTCAATAACAGTCAACATAATATGTCGGGCACAGTTCAAATTCGGGCCAGTGGTCTTTGGAATAACAGTAGATTTTGATTAAAACAGGCTAATCGGAAGTGATATATTACCTGAAGTTGTTAACAGTTTTTCTTAAATAAAATGGTTTCATTTTGATATTAGAAATAAATACTTCAAATAAAAGTTTTAGAGAATTAAATTCTGCGTAGGGCAAGAGTAGTACATTATTTTTCATCTTTATGTACATTAGTTTAAATAGTTTCTGTTCTGTTCTTTTATTTTTCATCTTTATATACATTAATTTAAATAGTTTCTGCTCTGTTCTATTATTTTTCATCTTTATGTACATTAATTTAAATAGTTTCTGTTTCAAATTTTAACTGAATATTAAGGAGGCCATATACTTTTATATCCAGTAAAGAAATTGGGGTGACAAGCCGTAGGGCAAGAGTAGTACATTATTTTTCATCTTTATGTACATTAATTTAAATAGTTTCTGTTCTGTTCTGTTATTTTTCATCTTTATGTACATTAATTTAAATAGTTTCTGTTTCAAATTTTAACTGAATATTAAGGAGGCCATATACTTTTATATCCAGTAAAAAAATTGGGGGGGGGTCAAGTACTGCGTCACGTAATATATGGGGGGGGGTTCATGTTTGCGTTACGGGTGCGTTACAAAGGGGGAGGGGGGTATCAAAAATTTCCTAATTTTGCGTTACGTAATTTAAGGACAGCCCCATAGAGGACCGCACCAAACGATGTGTGATTTAAAAGATATGTATATTAAAAGAATAAATTATAATTTTGATCATATAACGGCTTATGTCTTGTTTATAAGTCCTAACACTTTATAGCCACACTATGTATGTTTTTGTTACAGCGTCATAATTATATTTTAATTAAATTCTAACCTCCAGCAGCAAAAACATTTCCCACGCTGGTCTGATATTCTTTAGCTTCGAAATTACTCCTAGCGTCTAATTTAAGTTCTAATTCACTGGCTACAGCTCTCTCAGGGCCTAGGAAGCCCATAGCTAACAATACTAAGTCTGCTTTGAATGTCTGTTCAGACCCAGGAATTGGTTTCATCTGCCAACGGCCCGCCGGGTCTTTTTCCCAATCAACAGTGACAGTTTTGACCCCGGAAATATGCCCCGCGCCATCGTCTGTGAATTCTTGGGTCATTATGCAGAATTTTCTCGGATCGTCACCGAAGCGGACTTTAACCTAAGAGAAAATGAAAGAAAGGCAAAACAATCACATAATTTATGGGTCACGCTGTGTAAAAATATACTAGCGATCGTTGCAACACCAAAAAATATTGGGAATAAATAAATGAGATTCAGCATACAAGTTACTTATTATTATAGTCTATCCGTTTTAACTATGCATTGGTGTGAAAATAGAAACAGTTTGATCTTGTAGAAAATAACGACGAGCATTCGTTCGAATAAATGATTTTGAAAGAGCTCGTATCGTGGTTTTCACTGCGGGATATAGCGGCTCGTGTAAATCATAACGTAAGCACAATTTCACGAATTTGGAGACAGATGCAGAAGACAGCAGACAGAATCTAGGGATATCACAGCTTTTGAAGACCGCACTCAAATTGCTCCGGCTTTAGAACAAGTGGTGAAGGGTAACAAGATACCTCTCTCTATACTACGTATTCGTCACCGTTTGATTGATTCTGAAATACTTGTTACACAACGTCGGGGTGAAAGAGGGAACGTGGCTTGCATTCGTGTGCGTCATATGGCGCCTACACAAGGCATCTTGGTCTGGGATGCAACTGGAAATCTCAATTAATACGCAATCTCTGTACTCTAGACAGTCAGTGGTACATTCGTGAAATTCTAGTACCGGAAATTGCATCCCATATGAAACTCAATCCGATAACGCAAGACCAGATGTTCCGAGAAGAGTACTGACATTCTTTATTCAGCACAGAATATAGGAAGAGCAGTGAGGCGTTCTCAGCCACCAGAGCAAACGCTGGAAGAAATATGGACTGCAGTTGAAAGAAGATGCAATGAAATATCGCAGTGTTATTGAGTCCATGCCTGCACGTAATTAATGCGCACAGAGGACATTCGTTACCGTTTGGCGGAATTTGGGCTGTGCGCACGCCGGAAACTGCTTCCCTTATTCAACTCAATCCGACAACGCAAAAACACATGTTGTAAGAAGAGTACTGACATTCTTTAATCAGCACAGAGTATCAGAGCTTCCATGGCCTGCTCGTTCTTCAGTCATCATTGAAAATCTATGGGATATCTTAGCAGAGCAGTGAGGTGTTCTCAGCCACCAGAGCAAACGCTGGAAGAAATGTGGACTGCAGTTGAAAGAAGAAGTGTTATTGAGTAATTAATATGCGCGGAGGACATTCGTGACCGTCTGGTGGAATTTGGGCTGTACGCAGGTCTGGCACTGTTAAGACTTCCTTTGACGCGCCATAGATATTTGCGATTACACTAATGCAGAGAAGGACCATGAAATCATAACATTATCTTTTCTGACGAATTGCGATTTTGTTTATATCATGGCTCTCGAATACTTGTTAGACGACGTCGGGGTGAAAGAGGTAACGTGGCTTGCATTCGTGTGCGTGATACATTAGTGAAACTGCTGCCCATATGCAACGCAATCCGACAACGCAAGAAGAGTACTAACATTATTTAATCAGCACAGAATATCAGTGCTTCCATGGCCTGCTTGTTCTTCAGTTTAGCCATGATTGAAATTTGAGGGATATCTTAGAAAGAGCAGCGAGGCGTTGTCAGCCACCAGAGCAAACGCTGGAAGGAATGTGGACTGCAGTAGAAAAAAGATGGAATGAAATATCGCAATGTGTTATTGAGTCTGCATGTAATTAATGCGCGCGGAGGACATTCGTCACCATTTGGCGGAGTTTGGGTTGCACGCACGCCGGGTACTGTTGACCGCGCGCCATAGATATTTGCGATTACACTGATGCAGAGAAAGACCCATGAAATCATGAATGGCATAACATTATTCTTTCTGATGGATGATTTTGTTTATACCATGATTCTCGAATACTTATTAGACGATGTCGGGAAGTCTTCAGTTTAGTCATCATTGAAAATCTGTGGGATATCTTAGGAAGAGCAAAGAGGCGTTCTCAGCCACCAGAGCAAACGCTGGATGTAACGTGGACTGCACTTGAAAGAAGGTAGAATAAAATACCGCACGGAGGACATTCGTTACAGTTTGGCGGAATTTGGGCTGTACGCACGCCAGACACTGTCAAGACTTCCTTTGACCGCGCGCCGTAGATATTTGCGATTACACTGATGCAGAGAAAGACTATGAATGGCATAACATTATCCTTTCTGATGAATCGCGATTTTGTTTATACCATGATTCTCGAATACTTGCTAGACGACGTCGGGAAGTCTTCAGTTTAGTCATCATTGAAAATCTGTGAGATATCTTAGGAAGAACAGTGAGGCGTTCTCAGCCACCAGAGCAAACACTGGAAGAAATGGAGACTGCAGTTGAAAGAAGATTACTAATAATACACAACTATTACGCTGAATCTCATTTACACCACTAGTGTATTTGTTTCTTTTCGACTTACTTCTTCATGTCCGTAGTCAACGCGGAACACTCTAGGCCATTGAGGCCACGGATTATCATTCCCCCGTTTCTCTCCCGGTTCTGGTAGAATTTCAAACGTAGTAATGGACGCTGCTCCTTGTCTCAAGGAAGTAGCAATACAGTCACATCCTGTATCGCCTCCACCTATCAACCAAACAATAAAAAAACAACCAACAATGTAACAAACATTTTATTACCAATTATAACAACATGTTTATCTTTAGCGCTAATATGAGGCTGCGTTCCGCCTAGCTGTTTCTTCTGCCAAGATTCCAGGAATTCCATGGCGAAATGTATCCCGGAAAGCTGTCTTCCAGGGAGGGGGAGATCTCTCGGCCAGGTTGCTCCCGTGCATAAAGCAATTGCGTCGTATTCTTCGCTTAATTCTTTGGCAGAGATGTCTTTACCTACATTGACATTAGTTTTGAATTGAATGCCTTCTGCTGCTAAAAGATCAACGCGTCTTTGGACTATTTTTTTGTCTAGTTTCATCGTTGGTATTCCATATTGTAATAGACCTCCTATTCGATCGTTTCTTTCAAAAACTGTGACTAAATGTCCGGCTTTGTTAAGCTGATGTGCACAGGCTAGACCAGCTGGTCCAGAACCAACAACAGCAACTTTTCTTCCACTTCTGATAACAGGGGGTTGCGGTACGATCCATCCTTGTTCAAAAGCATTATCTATAATTGAACATTCAATGTTTTTGATTGTTACAGCTGGTTCTGAGATTCCTAAAACGCATGCTGCTTCGCACGGAGCGGGACAAACACGTCCTGTAAATTCAGGGAAGTTGTTGGTTTGTAAAAGTTGGTGTAAAGCTTTTTTCCATTGATTCTGGAATATTAATAAGTTCCATTTGGGGATTATATTACCAAGAGGACACCCATGACTGTTTGACTGACAAAATGGCACACCGCATTCCATACAACGGGCTGCTTGAACGCGTAAACCTTTTCTGATATGCATGTGGTTGTAAACTTCATCCCAATCTTTCACTCGCTTTTCTGCGGGTCGATACAGACCAGTTTCTCGTTGGTATTTCATAAACCCGCGAAGTTTATCAAGTTTTCTTTGTTCCAAAGCAATATCAGTAATTGCATCTTCGATATCTTTAATATTTGGTTCATGATTGACAATTGCTTGTACCTGTTGTTCAGCTTTTTCAGTTTTCAGTGCTCTTTGATATTCATAAGGAAATACTTTAATAAATTGGTTAGAAAATTTATCAAACCAATCTTTTAAAAGGTCTTGCGCGATAATTGAACCAGTTTTTTCAACAAATTTTTCTAATAAATCTCTGACTAATGTCTTATCATCTGCATCTAGCTTGCAAAGTTCAACCATTTCAGGATTACATTTTACTTTGAACGATCCGTCTAAATCCCAGACATACGCGAGTCCTCCTGACATACCAGCGGCGAAATTTCTGCCGGTTAGGCCCAAAATGACACAAATTCCACCGGTCATATATTCACAACCATGATCACCGACTCCTTCGACGACAGCTGTAGCCCCAGAGTTGCGCACACAAAAACGTTCAGACGCGATACCTCGGAAGTACGCGTAACCACTTGTAGCACCATAAAGACAAACATTTCCGACTATAACGTTCAGATGTGATTCGAACGTTGAAGATTTCGGTGGGAAAATAACTATTTCACCGCCAGACAAACCTTTCCCGACATAATCGTTTGCATCGCCTTCTAATGTTAAGTACACACCATGTGCTAGAAACGCACCGAAACTCTGACCAGCCGACCCTGTCAAATAGACATTTATTGTGCGTCCGCTTGGTAAACCATCTTCTCCATGTTTCATGGAAATGTAATAACTTAAAGTTGAACCAAATGCACGGCACTCATTATTAATAACCATATGAATATCAACTTTTTCAATAAGACCGTCAATGACGCCTTGAGATTTTTCTATAAGTTGATTATCTAATCGTTGCTCCAGTTGAAAATCTTGAGTAACAGAACCTCCAACAATATTAACTCCAGGTCGAAGATGTAACGCGTTTTGTAAAATTAGCCCCAAATTTAAAGTACGAGCTTTGGGGGTTCCGATTTCCGAAGCCCTAAGGAGATCTGTTCGTCCGATTAGTTCCTACAAGAAATATATATATATATATATATATATATATATATATATATATATATATATATATATATATATATATATATATATATATATTTATAGGGTGTCTCACAACTCGCACCCCAGACGAAACTGACACTTGCCGACAATAGGTTGCCAACAACTAGAAGAAAATAACTTGCGGCTGCTTGCATAACGGAGTTACAAGACTTTTTAATACACCAATCCCGGAAGGATATCTTAAGGTGTGATATTATTACAAAATAAAACTGGTTGCTAGGTTTTAAAAATACTACTAGTGAGTTACAAAATTTGTTTGACTTACTGTAATTTTGACACTTTTCACTGTGAACAAATTTAGGTTAGCGAAGGTGTTATCCGAGATCATCATTTATATCGTACAGTGCAACGTGTTTTAGCAGCTGTGTAAAATATGTTAAACGAAAATATTATTATCATTTGAATTCTTTGAGATTAAAACAAGAAGTGGTGGTTCTAAATTTAATTTGACACTGACATTTTTCGAAAACTACAGTCGCCCACACATTTTAAAGAAGATTTAATTTGTATAAAACCATAGTAACGTAAAATTACGACAAACACGCGTTAAAGGTGTAGGTCTCTGATTGCTCAATTTTAAAAAGTCTTTTCTCGAATATCTTTTAAGCTAGATTTTTTTTCTTCGAAATTACACATCCGAGTGCAATCTTGTGTTTCCTCATTCGCTCTGGGGCGCGAGTTGTGAGACACCCTGTATATATAATGTACGAGGGTAGCACCGAAAGTTTCTGCAAATACATATAACCAAGATAGCTATGAAAAATAAATGCATGCCAAAACAAGAGTACATCCTTAGGTAGCAAGGCAGTGTAAGATGTTGTCTTCAGGGCCGATTGGGCATTGTAAAGACATGACAACTTTTTCTCGGAATGGGTCTATAGGAGGATTGGTTACTTGAGCGAACAGTTGTTTGAAATAGTCGTACATTAAGGGAGAATATGCAGATAGACAAGCTAATGGGGCGTCGTTTCCCATGCTGCCTAAAGCTTCTTTCCTGTAAAAAAAAGTTTAGTTACCGATACCTTGAAAACTCATTCAGACATCGAGCTGCGAATTGAAAGTTTGAAATCCCCAAACATCATTAAACTGATTTTATATTTACTGAAATTAAATAAAATATTACGAGGATACAATTCATTATATGTTATCAATAATTTTCCATGCAGTTTTAAAGTACGCACGTCGTATTGAAAATGCAGTTAACAAGACAAAATTTCCTAGCCATGATATTTTACGATTTCTAAAGTTCGCGCTCTCCAAAACAATGTATCGAAAAGCTTTGGGATGCTTTTGGAAATAAAGCACCTATTATCAGGTCTGTTCACAGCTAGTACAATGAATTTAAATTTCATCGACTCAATGACGATTTACGCGAAGATCGGCCAATTTCTGCAGTTACAGATGAAAATATAGCTGCTATTCGTACAATGATTAAAGAAGACAACCGTGTCACATACAGAATAATACGGGCTACTTTGGGAATTGGAATGACCGCTATAAATAAAATTTTGCTCGATCATCTAAAAGGCAGGAAAGTTTGTTACCGTTGGATACCTCATAATTTAAATGATGGTCAAAAGCAACATCGTGTGGAATGGTGCATTAAAACATTTAAAAAGTACAACGAAGGTAAATCTAAAGCAGTGTATGATATAACAGGTGATGAATTATGGATGTATACATTTAAACTTGAAACAAAACGACAGTCTGCTCAATGGATCTTTCCAACAGACCCCAATCCTGTCAAAGTAAAACAAGTTCGAAGTGTAGGTACAAAAATGACTGCCTTCTTTTTTCAAAATCCGGTCCTACTGTCAATATAGCATTAGAAGATAGGAAAACAGTAACTTCTAAGTGGTACATAACAATTTGTTTGCCACGGGTGTTTGAAAAAGTGAAAATAGGCCTCGAAGTAAACTAGTATTGCATCAGGACAATGCATCCTCACATACTACTGCGTAAACTAAAGCCTATTTTAAAAAATCAAAGGTGGAATTACTTAAGCACCCACCATAAAAACCATTAAAGGAAATAATGCGTGGTTTCCGATATACAAGTGCAAATGAAGCGGTTCAAGCCTTCGAAAACACGGTCTCTCAAGTGTCTCAAGAAGAATGGATTTCTTGTTTTAACGATTGGTTTTATCGAACGCATAAATGTGTTGAGTTAAAAGGAGATTATTTAGAAAAACAATAATAAAATAATTTCTGGTAAATTCTGGTAAAAATCAATAGTTTGTAGAAACTTTCGGTGCTACCCTAGTATGCAATAAAAATTTTTGAAGTCATACTTGATAAGTGCGAACTCCTAAAGCAGCCATATGTTGCCTAACTTCCTCCGCTAACATAAACAAATAATTTATAACATGTTCGGGTTGTCCAGTAAATTTCTTTCGAAGTATAGGATCCTGTGTTGCAATACCAACCGGACAAGTATTCAAATGACATTTTCTCATCATTGTACAGCCCATTACAATGAGAGGTGCAGTACTGAACCCTATTTCATCAGCTCCCAAAAGGGCTGCGACTACCACGTCAAAACCTGAGAAGAACAGAAATAACTAAAGACAATAATTATTGAGGTGTATAATGTACCAGTTCTGATTTGGCCATCGGCTTGGAGAATTATTCTGCTACGTAAATTGTTGAGGACTAAAACTTGGTGGGTTTCAGCGATGCCTAATTCCCATGGAAGACCGGCGTGTTTAATGCCAGTCCAAGATGATGCACCGGTACCGCCATCGTGGCCTGAGACTACGATGTGTTCGGCTTTTCCTTTGGCCACACCAGCCGCTACTACACCTACACCAACCTAGAAATATTATTAGCTAATTTACATTACAATCTATGTTTGTAAATTTCGGCAGACTATTAAGTTAATATTAATGCGCACTGTATTTTCTGCAGAGACCGCGTGGTCCTATTTAGGCAAATGATTGTTCATGTTTCAAGTCATGTGGGCCTAACAGGGACGCAGCTACAGAGTATTCAAATACTGTGTTTAGTAGGAACTATAAAATAACCTTGGGTTGCTCGCCTAATTATTTTAAGCAAAAATGCGTCAAATAAAAGTTTTAGAGCATAAAATTATGTATGATGCTGTGATGTACTCCCAACCCATTTCCAATACATCTAGTAGGTACTACAGAAGGGGTCTACACTTATCATTCCTAACACTCTTTCTTCAAGTACCGCATGTTTCGCTAGTCCTATATTCTGATTACGCGGCTCATGTGTATTTTTTGAAAACACATTTGCAGTCTTTTCAAATTTTGTCACGAATGTAGCAATTGTGAAAAATAAAGCAGTTCATTAGTATAAATATTCATTTTTTAATAATTTCAGACAATAATGGCTATACTGAACAAATCTGTAATTATTATAGATCTGTAAATCTGTAAATGATGAACAAAATCGCAACGAAAGCTGCCACTCTTATGTATGTATGATTTTTTATTAATCAACAAAAATAGATGCGTTTTTCTCAGTTTTTACAGATTTACATATCTGTAAGACTGACAGATTTGTTCAGAATTGGTCTATAAAACTAGAGACAAAATCAAGTTTCAGAAAAGTCAAATAACTTACGTTGTGACAGATAAAACGTCAAGCCTTTATTTATTTTTTGTTCAATTCAATGGCTGTCGACATTTTCAACGTAATTTCGACATTTTCATAATTAATTTCTGTCGTTACAAAGCATGGAAGGATAATTCTGTTTATTTATTTATTTATTTAATGCAGAATTTATGCCCTAAAACTTTTATTTGGCATGGTTTTGTTTAAAATAATTAGGCGAGCAGGAAATTGCAAAAAACTGATTTCCCATGTTAATCTCCTATGTACACCTTTAAGACAGACACACGGTATATTATACCAGCAGTATTTATTAAAAAAGGAATTGTTGCTAATTTGATTAAAAATGGTATATTATTTAGTTTATTATTTAATTTTCAACTCAAATTTGCAAACTCCAAAAAACTGTGAACGATACATTAACCACGGCAATTTAAATTCTGTTTAGAATTTATTTGTTATGTGTATATTATATTCTTATTTTATTAGTTATATACTTTTAAATTGCTTTGGGCTATTAGAGTTCATATTTATATTGTTTAAAATTTTTTACAATAAAGCAAATTGCTTTGGGACTGATGATTTCATCTTTATTTAACCCTACAATCTCAGATAGATTAGTAGCTGAATTTAACATTGTATAAAAGGGCTTGTAATACAAATTCCGTACTGCACACATATCAGTCTGCACATTTCTTGACATTACGTACATCTTAACGTACAATAATATGTCCCTCTTGAACTTGTATTGCCCTCTGTACCATGAAGTTGTTGCATACGCTTGAAAAATAAAATGTATTTTATTCCTTTTAATTAAAAAAATTATACGTAAACCTATTCTAAATCATAACTCAAATATTACATATATTTAAATTAAAGTACGTTTTATTTAATTCGAGATGCAGTGAACGCGCCGTGCATGAAATCTTTGAAGCGCAGCAACTTCATGGTATAGATGAGCACAAGTGACAAACCAAAAATGTACAAGGCGAGAAATATAATATATAACTTTGAAATCTAATATATATTGAAATCTATCAGATTTCGATTAATAAACAAAGAAGAAAACAGTGAACTGGTCTCGGGCAGTTGATTTCAAAGTAACAAAATTAGAGCCCAGGGCAATATAACTTCAAGGCACATATTTGTACGATAGAAAAATGTATAAGCCAAGAACTGTACAATGTGGTATGTGTGCATTTAGGAATTTGAATGCAAATATAACCACAACTTTCAAAACATCGAAGTACGCTTTTCAAACCTAATTTAACAATGAAGCTCAACTGCAGTCGTTCGTCAACACTAATAAGTTACTCCAGTATGTAAATCAAATCAAATGATTAACCATTTATATGTGGAAAAATATGTGCGAAGTATCAGGAAAACAGAAACTGCTTTCCGTATTCAAGACGTTTACAAACATGTACTAACTTGCGCGAAAAAGTCTTGCCGTATGGGTACTATACGATTGGTTATAAGCTTAAATGTAAGTCGCGTCTGATGTCTGCGCAAAAGCTTCGTTACCAGATGTTATTGAGGCGTGATAAAAGTCAAAATTTACAAAGATAAATATAATAATTTGTGAAAAAAATGGGATTGAATATGGGATTCCGATCGTGACGTCACAAAATGCGCCATTTGCGGTGAAATCTTGAACTATGTAGGGCCGGTATTTTCACTTGCGAATAAAGGTTTAGATAAATTTATCCTTCGGATAAATATTTTTGTCGTCTTTTCACTTGCAAATAAATTTATTCGAAAGAATAACATCTGTTATTCGCGAGATAAATTATTCGGTACTTGGGTAGCGAATAACCGTTTATTCGTAAGTTCATTACATTTCCACATAGTGCAGATTTATTAACAAAATGGATATATTAAATATTATGATGATATTTTCAACTATGAATTAATAAATAACGTGAGAAATCGATCACACACCATCAGATAGCAACATAACCACATAAATGAAATAATTTTTGACAGGTTCCGATTATGAAAACAATTTAGGATCACATATTGGGGATCGCATTTGATCTCAACCAGTAAATAGGCAAATCATTATAAAGATCCTGTCATTTGACGCTGGCAACATATTTTC
Source organism: Harpalus rubripes (assembly GCA_963082715.1). NCBI lineage: Eukaryota > Metazoa > Arthropoda > Insecta > Coleoptera > Carabidae > Harpalus > Harpalus rubripes. The sequence continues at coordinate 15,985,325 of OY720460.1, forward strand.
GAATTTTGGATACTTTTGTTGAATATATTGACAAACATTTACTTTGAACTGAAACAAATATACAAAAAGTACAAGAACAATTTTACAATATACATATCCCGCTTACCGCATATGAGTGCTGAATTAGATGGTACACTTGTTAAATTAGTCTCCCGGGGTTAAAAATGCATAATATAGATCACATTGACATTAAAGATGTCAAACAAAATTTTGACAACTACGGATTCAAAAGTAGTTGACACATTTCATCCTTGTCTGCTTAATGTGGCTACGCCAAACTCCATCCTTCTCTACTGGCACATATTCACACTGCAAGGCTACCAATTCACGAACGTTAAAGTTATTCGACAGATAGCTATTTGTTTGTGTAAAATGTGTGAAAAGACGCAATGGAATTATTCGTTGGATAAATATATAGAATAAATTTATTTAACGAATACTTATTTGAAACTTTATTCGGAAGTGAAAATACCGGGCCGTAGACAAATAGACATTTTCTGTTGACATGTGTTCGATTAGTGATGAAAATGAATTTTTTTAGTGCAGAGTTAGTGCCAGGGGCGAAATTAAAAAAGAAAAATATTGAAAATCATTCTGTGAATGACCTAAAAAAGATGGTTAGTGTCGTGGTCTGAAAAAAGGCGGAAAAAGGGCGATCTTATTTTAAGGTTTTAGTTTCGGTTAGTTACTGGGTGTTTACTAATTTATACTAACTCAAAATGTTTCAACGTTTTCAGAAATCAAAATTATATGAATGCGGGACGCAGTGATAATATATTACCCTGCATTGATGGTGGTAAATGGGTATCTGCGGTAATTTCATGTAATACGTGTGTGGTAGTTGATGTAAATATAAAGTGGGGCTATTTTCCATCTCATAACATATCAAACCTATTTAACTACGGACACATATACCACTACTTCCACGAAACCATTTAGTTTGATGTAGTTACGCATAAACCATGAGAGATAAGATCGGCTTGGAAATTGGCATAAAATTAACTCCTCTCATATATTTTTTATATTTATTCCTGTAATCACTCTTACAGAGGCCTTATGCGTACCTAATACCCATATTTTTAATATAAAACACAAATTTCACAAGGCTATCAACTTGACAGCAAGATGACAGTTACTTGTATGTCCACATAGTTCATAAAAATACCGCGACGGGGCGCTTAAAATTCGCTTAATCGGAATCCCCTATTCTGTTTGCATTCGTCGTACTATCAACTCAGTTAAAACTACAAACTTAGAAATTGGAGGTTAAAATGTGTACAAGAAAATGGTGTAAGTAAAAATTACCACAGTTACATGTGGAATAATTGTGATTTGACTGTTGTAATACCAACATAGATCTGTATTAAAATATGAAATTCACGGTGTGCTGTTACAAAATGAAACAACATAACAATACAGTTAAGGTTTTATTGAATAAAGGACAATACAAACCAAAGGATTTGAACAGGAATACAAGGATAAAATGAAGGTTTAAGGTCTCTGATGGTTTGGTTCTGCAACACAATATGAAATAAAGAGACATAGATGATTACAAGTATCAAAATGGTATGTAACAAAGACAAATTGCTTACCTCTGATACAAGCTTGACGGAAATGCGCGCCTGAGGATTGGCACACTTCAAATCATAAATCAACTCAGCCAAATCTTCAATCGAATAGATATCATGATGAGGCGGAGGCGAAATCAACCCAACACCCGCCACAGAATGTCTTGTCTTTGCAATATCTGGTGTTACTTTATACCCGGGAAGTTCACCGCCTTCTCCCGGCTTGGCACCTTGCGCCATTTTGATTTGCAAATCATCGGAATGCGCTAAATACGAAGAAGTAACACCAAATCTTCCACTGGCAACTTGCTTGATTGCTGATCTTTTATAGGGATCGAGATATCTCTCGGGATCTTCGCCGCCTTCACCCGTATTGCTTTTCCCGCCGACTTTATTCATTGCTATGGCTAAAGTTTGATGTGCTTCGAGACTTATAGATCCAAAACTCATTGCGCCGGTTGCAAAACGCTTAACGATTTCAATTGCTGGTTCTATTTCTTCTAATGGAAGTGGCTGGTCGAGTGTTCTTAATTCTAATCTACCGCGAAGCATACATTCCCGGACAGAATTCATTGTAGATTCCCGGAATTTTTCATAAGCGGAATTATTTTTGTTAACAGCTGATTCTTGCAAAGCTGCAATACCTGCTGGGTCATTGAGATGTTTTTCACCTCCCGCGCGCCAATGATAATTGCCGGGATTACGTAAAACTAAAGTATCAGGCGCTGAACGATAAGTTACATGATGTCTATCGAACACTTCTGCCGCTAGTACTTCCAAAGTAACTCCACCTATTCTTGAAGGAGTACCACGGAAACATTTATCTATAACATCATCAGCTAACCCTACAGCTTCGAAAATCTGTGCGCCTTTATATGATTGAAGCGTTGAGATGCCCATTTTGGCCATAACTTTTGCGATGCCGGTTTGCATAGCTTGCGAATAATTTTGGAATATTATATCGTCAGTGAATGTAGGGTCTAAAGCGCCATCATCACGAAGACTAGCAGCTAATTCTAGAGCTAAGTACGGGCAGATAGCGTCTGCTCCATAACCGAGTAAAAGACAAATATGGTGGACTTCACGCGCTTCGGCAGTTTCGACGATTAATGCAACGCGCATTCGGCGACGGGTTTCGATCAAGTGATGGTGGATTGCACCTTTAAACATTAAAAAGGAAAGGTAAGATAATTGCGTAGGCTTCCACAGTCTGCGTCATTTAATATTCGTTTTCCGGGAATGGACTGTTATATTTTGAGTCAGAGCTCAATGTTTCGCCCGTAGTCGTATGGGGCATCTTCAGGAGCAAGGGGGATAGTACTGTCTTAAACAAGGTTACCCGACGTGTCAACCACGCTAGAGGCCGAGTTTAAGCAACAAGAGGGGTAGACTCAGTTTACAAGGTTACCCGACGTGTAAACCACGCTAGAGGCCAAATAAACCAAGTGACGAAAGGAAGGCCGAGAAGACAGTTATATACTAATCTAAAGATACGGTAGATGAGCAAAGCTAATGAGGACCAATGGGAATCGACTTCGTAATGGTAGATTGGGCGCGTCGTGTTCCGAGAATCACCGGTTTCCACATGTGGCTCAAGAAATAGCCATCATCCCGATTGATGTTATTAGGATGTTTCCATATTTCTAAAGTTTCCCTGTATTTACGTCTGTAAAACTCAGGGATAGGAGCTAAAATGCGGGAATTTTCAAATAAGATGTTATGTCCTGTGTTGTGTTGGTGTTCTGCGACCGCAGATATTAATACCATACCATTATATAGACAGCGTTTGTGTTCTAACAATCTAGTGTGAACACTCCTTCCTGTTTCATCTATGTATACTGTGCCGCAAGAACAAGGAATACTATAAACACCGGGTGACGACAAGGGTTCGCGTTTAGCTTTAGTTTGGGGGAGTATTTCTGAGATTTTTTGTTGAGGTTTAAAATAGACCTTAATATTGTTTTTATTAAGAATTCTACCTATTTTATCCGAGAATCCTTTAATGTAAGGGATAGATGCAAATGTTTTGAACGAGGTATCCATGGGTTTTTTGGGTAAAGGGTTTAATTGTCTATGAATTAAATGATTGATTAATTTTACGTCATAGTTGTTCTGAATTAAACTATGTCTGATGTGGTCTTGTTGCTTAAACTCGGCCTCTAGCGTGGTTGACACGTCGGGTAACCTTGTTTAAGACAGTACTATCTCCCTTGCTCCTGAAGATGCCCCATACGACTGCGGGCGAAACGTTGAGCTCTGACTCAAAATATGACACAGTCCATTCCAGGAAAACTAATATTTCTCAGGAAAGGTAAGGATACAATGTAAAGCGCTGTAAAAATCGATTGCTATATTGACTCAACGGACGAGAGAAAAGAGCTACAAGGTGCGGCAGAACCAATTGAGCAGTTTGGAGGGGCAAGTATTCGGGCGGTGGCGGGGGTAGGCAGCTGCAGTAGGTCTCCTTTTGTTCTCTCGGCATCCCCATTTTAGTATCCAACATGGTTTGGACCGGAGTACATCGTGGCTTTGCCGTGCGTGCATTTTATGAAAACAACCGATCTGCGATTGCGACGCAAAGAGCTTTTCAGCGACGGTTCAACATTCTGCGAAATAATGCTGTTCCTACTGCGAACACAATTCGGTCCTGGATTCGGCAGTTGGAAGAAACTGGTAGCACACTAAGAAAATGTGGAACTAGTGAGAGCAGCAGTCGAACAAACGCCAAGGCACGCTATTGCATTGGGGGTTTCAGACCGCAGTTTGAGGAGGATTCTGCATTTAGATTTGAATTTCCATCCCTTCAAAATAATGATGGTTCAGAAATTGAACCCAGCAGACTACGCCAACCGCCAAAATCTGTGAGGAAATTCTTGCAGCGATCCCTCTTGAGGCAACATTCTTCAGCAGCGACGAGGCACATTTTCACCTAAGCGGGATTGTGAATAAACAAAATTTTCGCTACTGGACGGAAAACAACCCGCAAATTGTTCACGAAAGACCACTACATTCTTCGAAACTAACGGTGTGGTGTGCCGTATCACAATTTGGCGTTATAGGCCCGTACTTTTTTGAAGAGGCAGGCGTGACCGTGAATTCCGGGCGTTATGTTTCAATGTTGCAAAATTTTCTGCAGCCCCGATTGGAAATGGCTGTTGAAGAAGAGGGATTAGGGGACTTTTGGTTCCAACAGGATGGGGTTACAGCCCACACAGCCCGAAATTCTCTAAACGCTTTAAGAGAAATGTTTCCTGGACGTCTAGTGTCTTTGAGAGGTGACGTAAGGTGGCCTGCGCGATCGCCCGATTTAAGCATAAGCGACTTCTTTCTTTGGGGATATCTAAAGGAAAAAGTGTTTAAACGTCGCCCCCAAAACCTGCTAGAGCTAAGGGAGCAGATTGTTGAAGAAGTAAACGCGATACCCCGCGAAATGTGTCAACGGGCTGTTCAAAACTTCAGCAATGTATTGCAGCTAACGGCCGTCATCTTAAAGACATTATTTTTAAAAATTAATGAGTATAAAATAGTAAGTCCTACTGATTTCAAAAATAAAAACATTTTTTTCATATATACCCTGGTTTCTATTTTATAACTCTTCAAAACTGCTCAATTGGTTCTGCCGCTGTATAAGGTTAGGTTAGGTGTCGTTTAACAGATGATGCTTTCTCTCATCCCTAAATTTGAAAAGGAAAAAACTGACTTACCCAAAACAAGAAGTGAGCTGATGGGTACCCTTTCCGGCCCTCCGCGCCTGTCCGACAAAACCAACAACTGATGGTTGACACTTTCTCGTTCTGCTTCTTCGCAAAGTTTGTGCACAGCCTTCTGCAAACCTGGCAGACCATCCGCTACTGGGAAAGTGGCATCTAAGACATGGCAACTCCATCCACGGTGTGAAGTACTTTTCAATACTTCTAGATCTGATAAGGATAAAATAGGATGGTTCATCCACAACCGGTGCACCTAGCAGTCATACAAACAGTAAAGATGTGCAAGAAGGATAGAATCTACATGGAGGCAACAGCAACTTGGACGAATATCTACTTGATTTTATTTTGAGACTTACTTGGCGTGGACTGGGCTGTAAGATGTTGTCTTCAGGGCCGATTGGGCATTGTAAAGACATGACAACTTTTTCTCGGAATGGATCGATAGGAGGGTTGGTTACTTGAGCGAACAGTTGTTTGAAATAGTCGTACATTAAGGGGGAATATGCAGATAGACAAGCTAATGGGGCGTCGTTTCCCATGCTGCCTAAAGCTTCTTTCCTGTAATGAAAAGTTTAGTTACCGATACCTTGAAAACTCATTCAAATATCGAGCTGCGAATTGAAAATTTGAAATCCCCAGACATCATTGAACTGATTTTATATTTACTGAAATTAAATAAAACCTTCCGAGGGTACAATTCGATATCTGCTATCAGTAATTTTCCATGCAGTTTTAAAGTACGCAAGGCGTACTGAAAATGCAGTTAACAAGAGAGAATTTCCTAGCCATGATATTTTACGATTTTAAAAGTTCGTTCTCTCCAAAACAATGTATCGAAAAGCTTCGAGATGCTTTTGGAAATAAAACACCTAGTATCAGGTCTGAGAAATATTCGTTTTCCGGGAAGGGACTGTATCATATTTTGAGTCAGAGCTCAACGTTTCGCCCGCAGTCGTATGGGGCATCTTCAGGAGCAAGGGGGATAGTACTGTTTCTTAAACAAAGTTACCCGACGTGTCAACCACGCTAGAGGCCGAGTTTAAGCAACAATCTTGGTTTATTTGGCCTCTAGCGTGGTTTACACGTCGGGTAACCTTGTAAACTGAGTCTCCCCCTCTTGTTGCTTAAACTCGACCTCTAGCGTGGTTGACACGTCGGGTAACCTTGTTTAAGACAGTACTATCCCCCTTGCTCCTGAAGATGCCCCATACGACTGCGGGTGAAACGTTGAGCTCTGACTCAAAATATGACACAGTCCATTCCCGGAAAACGAATATTTCTCATGACTCAGACTGTGGAAGCCTACGCAATTAGTATCAGGTCTGTTCACATCTAATACAATGAATTTAAATTCCATCGAGTTTCTCTCAATGACGATTTACGCGAAGATCGGCCAATTTCTGTGGATGAAAACATAGCTGCTATTCGTACAATGATTAAAGAAGACAACCATGTCACATGCAGAATTATACGGGTTACTTTGGGCGTTGGAATGACGGCTGTAAATAAAATTTTGCTCGATCATCTAAAAGGCAGGAAAGTTTGTTACCGTTGGATACCTCATAATTTAAATTATGGTCAAAAGCAACATCGTGGGGAATGGTGCATTAAAACATTAAAAAAGTACAACGAACGTAAATCTAAAGCAGTGTATGATATTATAACATGTGATGAATTATGGACGTATGCATTTAAATCTGAAACGAAACGACAAACAGCTTAATGGGTCTTTCAAACAGACCCCAATCTTGTCAAAATAAAACGAGTTTGGAGTGTTGGCACAAAAATGATTGCCTCATTTTTCTCAAAATCCGGTCCTACTGTCAATATTGCATTAGAAGATAGAAAAACAGTAACTTTTAATTGGTATATAACAATTTGTTTGCCACGGGTGTTTGAAAAATCGGCCTCGAAGTAAATTAGTATTGCATCAGGACAATGCATCCTCACATACTTCTGCGCAAAACTAAAGCGTATTTCAAAGAATCAAAGATGGGATTACCTGAGAATATTTCCTAAATTAAAGGACATAATGTGTGGTTTTCGATATACAAGTGCAAATGATGCGTAAAAAAATAAATACAATAGAACAGTGGCAGTGGTTGTGTTATTGTTAGTGAACAACTAAAGATAACTTTGTATATTTATTTTGAATCTTCAAAATGTTGTTATGCAAATATTACAAAGATTATAATTATATAAAAATATATTAAATAATAAAAACGAAAAGGAGGTATTTTTGTTGAGCACGGTCTACTCTAAACATTCACAAATGTGACAGAAATGTACGCGCGACAGTCGGCTAGTAAAATTTTGAATTTATCTCCACTCTATATATCTTCCTACCAACGCTTCCAACTCTGACGTTGGAATGATTCGTAGGAATATTTCGATTTTTTTGACGCAAAAGAACGACCATTGATGTTCTACTAGAAGAAGTAGGAAGATTTCTGACACCAATAGAACGTACCTTAAGTCTCTCAAGTGTCTCAAGAAGAATGGATTTCTTGCTTTAACGATTGGTTTTATAGAATGCATAAATGTGTTGAGTTAAAAGCAGAGTATTTCGAAAATCAATAAAACAATAATTTCTCGAAAATTTTGTTTTCTCTCGTATATGCTAAAGAACATTATTAATGCCATTTTGTAATGCACAATAATTAGCATTGTTAGCATAAAAGAACGTTGAAATGTTGAAAAATATCAGTGATGCTATGGATGAAGAGAAGAAATAGTAATGGCCCTAAATTAAACCCTTGCGGGACACCAGATGTTGCATAATAACATTTAGGGATAATATCTCGTAAACTAATTGAGATATCGAGTTGTGGGTTGAAAATTTGAACGTTACTAAACGCATAAACTATCTTGCAAAAATATAGAAATGGAAATTTGTATTAAACTCGCCTACCTATATTAAATATGATGTTTAGATAGAGATATCTCGAAAACTAATTAAAATATGGACGATAAATAATAAATATTACTCACTTAGTATTAATCATTGGGAGCAGAAGCATATAAATAGTCTCAGTTGAATAATTATGTAGAGCCAACCGCTTATCAGAGAACCCACTGGGAGTAAAAGTGGCAGTTAAGGACCTTCCGGCAGCCACATGAGCTTTGCGCATATCTTCCAATAAAATCTAAACACACATTACAAAAAAATGTTACAATATATTCAATAAAAATAAATGTGTACACAGTAATAAACAGCTAAAACAAATATGTTAACAAAAACACAAACGAAAACTGTTAATCACGTAATATACAGAAGAAATCCTGTAGATCTACCTACGGCAAATATCCTACAATACATAAAGAGTGCAAAACTACAAATCGTGCATAGAACACACACCAGAGTCTACCACTCACCATCTGATAGGGCCAGACCGCAACGAGAACAGAATAAAATAAAGTTATTAGAAAATTGCAGGAGAAAATATATTTCATCTACATTATAAATGTGTCAAAATCAATAGCATTATGAAAATAATTGGCCAATACGAGCCCATGGTGGTTTACATTTTCAATTCGACTAGTACAGGGATGGCGAACCAATGGCACAATATTTTGGGCACGTCACTGATCACAAAATTCATTATGATGCACTACGAAAAAAAGTGTGAAGTAGGTATTATATGACGAGCGAACGCGAGTGATCCCTACGCTAGGGAATGTTCGGGTGCGGTGCGCGGGCTGCGATACGCGGGGTACGGTGAGTGGGGTGGCGGCTGTTGATGTTTTTTTACAGACATATGCCAACATTTAAATAAGTTAAACATGAAGCTTCAGGGCATAAATAAAACAATTATCGTCATGATAGATCTCATTCGCGCTTTTGAGGCTAAACTGCAAGTTTTCAGGAACGATATTATCACACGAAACTACAAGTATTTTCCAAATTTGAAAAAATATATCAACGATTTAGAAATACATGAGAAACCAGACGAAGACCAAGTTACTGAAGATTTTATTTCTGTGATTGATTCTTCAATCAAGGAATTTTCAGCGAGATTTTCTCAGTTCAAAGAATTATCGGAAATACTCAAGTTTACTATATATCCTGATGTGACGTCATTTGATAAACTGAATTTGTCCCAATTCGATTTATTGAAACAAGGAATGAGTTAGAATTAATTGAAACAGAAAGATTGACAAATAATATAAGTGAAAATGCTAATAACAAAATTTTGGAAACATGGAATGCGTTACCAGACACATTTAATTGTTTGAAGAAGCTGGCTCATGCTATTTTAACAATATTTTCATCAACCTATTCCTGCGAGTCATTATTTTCAGAGATGAATAACATTAAAGACTTGGTTAGAAACCGTTTGACAGATGACTCCAGTTCAGCATGCATTCTGCTAAAATTAACATCTTACAACCCTAACATATGTTATTTGTCATCGAATCTGCAACAACAGAAGTCACACTAATTTTACTTTAATTTAAATTACGCGTATAATTGAAACATTGCAAAATGTTCCTATTTTTTGTAGTAAATAAAGAGTTTTGATTTGATAGTATTTATTATTATTTTCCCAATAATCACAAAGTCAAAATTATTTGATGGCACGTCTATGACCTCATTAAACATTTCTTTAGAAAAATGGCACGTTGATACGTAATGGTACGCCATCCCTGGACTAGTATAATAGTAATATACGATACATGTTCGTAAAGCTAGTCTTTAGTCACCGACGGTTTTAAGACCCGTAAATGACAAGTAGTCGAAAAAAATTTATAGAAATTTCTCATCAATTGTGTAAAGTTTATAATTTGTTGATAATGTAAGCCGAGGCTCATAAAGACATTTTTGCATCCTTTGTCTTTTGTAAACTCCCCATGAACAATCACATGACAAAAGACAGTACCAATACCAACTTAAAAATATAAAATATTACTTTGATTTTACCTGTTCTTTGAGCCATTCAGAATGTGGTCTAGATTGAGCGATATTTTTCTTCAATTCTATGTCCTGAATAACAGATTTTTCTTTCGTATCTACCAGCAACATTCTTCCGGGTTTCAGACGGCTTTTCAGAATCACATTTGCTGGATCCACATCGTAAACTCCGACCTAGAAAGATGTTTCAGTAACTTCGAACGGGAAAATAAACAATGCATACTTCGCTGGCCATAACCATGATATTGTCTTTGGTTATGTAGAACCTCGAAGGTCGAAGACCGTTTCTGTCCAAAATAGCACCAATATATCGTCCATCTGTGAAAGAAATTAACGCTGGGCCATCCCAGGGTTCCATAGAACAAGACGCCCAATGGTAATAGTCGCGTTTATCTGGGGTCATGGTTGGATCATTTTGCCATGCTTCTGGTACCATAGTCATTACAGCCTTCAAAAAATATTGTTATTACGAATAACTCCTCATGAAAGATATTATTACTTCTGGTAGAGGTCTTTGGCCGATTCTGACAAGAAACTCCAAAACGCAGTCAGCTGATCCAGAATCAGACAAATTGGGTTCCACGACTGGATACAAACTTTGAAGCTGTTCTCCGAATTTGTCAGATTTCATAACACCTTCCCTGGCTTTCATAAAGTTGACATTACCACGCAAAGTATTAATTTCTCCATTATGGGCTAACATTCTACAAGAAAATGGGGCATGGTCCATTCAAAAAATTTCCAAAATTTATGGAAATATATCAAATACCTTAAGGGATGTGCGCGTTCCCAGCTAGGAAAAGTATTAGTAGAAAATCTCGTGTGAACTAAGGCCAAATACGTATCGAATATAGGATCGGTTAAATCTACGAAATAAGTCCATAATTGATCGGCTGTTAGCTGTCCTTTATAGATTACAGTCTTTACGGATAAAGAACAAATGTAGAATCTTGTCCCTGGACTGTGGATGGTGTGTGTTGCTCTTTTTCGCAACATAAATACAACTGTATCGAGTTCTTCTTCAGAGAACTGTTTGCCCTCTTGAGGTACGACAAATACCTACCAAAAATCATCGGGAATCATCGAAATTTAATGAAAAAGATACTATGAATGGTATTCTGGGTACCTGACTAAGCAAGCGACTAGCTAGTCATCCGACTAACAAATTTGATAATATGTATATACAAGTATATTCATTTCTTATTTAATAGACACGGACATTCCTTGAGATTTATACTTTGTATTTATACATATTTACATTTAAGACTAACTTATTATTAACGATTAAAATAAACATGATCAAACAAAGAAACTTAACTGTTATGAAATTGTAACTCTGCGTATTACGTCTTTTCGACAGGAGTATCAAACACATACATACATACAAACCCGAAACAATAATAATAATAACATCAACCACAAAAATAATCACTCTCTCTTTCAACAACATTCTTACTAACCTGACATCATACAACAAATATTCCTCACTCTTAACATATTAAAGTGACCTATTTTCGGTAGCGAAATACCGCAAGCGGACCACAATAATAGTTACGAAACAATCATCCTTCACCACGCATTCCTGTCTAAGCACACTTTTTCGCCTTGGCCACATTCATACACGATTCACACTGGACGGCCACGCAATCGAACACCCTCAATTTCACCAAGATATATAAGCTTTACAAGCCGGTCACTCTTCATTCTCTCCACATGACCAAACCATCTCAACTGGCTCATTCCTACTCTCTTAACAACATTCTTCATACACCAAATTATTCCTCACGCAATCCCGTCTTACATATCCACATACACCACGTAAATACTATATTTCCACGGTTGTCACTCTCTTTTTATGCTTTCCCGTCCATGCCCAACATTCGCTTCCATACATCTCTAGATACGTTTACGTTTCGAGCAAACGTGTCCAGAGCATCCATTACCTTACACCCCGCACTCACTCTCCTTTCAATTTCTCTATCAATTCGACCATCCCTTGACATCATGCTATCATATATGTATCAAACACAGACTGACTAAAAAAAGGTTAAGGTTAACATCTTCATGAGAGGATATTCGTAACCAAATATCAACCCTACACGTACGCTTGGAATAAGTTATAAACTTAATTGTCAATACTTTAAATGTCTGTTATGTATTGTATCTACAATACTGTGCCCATTCTTCTGTGAAATTATTGTCCTATATGTCTTGCAAGATAGGTTTTTGTAGGCATTGGGTTTTTATATTGTGCCAAAAGTAAAAGGTCTCGGAAGAAAACTAGACTAGAAGATGACCCTTTAAATGCCGGTCGAACTATTATCACCCGTAATTGAGCCCTCAGTGTTTATAAATTTTAAATATTTAAAATAGTCTAAAGAATTTCCCTATCCTCCACTGAATAATATGCTCAAATTTAGCGTCACCTAACCTTTATATACTTTAGTGGGGTATCTAGTTAGTCGTTTGCTTAATAGGGTGCTCAGAACCCCAGTCAATAAATCTTACTTGTCTCATGAAAGGTTCAGAATTTTTAGCAACCTGTCCAATGGTAGCATTATTAGTCGGTACAGATCGCCAGGCCAAAATGTTGAGACCTAAATCATTCGCTAATTTTCCGAATTTGTCTTCGGAAATTGTGTGGTGCGTTTTGTCCAAAAATAGGATGCCAGTGGCATATTGGCCAAATGGAGGAAGGACTACATTTTGAGATTCTCTAAATAAAAATGGGGCAACCGAAAATATGTAATACAAGAATCAACAACTGCTGCTAATTTTGTTACCTGAGCTCCTTGGCGTATAGATTGTGCGGAATTGCACTCAAGACTCCAGCGCCATCTCCAGTATCATTATCGCAAGCGCAGGCACCTCTATGGTTCATGCGCATGGACAGAGTTTCAGCATCCCTGAGGATTTTGTGAGACCTGGTGCCATCAATGGCGGCTATAAAACCGACTCCACATGCTTCTTTTTCGAATTGTGGGTCGTAGAGTCCCTGAGCGCCTGGCGGTAACCAAGGCGACTCCATATTGTGGCCTATAAAAAATGTTAAACAAAAAACGAAAATTGATGGTTATTAAAAATAAGAAGCATGAGACCGATGTTAAACTTGAAACTTGTAATTTTTAAATGGCACAAGTGACTTCTGTCACAGAGTACATACATGACTAAAAGAGTTGTATGTATTGCCGTCCGTGTGCTCATGGCTATGTGTGCGTAAACTTGGACCAGGGAGGGGTAACGTAAGGAGATTGGGCGTACTCGGGTACGCCAGGTTTTGCCAGTAATGGAGTGACGGCGTTTGTGTGCAGGGCGGTTCAGCGCAAGAATATTACGACTACCAGACTAGACTACTAGACATAATGCTGGGTGGTATAATATATTGTTGTGTAAAAGGCTGTCCAAATAATACTACAGATAAAACAATTCTAAAAAGCTTTTTTAGATTACCGACTGACCCAGAAAAATATTATATTAATTTTATTTTACATTTCTATCGACCGCCTCAGTATATTATGGTTACACTAAAATTTATATGTAGTTCTTAAGGGGTTTTATTAATTTAGAACAATTATTATATTTTTATTTTTATCAAATGGACATTTAAATTCGAATTAGGTTTCAAGTATTTTCTGCGTGTTTACACTTTAATTTAAACCGGAAAAGGTTTTAACAGAATGCTATTTCAAAAAAATTCATAGTACTATATTAACATATCTAAATAATCTTTCCTCTTAGATACCTAGGCAGATATCTTACGTACGCCTATGCTAGCGCGTAAAGAGAGCCTGTTGAATTCAAATACCCACGTATAAGGTAGTGTCGTACCAGTGCTTCTGTGGTACTTTCTCTACAATAGCTTTGAAAATTCTGTGACAGAACGCTTCGGGCATTGTACAAAAAACATTTTGTGACCTAATAACCTCGCTAATAACTACATTCGCTAACAAAATTTTATGTTCCATGAATAGTCGGTAAACTTCAAAGAATTAAATGTAATGTAACTCTTGTAACAACTACAGGAATACTCTTTGAGAATGAGAATTTCTCGGCCTCGGTTGTGTGATAGGGTGAACACAGTGTGACTGGGCTACACGCTGCACTGTATAGCGTTTTCCTTAGCCGTCAGCCTAATAGTCTTTCGCTCTTCAACAGATTATAGCTAATATGAAAGAACGCCTGATTGCTTTAATATACAAATGAATACTATATTTTTATTTTCGTATATTTACAATAGGTATAGATAATATCTAATTGTGTGTTGATAATTTAAGTAGCGTTTAAAAAAGATTGTACTTGAACCTAAGATTTTTTTTTTATATTTGACCTCACCACACTCTAAGTTCACGCACCGCCATTGATGTGGTCCGATCTTGATAGTCTGCAGTTGTAAAGATTATGAAATGTATTTATATGTATTTGACGTAAATTAAAAACTGTTATGTTTTATTATCAGATAAAAAATGTCGATATTGGAATTATGAATGAAAGTATAAAAATTATCTATCACGATATATATTCGTGTATGTCATGTCTGTGATAATTTTTATTTTCTAATATTCTTTGAAATTTATTACAGAACTTGACAAGCTTTAAAAATTACATATTTAAAATATTATTTATAGCTTTGGGGCCGACATAAAAACAATTTATCAATAAACTTATATTTTTCTATTCTTTTTTTTTCATTGGTTGCTTTTTAAATTGCGCATGACTTTGAACATTGATTTTTGTTTAAATACGCAGTTAATAAATTGATTGAATATTTTATAAATATTAAATTAATAGTTTATGTATGTCAACATTTTTTGCCTAATTCAAAAAAGTTCTTGACCTAGTAAATGTAAATTAGATACAGCATTCTATGTTTATATATATTTATAGATTTACATATGTGTATGCATACTTAACATAAATTAGGGTCCCTGGTTCTCTTGTCATTTTCCACGCCTTCTTAAACACAGTAGATATTTCTACAGGGAAAACAAGTGCAACACATTTATAGGATATCGAGAAGTAGTTAAAATAAATCGAAAAGTTTGCAGGGCAGTTTCTAGGGGTACTACTGCCTGCGTGCAAATATGTTAATGTTTTTACCTCCCGCTACCCTTAGTAAGGGAGGTATAGGGTTCGTGCTAAAAATCGCATATCGAGATTTTGGTAAATGACAACGGTTTAAGGTTCCTAGAATCCAATTTTAACATTTTCACGATGATGTATGTGTGTATGTTTGTGTGGATCCTCCACTCTAACTCAAATACTATCATTCAGAAAATTTTGAAACCTTGTATTTCGACATTTTCTATTATGGAAAGAGCCCATTAGATTTTGGTGTAAATCTGATAACCGGAAATGGCACTTTACTTGAAGCTCAAAATACCTTTA
Organism: Harpalus rubripes; assembly: GCA_963082715.1. Taxonomy (NCBI): domain Eukaryota; kingdom Metazoa; phylum Arthropoda; class Insecta; order Coleoptera; family Carabidae; genus Harpalus; species Harpalus rubripes. Next base: position 16,000,900 of record OY720460.1, read on the forward strand.
AATATTATTTTTTCAACATTAATGTTATTATAAAAATTAAAGATTATTAAATTTTCTACAGATTTATATTAATACTTTTTCTACATATATTATGGATAAATTTATAAAATTATCTATAATTTAAATCCCGGAGCCTATGCTTTAAACAAACAAAACTCCTTAGTTACGCAGCTATTCAAATGTATTTAACTGAAAAATAAATGTCACTGTAAATAGAACAATAAGAAAAGAAATCAATACAGTGTCCAGCATAAGTAAATATGTAGGTATGTATTTAGATTAATAAAAATTAAAGATTCGCAAGAAAGTAGTGAATTCTATTCTACCCCGGTATTTAAAATTTAATCTATTTTATTAACAAAAAAGGTAGTTACTTGGATTAGATTAAACTTTATTTTAAGAAATAAACTGCCAAATTTGATTAAAATTCTCTAATCCAAAAATTAGGATCAGCTTAATCTTTTTTCTGACTTGGACTGCAAATGGCAGGAGGTATTACGTTGGCCACACCAGATTTTTTTTTCAAAATAAGGACACTGTAATATCGTCTGATTACCCGGTACTAATTGCAAAATTTAGAATTAATTTCTTATCAATTCTGGGAAACTGATAAGACATTTTGTCTGTAGACAGCTAATACTTCATACCAGTGGCGTACCTGTACATTTTTTGGGGGATATCAACAATAAGATTCTTGTCACATTCATAAATGTTCATAAATATTTATCAACATTCTTTCTACGTAATTTATTTCATGAATGAGAAATAATACCTTCCAAGAACCAGTTATATTACGTATCTGAATTATGCTCTCAAATACTTAGTCAATATGCCATGGAAAAATGCCAATATATTGTCCATTAAATTGATTGGAAACATATTTATTTTATTGGATGTACGAGTATATCAAGTCATCCTTGGTAACAAAGTAATGACACGTGTAAGACTTGGACGTCAGAGTTTGTTTTGTTTTTAATTAAGTAGACTGTCTATTTTTATCTCAAGTTACTTGATCATTAATATTTGGGTATATTAATAAAGTTAATTTATTATCGTATTATTTTATCGGTCATTCTATTTTTTTAATAATAAATTGTTGATAATAGATGTTATATTTAATAAAAAATAAATGTTTCAATGTTCATATTTGTGAAAACATACTATAAGGTCTTGAAAAACAATTATAAACATAAATAAATTAATTCTAATGAGTCATTAAATCTTTATCGCTAATTTTTAAATAATTGTTGAATAATTATTAACAATTTCCTATTTAATATTTATATGCTCTTGCACTTTATCAAACCAACTGCGTATTTGTACTGATAACAAATGAAAACACAGACAGTCTTCTGTTTTCGCGGTTTTGCCGACAAAACTTCATTTGCTTTCCACGCGCAGACATTGTTATGCAACGAGACATCCACCAATGGCGTGCTAGTTTTCCTTCAAATGTTTTATTTTATTTTTTGACAAATTTTTTAATCTTGAAATAAAACTATCGATTTTATCTTATTTATATAATAATGATAATAACTTTTAAAAAATTGATAGAAATTTTTAATTTCTGAAGTGTTTAATTAATGATTTAATGATGATTATGAGTTAACGGAAAATAATCTTGCTCATTGTTAATATTATTCAATGAACATGTGTGTATGTGTAGACATACTTGATAATTATTATGCAATCAATAATTGCACTTTACTCTTGTTAAAAATAGAGTGTAGTATACGACTTTGAATAGTATTTAAAAATACAGTAATTAATATTGAACTATTTTTAATAATAGTTAATAAACTGTTTCCGTGATTATTTTTAAAGTTTATATTACCTCTTGTTGCATATATTAGTCATTTGTTTTCACACCTGTCAAAAATTAGTATACAGTAAAGCAAAAGGTCTACTACGACAAAAGTTACATTCTATTTTAGAAGGTTTGACAACTGGCAATATATCTTTATATATTTTAGTTTTTTGCGTACCACTCTTTCACGGTTAAAGATAGAATAGTGAGGGTGAGAAAAGTTAAAATCTACATAAAATTCTCTTTCTTTTCCTGTAAGGCACGATTTTCACCGACGAGCGGTTCACGAGTAAGAGACGTTCAAAATTACATGAAATATTTCTGAAATTTTGTAATTTTCAAATCGGGCGTTATCTGAGAAATATTTACATAAAACTTTGTCCCGATGAGTTAATTTATAAAATAAACCTCCTAAAACACGAATTTCTTGTTAATTTCAAGATAATTTAAACCGTTGAGGAATTGTGCGCAAAATAAAATGCATGTTTCTTGGTGACCATATTTTAGTTTTTTTGCGTACCACTCTCTCACCGTTAAAGATAGAATAATGAGGGTGAGAAAAGTTAAAATCTACATAAAATTCTCTTTCTTTTCCTGTAAGGCACGATTTTCACCGATGAGCGGTTCACGAGTAAGAGACGTTCAAAATTACATGAAATATTTCTGAATTTGTGTAATTTTCAAATCGGGCGTTATCTCAGAAATATTCACATAAAACTTTGTTCCGATGAGTTAATTTATAAAATAAACCTCCTAAAACACGAATTTCGAGTTAATTTCAAGATAATTTAAACCGTTGAGGAATTGTACGCAAAATAAAATGCATGTTTTTTGGTGACCATATTTTAGTTTTTTGCGTACCACTCTCTCACCGTTAAAGATAGAATAATGAGAGTGACAAAAGTTAAAATCTACATAAAATTCTCTTTCTTTTCCTGTAAGGCGCGATTTTCACCGATGAGCGGTTCACGAGTAAGAGACGTTCAAAATTACATGAAATATTTCTGAAATTTTGTAATTTTCAAATCGGGCGTTATCTCAGAAATATTTACATAAAACTTTGTCCCGATGAGTTAATTTATAAAATAAACCTCCTAAAACACGAATTTCTTGTTCATTTCAAGATAATTTAAACCGTTGAGGAATTGTGCGCAAAATAAAATGCATGTTTCTTGGTGACCATATTTTAGTTTTTTGCGTACCACTCTCTCACGGTTAAAGATAGAATAATGAGGGTGAGAAAAGTTAAAATCTACATAAAATTCTCTTTCTTTTTCTGTAAGGCGCGATTTTCACCGATGAGCGGTTCACGAGTAAGAGACGTTCAAAATTACATGAAATATTTCTGAAATTTTGTAATTTTCAAATCGGGCGTTATCTCAGAAATATTTACATAGAACTTTGTCCCGATGAGTTAATTTATATAATAAACCACCTAAAACACGAATTTCGTGTTAATTTCAAAATAATTTAAACCGTTGAGAAATTGTGAGCAAAATAAAATGCATGTTCTATGTATTTTGTACAAATTTCATACAGAAAGTTCCTTGCAAAAGATTATATATCTTGTACATTACCTTCCGGCAGTTGTATGTATTTTATACAAATTCCATGTAGAAAGTTTCTAGCAAAACTATATTTCCAGTAAAATTATAACACAAACATACGATGTCAATTGCATTTGACACTGACATCTTTCAATCATAATTTTCTTAATATACTAGTTGTTTCCATAGTTATAGTATAGCTGGCTAATTTATGAAATTTAATTGCTTTATAATTTTTTAACACTATATCCATTTAATATGAAGTATAAAATGCAGTCAAATCGTATAGAGAATAATATATTCTTTAATATGTATGGGTACTTCCGGTTGACCAATTATAACTAAAATCTAATGAGCTCTTCATATGGATGTAACGAAGAGAAAAATTTTTGAAATTGTAGTATTAGAGTTATCACAGGGCAAATTTTTGTCACACACACTCACACACATACAGACATCATCGTAAAAATAGTAAAATTCTATTGTATTCTTATTGATTAAAAACTCATCACTGAATTTTTGGACCAAAGACAATTCATTACCTAAAGATGACGGAAGGTAAAAAGTGTAATGTTCAATATGAAAAAGTGCATCGATGAGTACGAAGTTTGTTGTTCAATTGTTTTTTATGTAAGAGTTAGAAGCAAAAGAAAATACACGAATTAAGGCAATTCTCAGGGTGCCATGAAAATAATTTGTTTCTTGTTTCTGGCATATCTGGCAGATTTGACATTTATTTTAATTTTATTATTATTAGAAGACAAACAAAAAATTAATTACAAACTCTAATAATAGAAATAATAAAATCAAATGAAATGTCAAATCTGTCAGATATGTCAGAAACATCAATTACTGTTTTATTTTTAGTGGCACTCTGATATTTGCCTTAAATTTTCTTTTGCTTCTAATTCGTACATATGAAACAAATGAACAAACTTGGTAATCATCGATGGACAATATGGACATTTTCATTCTGAACATTTTTCTTCATTGCATTTTTTTTTCTAAAATTAATAAGTAAAGTGATATGGCCAAATAAAAAATTTACACCCGGTATATATTTTTATTTTTCTTTTCAGTTTTTCATAATTTTTTCAGGAATTTTTGGCTCAAATCCAAAATAATAAATGAAGTCAAATGTGGGCGTAGATGTTTTGTTTTGCATCGTAATTAACAGGTAAATATTAAGAGTTAACTAATTTAGAAAAATTATGTAATAAGAAAATACATTTATACAAGAATACAGGTGACAAATAAAGGGAGTTAAAAAAATTAAATATTGTAATTCATAATAATTTATTTTATACTGATTAGCGAGGTGATTAGCTAAATAAAATTGTTTATTTTAAATTATAATTTTATTGTTTAAACCGACTAACAATTAAAATTTAATGCTAATGTTATGTAATTAAACGCTATTATTTTAAAATAGTCAAAACAAAATAATTGTATTTCAAATATTTTAACAGTTATGTCACAAATTTTCCTTTATTTAATGGATAATAAAAATTTTCCAAATAAAAACAATTTTATCACATGCAGAATTCATGTAACACTTGAACGTCGTCCAATAATTCACAGACAGATGAAAATCGTTGGCATAATTTTCCTTGGCAAGTTAGAATGAACTTATTTTTCTGTTGTTGAACGTACTTAATGTTTGTAAACGTTTACAAGACACTAATAGAACTTAAGTTAATTATACATTTTGTAAATAAAATTAGATTAATTTCAATAATTAAACAAATTAGTATAAGAACAAAAATGACGGAATATTTTTAAGAAAACAATATGTAGTAAACAAAATAAAACAGTCTGGAAATACTACTGAAAAAATATGTAAAACAGTCGTCACAACAATATGACTATCGGCAGGAAAAACAAAAGTAAAATAAAAGAACGTCTAAGACTAAATTGTGGCCCCCTGCTAGGTAGTGTTTTGTTTGTAAACATAGACATATGGCCTGTCATCCTTGGCACTAAAAACGATTAACAAATGTTTATCAGCTTTCAACTATTTCTGCTGAAATTAAAAAATTAGTCTGAGATTTAGATAACACATCGTAGATAGCTTATCTATATTATAATATTTCACTTTGTAATGAGAAATAAAAATGCATGGTTCCCAAAATATTCATTAATTTTATGATTCAATAATTTTTGTAATTGTTGTAATCAATCAACAATATACAGAAAAACAGTTTATTAGCTGCCAAAAGTTTCGGTATTAATTTATAGAAAAAGGAATACCAATGAAACGTTTATAAATATAAAAATTGAATAATCAAATATTATAATTACATAATAAGCTGACAATTATATTTTTTATTTTCCGAAAGAACTATATACATATTCATATCTTTATGACGTACATTTATTATCCAAAAATACCGGTTTCAAAGGGCAGGTATATAAAGAAAGATTAGGGAAGGTAGACACCACCAAAAAGATCAAGTTGTCTATGAATGAAAAAAAAGAAAACAGGTGTTAAACTGTTAAACTTTCTTCATGTAAATTTGTAGTTTATAAATAGAATTTAAAGCAATTTCATCCCAATTAGAGGTTAATAGATAAACTCCGCACTAATCCAAATCTTTTTTATCGAAGCTAGGCATATTGATTTAGCAAAGGGCCTGCGCAAAATATTTCAGCGTGTCAAACAGAGGACAAAGTGCCCTACAGGATACAGTCGCACACATGTCATTTTAGGGCGGTTTCAGTTCTTAAAATATTTAACCAGAATTCCACAGATATTAATAGAATATTACATAGTATATATTTCGCAACTATTACTATAGGAAGGCAATGTACAAAGAACAATTGACAAATGTTGCAAATTTTACTGTCAAATGTTTTTATTAAGCATATACACTCACCTTACTAAAAAAAAAACTAACACTAATACGGTCACTGGTTTATAAAACAAAGTTTATTATTAAAACTGGTTTGTTTCACCGTTGTTTTATTGAAAAATGTTTATAAATTATTTATTTAAGTGATGGTGAATTTTGCCGGTAAGGAGCGTGGCACAACTACGTTTTAAGCGAGCCGGACGACAAGTAAATTTCAAGGAATCATACAGTGCCATGAAAGTGGAGGGGATACGGAAATAGCCGAATATAAGCGGCAATACACGAGACAGATATTCATTTGCATAAGTCCGCCATGTGAAGTTGTTGACTACTCATATCTTCAGTTCTGTTTATTATTTTTGAACGAAATTTTGGATTTTTGTTGTGGAACAATGAGCACGTTTGTTCGTCAATAAATCAAATAAAATTTATAACTAAAATGTTAATATAACACAAATAAATGAATATATTTGACACATACAAAATAATTTGACGTTTGTGAATTTGTGCCGTAAAAAATGTGACAGGAATACAATGAATAATAATTAAAATTTATGAGAAATTACGTGTATTCTACTGGAACATCATAACTGTAGTATGTAGGACAAACTTTCTCTTTGTATACTTTCTTTTAGAAGTATAAAACGTCTGTCGAATTAGTTTTGCTTTATTTTTGGCATTTGAAGTTGTATTAAAATGAATATAATAAAACTGAATCGTTTTCTTAAACAAAGTTATTGTTTTCAAAGTTGTGTCGTCCATCAATTTAGTCAACGTCATCAAGAATTGTCGACAAGTAGTACAAGTTATTCCAAACCTGCCCCAGATCAAAAGCCCAATTGGAATAGGGCTGTAAGCGAGGCAGAAAAAATTGTTGGATACCCTACTTCTTTTTTCAATTTGCGGTGGTTGTTAAATGATGAAGTGGCTAATGTTGCTTTACATTTGAGAAAGTTAGTAGGGTCCAATCATCCTTTACTGAAAACAGCCAAGTAAGAAGACAATTATAACCTTTACGATGTCGATTTTGTATGATTTTATGTTTAAAAAATTACAGGATCTTATCCTGGAAAAAGGATAAGTGTAAACTGAAACCGGTTGTTTAAGAATAAACGCTGTATGACTGAGATTTCGTGTATTTGTGGACACATAATGTAACCTAAATTACATTTTTTTCTTTTTTACAGGAATTTATTGTACAATGGCCGTAATACGATGCAAGCTTGGGGCCTTATCGTTTTGCTTTTATCTAAAGCAGCAGGCCATTCGCCAAATATTCCAGACTTGGAACAAGACAAAGCCGCTGGAGTTTTACACAGTCAACGGGCATTAGCAGAAATAACAGAAATGATTCGTACATCTCAACACATTCACAAAAGTCTCATTAACCTTCAAAACTACACTGACAAAGACGGTGACTTGCTTTTCGGCAATAAAATATCACTTTTAAGCGGCGACTATTTGCTTAGTACAAGTTGTTATGAATTAGCCGGATTAAAAAACCAAGAATTGGTTGAATTGATTGGTGCTGCACTTCGAGACCAATCAGAAGCTGAATTTGTCGGCCCGAGGGACAATCAGAATTTTCCGTTACCGGCTAAACCAAAAACTTTGTTGAAACAAACTCAAGAACTCATCGGAGAACCAAATACTGAACCATTAGCGGTTACTGAAGCATTAGGCGACGCCAGGGCCGAATGGACTTTGAGAAATGTTCTCAGTGCTGGTAGTCTCTTAGGGAAATCTTGTCAAGGAACTTTAAAACTTGCTGGGCATCCAATAGAAATGCAAGAACAAGGTTATTTATTCGGAAAACATTTAGCTCTAGCGTGGCAGGCTTGTCTTGACCGCGAACCATTTCAAAGTGAAAAAAAAGGTACTTTTAGTTTAGTGAGCGCCCCTGTTATGTTCCAATTAGAAAACGACCCGACTTTATATAAAGAAATAGAAAAAGGACAAGAAAGCATCATGAATGTCGATTTTGATTTGATACATAAAGCCGTTCTGTCTGGCCCGGGATTGGAAAAAACTAAAGCCCTACAGAAAGAGCACTCACAAGCAGCTTTAGATGTGCTGAAATTATTTCCGAAATCAGATGCCAGAACGGCGCTGACAAATATTATTGTTGCCATGCAAGATTTGTAGATGACAACAATACAAATTTGGTGACTTTTAATGTGGTGGTTTTTCACAATTACTTTGAGATTTTAATACCCAAAAATCGGTAAGAGGCCGTGGTGGTGGAATCAAATACCAAAATAAAAATACTAATATCCCCATGAGATTGTTGAATACATTAGAATATTTCTGATCGTAGTCTTAATACTACGTTTCAGAAGTTTAGTAAAAGTGTGAAATTTCTAAAGCATTTATATGTTTTCAACTTCAATTTCATAAAAACATAGTAAATAAAATGGCGCCGCAACTGTTAACATGGCTGTCAATCGAAGCGTCTAATATATTGCAATCACTAAAATACCTGTATTCTTGATAACTAAAACTATTATAATTACCCTTTACCTTAAAATTAATTTTAATAAAAACTAAATACGTATTTCCAGAACTAAGTTCTCATCATCAGTAATACAACAAGGGAAAATTAAACAGAGTAGTCAAGACATGTTGAGTAATCTTGACTACTCTGTTTAACTTTGCCTTGTTGTACTACTGATGATGAGAACTTAGTTCTCGAAATACGTATTTAGTTTTTATTAAAATTAATTTTTAGACTTCATCTATTATTAATTTTTTGTATTCTTGATAAAAAAAATTGGGTTATTAGACATTTTAGCTTTTATAAAAGCTTTGTAACTTCTTTTAAGAAGTTTTTTAAAGTTGTCAAAGACTTTCCTCACATTTTACGTCTAAGGGCCGGTATTTTCACTTGCGAATAAAGGTTTAAATAAATTTATCCTTCGGATAAATATTTTTGATGCCTTTTCACTTGCAAATAAATTTATTCGAAAGAATAACATGTGTTATTCGCGGAATAAATTATTCGGTGCTTGGGTAGCGAATAACCGTTTATTCGTAACTTCTTTACATTTCCACATAATGCAGATTTATTAAGAAATTGATATATTAAATATATTCGAAGATTATGATGATATTTTGAACTATGAATTAATAAATAACGTGAGAAATCGATCACACTCCATCAGATAGCGACATAACCACATACATGACGGAATTTTTTCACATATTCGGATTATGAAAACAATTTATTATTATTGGGGATCGCATTTGATCTCAAACAGTAAATAGGTAAATCATTATAAAGATCCTTTCATTTGACGCCGGCAAAATATTTTCAAATTTCAGATACTGTGAATACATTGACAAACATTTACTTAGTACTGAAAGAAATATACGAAAAGTACAAGGACAATTTTAGAATATACATATCTTGTATATCAAATATGAGTGCTGCATTAGATGGTACAGTTGTTAAATTACAATCTCCCGGGGCTAAAAATGCAAAAGAATATAGATGACATATTGACATTAAAGATGCCCCAAACAAATTTTTGACAACTACGGATTTAAAAGAAGTTGAAACATTTCATCCTTGTCTGCTTAACGTGGCTACGCCAAACTCTATCCTTCTCTACTGACACAAAATCACTCTGCAAGACTACCAATTTATGAACGTTAAAGTTATTCGACAGATAGCTATTTGTTTCTGTAAAATGTGTGAAAAGACGCAATGGAATTATTCGTTGGATATATAGAATAAATTTATTTAACGAATACTTATTCGAAACTTTATTCGGAAGTGAAAATACCGGGCCTAAATTTCGTAAAAACAATTGAAAAGGTCTTTGTAGAAATTTGCAAATATTTCCCGCCATTTTCCGGCCGCCTGTATTGAATTAGTAACACAAATATTGTAAGATTGTTATTTTATTGTTATTGTTATTCCGGTATTAAGGGTTATTATTATTTATGTTTACAATATCTACCTATAAGCACAAAAATAAGTATTTATTATTTATTAAAATTCTTAAAATGTACTTTACAACAATTTATTTATAACTTTAAATATAAGGACCAAAAATTTGTAACAAATAAACTACTTTATGATCCAAACAATTCTTTCATTAAATCACATTTCGCTTGTTTCATATCCGCCACTAGTACGTTATCACCATTATCAATCGCCTTTAAAGTTTGTAACAACTTTTGTTTGTCGTTGTGGTCAACTTCCGGTTCTGATATTTTTAAATGTTTAGAAGTTGATTCCGTTAATAAATCCTCTTCAAAACTATATTTTTCACTTTTTAAAATCTGCTGCATCAGTTGATCGCTTGCAGTTTTATTAGCCATTAAAGAATAATCATAAAAATTAAGTTTATCCCCTGAATGACTCAATTTTGAAAGTCGTTCATGTTTGGTATCATTTTCTTTCAAACTTTTCAATATGATTTCAGTTTCTTTCATGTTACTCTGAAACTGTTCCGTGTGTTCATCGACATTTTTCGAAGTACATTTCATATCTTCAACACATTTTCCGTGAATTTTTTTCATTTCTTCTTCGATGTTCTCTTCAAGTTTTGTGTTGCGTTTATTCCAAATATGAACGATTTCTTTTAACTGAGCTTCCGAAGATGAATCTAAATCGTGGTCTGGACTTCTTGAGGAAGAAATTGAACATGTTTCTTCCTGTAAATTTGTGGTGGATTTGACAGAAGATGAAGATGAATGCGCGTCGGTATCTTCAGTTAGGTTAGTTAGGGTTAGATTTTCTTTTTTGGATGTTGATGGTTTGTCGTCGATTAAGTGGACTAAAGATTGAATGCGAACTTTGCTGGGAGTTCGTTTGTGCGCTGATTCTGTTAACTTTATCTAAATACATAAAATTAAAAGATTTACTATCATATCTTAATTGTAACAATAAAATATATGCAGCATTAATTATAACATTGGTTGTTCTTCCATTTAAACACAAATTTATTTGGACTAATTTCATTTTTTCAATAGACCTTTTCAATTTAAAAAGATAGAAGATATAATTGCGTAAGCTTCCACATTCTGAGTCATGAGAAATATTCGTTTTCCGGGAATGGACTGTGTCATATTTTGAGTCAGAGCTCAACGTTTCGCCCGCAGTCGTATGGGGCATCTTCAGGAGCAAGGGGGATAGTACTGTCTTAAACAAGGTTACCCGACGTGTCAACCACGCTAGAGGCCGAGTTATGGAACACTTTGAAACAAAGGCACTAGAATCATCTACATTCAAACTTAAGGTATGGTTTCGCTATGTAGATGACACGTTTGTCATTTGGCCACATGGTCGGGAAAAACTCACTTTGTTCCACGAACACTTAAACAGCATACACCCGGATATTCAATTCACCATGGAGGTAGAAAATAACAGAACTCTTCCCTTCCTTGATGTTCTGGTTAATCGTAAACCCAACGGACAGTTAGGGCACGCTGTTTAAAGAAAACCCACCTACACTGATAGGTATCTCAATTTTAATTCTCAACACCATCCCTCGCAGAAACTCTCAGTAGTCAACGCTCTCGTACACCGTGCCATTAAAATCTCTGGACCTGATATCCTACAGCAGGAGCTTGACCACATCAGACATAGTTTAATCCAGAACAACTTTGACGTAAAATTAATCAATAATGTAATTCATAGACAGTTAAACCCTTTACCCAAAAAACCCGTGGATACCTCGTTCGAAACATTTGCATCTATCCCTTACATTAAAGGATTCTCGGATAAAATAGGTAGAATTCTTAATAAAAACAATATTAAGGTCTTTTTAAACCTCCACAAAAAATCTCAGAAATACTCCCCACACTAAAGATAAACGCGAACCCTTGTCATCACCCGGTGTTTATAGTATTCCTTGTTCTTGCGGCACAATATACATAGGTGAAACAGAGTGTTCACACTAGATTGTCAGAACACAAACGCTGTCTGCGTAAAGGTATGGTATTAACATCTGCGGTCGCAGAACACTAACACAACATAGGACATAACATCTTATTTGAAAATTCCCGCATTTTAGCTCCTGTCCCTGAGTTTTACAGTCGTAAATACAGGGAAACTTTAGAAATATGGAAACATCCTAATAACATCAATCGGGATGATGGCTATTTCTTGAGCCACATGTGGAAACCGGTGATTCTCGGCACACGGCACGCCCAATCTACCATTACGAACTCGATTCCCATTGGCCCTCATTAGCTTTGCTCATCTACCGTATCTTTAGATTAGTATATAACTGTCTTCTCGACCTTCCTTCGTCACTTGGTTTATTTGGTCTCCAGCGTGGTTTACACGTCGGGTAACCGTGTAAACTGAGTCTCCCCCCTTCTTGTTGTTTAAACTCGGCCTCTAGCGTGGTTGACACGTCGGGTAACCTTGTTTAAGACAGTACTATCCCCCTCGCTCCTGAAGATGCCCCATACGACTGCGGGCGAAACGTTGAGCTCTGACTCAAAATATGACACAGTCCATTCCCGGAAAACGAATATTTCTCATGACTCAGACTGTGGAAGCCTACGCAATTATTTCATAAATCTCAGTTGTTCTTACTACGCGCAGATCCCCATTGCGCATATCTTCTATCTCTTTAAATTGAAAAGGTCCATTGATTTATGTTTGAAATAAAATAGAAACTTTTTAATTTTGAGAAACTCGTTTCAAATAAATTTCCGTTTAGCCGGAAATGACTGTTTTTTCCAATTATGCATTAACTTTAATCGCAATAATGTGTTGTTTTTTTACCTCAGATTTTGAAGAAAGATCCTGAAGTTGTCCTAAAGCTTTATGCAAATCCCTTTGCGTCTGCTTATTTTTCGTTATTTCATTATTCAATTTAAATTTATAATTTTTGCTTTCAAGCATTAATTTTCTGTTCAACATAGTAATAGTTGATTCATTTTGTCTTAGAATAGCTTGCAAATCTTCAACTTTATCTTGTAATTGTTGCCTTTCTTCCAAATTTTTATTTTTACATAAAGCTAACAAATGTTTATTTTGGTCTTTCAAAGAATTAATTTCTTCATCTTTATTTTTAAGCTGGTCGGAAAGTTCTTTCAAAGATTTGCGTAAATTTTTGTTTTTGACTTGAAGAACGCGGATTTCTTCTTGATGGGACTCCAGAATTTGGGGTAGCTGGGCTTTTGTACCCTCATATCTTCAAATATAAATATTTGAAACACTAGGTTTGTTCCGTTATTCTGCGTCTACCGAAAACCGCGGCGGTGAAATTTCCTGTTCTAGTCACTAGATTCTGCTCGTTCCGTTTTTGTAGTAACTTGCGGTATAACAAGCCTGAGATGTAATAGGTATTACAGTGACTCATGACTCGGTGGTAAAACAATAATTGGCGGTAATGTTCGCGTCTACATATGAAGTGTCAATTTGACAGTGTTTGACACATAAATAATACTAAAAATATGTTTAGTAACTTAAATAATTATCGTCGCGTTTTGCGGTAAAACGCAGAATAGCGGAACGAACGAACCTACTCTAAGCTGATTTTAGTAAAACTTACTTTGACAAAGCAGTATCCTGTTTCTTTTGAAGGTTTTTCAACAGTTTGTTTTCATTAACAAGTTGCTAAAACACACTAAAATATATTTTTGTTATCACTAGTAATGTTTTTCTTACAGTTATATGATAATTGGCATCGTTTAGCTGATTCTGTAACGCTTTAAACCTCAATAATTTTGCGCTTAAAACACGTTGAGATACAGTATTACTGGAAGTTCTGCTTTTTACAGTCGTGGCTAAAGGATGTAACGGTTTTCTCTTTTGCAACACACAACTTGAATTAGAAGAACACAATGTTTCGCAACTAACCCTTTACAAATAAAGTTGTCAGTATCATTTGAATTGATATCAGTGCTTGTACATACCTTCTATCGTTTCTTCTCAAGTCTGTTTGACTTGTAAATGCTGCCATTGGAAAATAAACAATAATAAAAATGTATATTAGTAAAAATATAGCAAAAAACTATTCTCGGCTGCAATGCAGCTCCATCATTATCTTTTGTTTGTAGTGACACTTACCCTTGGTTCCCATAACAACATATATTAATGTCATTGCCTTTTCAGTCAAAATCAAACCGTGAAATAATATATTGATGCGGATATTATTTTTATTGTCAAAAGACATGAACGTGTATTATTGACACAGTTTTCGCGGTAAAATGTGGAAAATGTAATTGAATATATTATTATTCTGTTTTTGCATAGTGCATCTTTTAATAACAACTTTGAATCAAAATATAATTTTCATACCATTCTGTTAAATGTGCTTTAACAGTCGACAGACAAAACAGCCACGGCAAGAAATGTTTCAAGTTTGAAATCAATCGAAATCGATCCCAGGCAGTCAATTTGGGGCTATTAATTTTTGGGTGTCTTTAAAATACCCTAAAATACAATTCTATTGAATAAAATTTCTAAGAGATGAAGGCAGACTAAGCAAGTACGAATCATCGTGCCACTCGCGGATTTTTTAAACACTAGGGCCCAGTTGCACAATGCATTGTTATCTTTAATCACGTTGTTAACTTTGACAAGACTTCTTTTCCAATTTTTGATACGTATCCATGGTTACAATGTGTTTAACTGTACATTGTAACCATGGATACGTATCATAAATACATTGGAAAATAGGCCTTGTCAAAGTTAACAACGTGATTAAAATTAACAATGTTTTAGGACCGGGCCACACGCGTTTTGGCGGGACCGGCAAAACCGCATCCGGTTGAACGGGATGGATCGTACAGCGTCCACATATATCCCGCTAAAAAGGACGGCAGCAATGACAACCCGATTCGCAGACAGTCTGACCAATGTCTGATTAGTGCAGAGCCCAAATAGTATACGTTGTCTATTAAAAAACAAAACCAGACCCTTGTGAACGCTCGCATTATCTCTAATGTGTTATAGTTGTCATGCGGCAAATTGACCGTCCGGTCAAACCGCAACATGCTGCGGTACTATTCGGCAACCGGACCGCAACCGAATCGGTGTGAACGCACTCATTTAAAACAATAAGTTGTCTTCCCGGTCCCGCCAAAACGCATAGTGTGGCCCGAGCCTAAGCGTTGTTTAAATGACAGTTCATAAACACGCGTAAATATGAGCAAGAAAACCCTAGTAAAAAGCCGTCAAAATTGTTGTGTCGTAGAGTGAAAATCTAAATATAACATGGATACATTTTACTCCCTTCTTTATTATCCCGGGGACAAGAAGGCGACAAAAATGGATAGCACAGGTTCGTCGAATGTCGTAAAGTACAGATTCATTAAAATCGGATTACATATTTCTCAAGCAAATAACGAGGTTTTAAAGTTTACATATTTTGTGATTTTATCAAATGAAAAGTTTAGTTCTATTATAACTTAGGAACAAAATATTTGGATTCAAAATAGGTATGCCATTGATATGAAAAATAAAATATCTATGAAATAAGCGTACTATTGAATGTAAAATGTTTAATTGTATAATATTTATGAGATCTACTATAAATTATTAGTAGACAACTCTATAAAAAGCGTACGAAGCTTTGATGGTCACGACAGAATTCAAACACTTTGAAAGACTGTTAGCGTTAGCAATTTGGGTTAAAGTGTGCCTAGACGGGTTATATCTACATATAGACCACGGTGTAGTATCTATAGGTGAGTGCACAACGTGTTCCAATGCATTACGAAGAATGGCTAACTAACTGGACTAGTTCATACAGTGTGCCGCTAGATGTCAGGATTTGTTGCGACCCGGTTTTTACAAAAAATATTTAAAATATTAAATTATTCATATATAATGCATAATATTCTATATTTTCAATCATTACCTTTTATCTTTTGTCAGTTCTATGTATGTATTTTGTACAAATTCCATACAGAAACGTTTCTATATTTCCAGTAAAATTATAAAACAACATATGTCAAATGCACTTGACATTGACACCTTTCAATCAGAAATTTATCTTAGTACCTGCTTCTGTGATTATAGTGTAGCTGGCTGCCGCTAAATCGCACATTTTGGCACCTTAAAAAGACTATATTTCTCTTTATTTGATCCATACCCTGTTGTGCATTTTGTAGCAAAGCATTTTCTGTCAAATGGTAATGGGTCGCGTTAGCACCATTTTGTTTCCCAGTTACTTAGCCATGTCAGCGCATCTCGTGCTCTCTCCTATAGATACTACACCGTGGTATAGACTATTATAAAACACTATCGGCGGAGCCCTAAGGGAACCTCGCCGTAGCCGAAATTTCGCTAGTCTTTATACTAATATTGACAATGTATAGGCCAGAGTTCAAGAAATAGATATAAGTAAAAGAAATGCACAGATTACATATTAAGTAATAGACTATTATAAAACACTATCGGCGGAGCCCCAAGGGAACCTCGCCGTAGCCGGAATTTCGCTAGTCTTTATACTAATATTGACAATGTATAGGCCAGAGTTCAAGAAATAGATATAAGTAAAAGAAATGCACAGATTACATATTAAGTAAAGACTATGCCATATCAACACGAAATATTTTCCAAAGTGTCGCCGACTGAAAGTACACAGCGACAAATAATGACAGTCTGACAGTCCTTACACTGGCGCGAATTTACCGCGCAAACGTATAAGAAAGATATGTCGTCGTTTTCAAAACTACAGCTCATGAGAACAGACATGTTTTCTATTTCAAGTGGTGCTTCAAATATATTTGTAAATGACAAAACAATTCGTTTATATGTATATAAGCGACACGGAACAGCTGCTTGCATAGTATTATGATTTTTAAATTCATCTTCAATAAATAAAATGGTAACAACATTTAATAACAGTCCATATACAATAAAATAAATATAATACGTAATATAAAATTGGAATCTATTTCAAAATAGTCTATTCTTTTGATTCTTTTATATGTTGTGCTTGCCATAGTTTACTGTATAAACTTTTTGGGTTATTAACGAGTTCATTGTGATGTCCTGTTTCTCTAATTTGTCCATTTTCTAATACAAATATTTCATCAGCATCCATTATTGTACTAAGTCTGTGAGCGATACAAATGCTTGTTTTCCCCTCACTTGCTCTTCTCAGGGCTTGCAAGATATTCTAAAAGATTTCTAATTATTCACTAGATTATACATTAATAAATACATACATATTCTGTTATGGAATCGAGCGAGCTAGTAGCTTCATCGAAAACCAAAATGGGAGAGTTTTTAAGTATTGCTCTGGCAATAGCAACCCTTTGTTTTTCCCCTCCAGATAATTTGAGCCCTCTTTCACCCACTTGCGTATCGTAACCTTGAGGCCACGTTACAATCGCATCGTGAAGTTCCGCCATATTGGCAGCCCTGATGACCTCTTCTTCCGTTGCTCTCAAATCACCATAATGCAGGTTATGTTTTATAGTATCGTGAAATAACACTGAATCTTGAGGTACTATTGATATTGCTCGTCTCAAACTTTCTAAATTAACATCTCTGATGTCTTGGCCACCAATTAAAATTCTCCCGCTCAATGGTTCATAAAAGCGGAAGAGAAGTCTAACCATAGTTGATTTGCCGCTTCCGGACCCGCCAACAATGGCGATTTTCTTCCCCGCGGGAATGGTAAACGATAAATTGTCGAATATTGGTTTACCAGGGCCGTAATTAAAGCTAACGTTTTCAAAAGTAATGTAGGAGTTTTTGGCGTCTACGTGGAGATAAGGGGCGTGACTTTTGTTCTAAAAATGGTGAAGAGTTGCAGTGAATTGAGGTTATAGTAATTAAGGCATCAAGGTTGTTATACGGACAAATAAGGCAAAGGCATTAAGGGCTGTCCTTAAATTACGTAACGCAAAATTAGGAAATTTTTGATACCCCCTCTCCCCTTTGTAACGCACCCGTAACGCAAACATGAACCCCCCCCCCATTTTTTTACTGGATATAAAAGTATATAACCTCCTTCATATTCAGTTAAAATTTGAAGCAGAAACTATTTAAATTAATGTATATAAAGATGAAAAATAACAGAACAGAACAGAAACTATTTAAATTAATGTACATAAAGATGAAAAATAATGTACCACTCTTGCCCTACGGCTTGTCACCCCAATTTCTTTACTGGATATAAAAGTATATGACCTCCTTAATATTCAGTTAAAATTTGAAACAGAAACTAATTAAATTAATGTACATAAAAATGAAAAAATAACAGCATATGCATTTCCATATGCTTTTAACAAACTATTGAAAAGTTTTTCCTTATCAACACTACTTGAATTCATGTTTTAATATGAATTGCATTGCACGAATGAAAGACCACTGGCCCGAATTTGAACTGTGCCCGACATCATATTATGTTGACTGTTATTGAAAACAAACGACTGCCTGCATATACGAATTAGCACCGCGAAATTTTTTTGTTTCAAAACTATTAAAGCAAGTTTAGTAATATTTTTTATATTTTATCGTTACGTACCGCACACATTAACCCTCCCCCAGCCCTCGTAACGCTGCGTAACGCTACTTTTGACCCCCCCCCCTGAAGCGTTACGTAATTTAAGGACAGCCCCTTATTGTCCGTTTAACTTCCGTGGTGCCTTCAATATTTAATGTCCGACTATAATTTTAAATATTCTATGGATTACGGATCAGCAGAAAGTTTTAATACAATTTACAAACAAGCAAAACTCCTTGGCTATACAGTTCATATCTTAAATGTATGTAACTGACAGATAAATGTCACTGTCAAAGAACTAATCATTTAAAATTAATAACAGTAACGTTTTAAAAAGAAAATAGTAAATAAAACCCTAGTTATATGTATATTTATATTAATAAAAATTAAATAGCGGGAGGTTTGCTGTTGGTCACATCAGATTTTTGGGTATGAGGAGGTGTGATTTAAAAAAGGGTCGAAATTTTTTAAAAAATAAAAATTCTGAAAATTTGTATTTAAGTAGTTTGAAGGGTGTAGATTTAAGATTTTAAAACCGCAGGTCGATATCTCTTTCCGTGTCCGAGATATTCGTCCTCAAAACTTTGCTCAAAAATGCCCATTTTTGGGTCATATCCCAAAAATGGTCAGTTATACACCGCTGGCGATATCACCATTAGATTCTACGAGCAAAATTACATAAGTATACCAATTTTCAACTTTTACAATCTCCAGAAGGAAAAGTCTGAAAATGGCCAAAAATCGCAAAAAATCTAAGGTGTACCCCTTGCCATTTTTTCAGTTTTTGATGATTTTAAGGAATGTTTAATAATAAATGTATCCGTTGGAATATTTTGATGAAAATTGGTATACTTATGGATTTTGGTACGAGGAATTTAATGGTGAGGTCGTTGAAGGTGTACCGCACACCCATTTTTGGGTATGAGGGTGGGGTGGTTTAAAAAAGGGTCGAAATTTTTGAAAAATTCAAAATTCTGAAAATTTGTATTTAAGTAGTTTGAAGGGTTTATATTTAAGATTTTAAAACCACAGGTCGATATCTCTTTTCTTTTTCGAGATATTCGATATTTTTTACAAAAAAGTGAATACACTTTTTCTTTCGGTTATAGGGGTTTCCACTATTTTTTTATATGTTATTCCTCATGAAAACTTATATCTATTAGAATAAATAAAACATTTTTATTATAACAGGTTTTCTGTAAAAAAATTATTGAAAACAGTATTTTTTGCAACTCGTTTGAACGGCCATTTTTACCGCCCCGGCAGCGCGTAAATGCCCGGCTAATGTAGCCAATGCTTAACAGATGGTGTATGATGGTCTGTGCTCCAGAGTCAGTAGTGGCGTCATCTGTCAATTGATGGTGTACTAACACTCTCCTATTACAGTTTTCTTGAACAACGCATAGAGGTGGGGATGGGAGTTTTCACCAAACAATGTTTTATTTCAAACATTCAAACTGTTTGTTTGTTACATAGTGATTCAACTCAAAAATTGTGTCTGTTTGTACTGCAACTGTATCTGGTTAAGTGTGTTTTAATAAAGGAATGCATACATTATGGTGGTGAAATATTGTATGGTACCTATTTGCGGAAATAATTCTTTAAAATGCAAGAAGAAATTACATATGACCAGTATTATTTACTAAAAATTTTAAACTAATTATCATATATTGGTATGATTAAAATGCAAGGGAATTTGTTAGTTTATTCATAGTTTAAACGAATCGCTCCTGTAAATACTACCAATCATAGATAATTTTATATTAATAATAATAAATTACATGACAAAGAAAAATATTTTTACACACAAAATAGATATTTTTCAAAGGAATAAGTTTCAAGTATACTAGCATACATAATTTATAATTTAGTTTGTTATGAACCTTTGTCAAAAATTCCAAATCCCTCGTCGACTGAACATCTGGGTAATATTAAGGCTATCTTTCGTGGAATATTTGTATCCTGGTTTTTCCACAAATATTCTTTTACGGCCGTTTCAAGTTGTAAATAACTATAGGCAAAGGCATAACTTCTGGTAATCCCTTGAATACGCTGTTGGAGATTTACTAAATACCTTACAAATATTTAATCCACGAAATATAATAATCTATTAAATACGTATACCTTAGAAAATACTTTATCAATATAACATACGGCAAACAATAATAATTGTATTGTATTCACAATTTTAACTAGTTTAGAATATCTACTAACCTTCAATATTTTTTAAATATGTTCTAATTTGAATGTGCTGCCATCTATTATCACATAGGAAGATGTTGAATGTATTTGATGTATGTAGGTAAAATCGAATATTGTAAACTACTCCCATCACACACACATATATTGCCGGATAACATAGAAACTAAAATCGATCCGGACCGTGACGTCACTGGCTGGCAGCGTTTCAAGCGTAGTAAATTGTTTTCATTCATTTTTAAAAAATTGGAAACATATTTAACCATTTAATTAGTGTTTTCAGAAATGTTTTATGATATATTTTAGTGTAATAGTGTTATTTTTCACTATTTTGATTACGGTGGAAACCCCCATTATTGCAAATACACATATTGATTATTGAATAGTGTGAAAATTGTAATTATGAAACTTCCGGTATAACCGGAAGTGACATCAACTTTGTAAATTTAAATACAACCTATACAATTTTTTAGTTTCATAATATTTATTAAAACAGGTGAAATTTTTAACAAACGTTCCGCGTGAATCAAATCTAAAATCTTCTTCTTCTTCTTCAAAATCGCTCATTTGAGTATTTTACACAAGAAATAATAGTTATATAATTACCCTGAAAGTGGGGTTGTTACGATAATAATAATAATATACCAGTCGGACATTAAATAATATATGAAATATATTAACCTTAATGGCAGTATCGACGGTCATAAGTGTAAACATGGTTTCCATGTCTATTAAAGCTTGTCTGACTTCACGGTAAACACTGCCTAAAAATCCTAAAGGAACTGACAGTTGAAATAATAGGCCGTTTACCATTACCAAGTCTCCGATGGTTAAATTGCCTAAAGTGAGGTAAAAATATGTGTTATAACCTTAATATAAAGTATGTAACAAAAGTTTTGGCAAAAATATATCCGTTTGAATATTGAACTATATATTTAAAAGATTGTGAATAATGTAATCCATGTCTTTCAAAAGTTGTTGGCCTTGCGTTTTGACTGCTCAAAACGCATTTACAATGATAGAGGCCTCGAAAATCACAACTGCTATATATTAGATCGCATATACCGTATGTCACATATGACTGGTGTGTGTGTGTGAGTGGAATAGAATAAAACATTCCAAGTCTTTCTAAAAGTCGATCTTAAGTTTTGACTGTGCAAATGCAATAGAGGGTTATGATTTTGAGGTCACAAGCAAGAAAGAATGCGACGATGTAGAAGTTGAGATGGAAGATCGGATTACAAACAAACCACGCCATTTTTAAAGTTCTGTCTTCTTTCACTTGTGCTTTGACATTTGAGTTTTACATGTGATTCAATATGTCTTGAGACGGATGTAGAAACTTAAAGAATATTACATTTGTCATGTATTCTTTATAATATAGCGAGAGTCACAGTTGTAAAGACCATGCACTCGCTTGATACTTGGCACCATCTTGCAACTGTCACCATGACAGCGATTTGTTTGTAATCTAGCAACGGAGTGAAATGAGTCACACGTGTAGTACAAGGAAAATACCAATAGATGGTAGCCCGAAAATATACTTCTGTATAACCCTCCATTAGAATGGTACAGGCCTCGAAAATCACAACTGGTATATAATATTAGGTTGGAGATACGGTATATCACACATGACTGTGTGAGTTGAATAGAATAAATATTCATGTCTTTCTAAAAGTGGGTGACTTTGAGTATTATCTGCGCAAATGCATTTAGAATGGTAAAGGCCTCGAAAATCACAAATGGTATATATTAGGTCGGAGATTCCGTGTATCATATATGACTGTGTGTAGAATATTGCAACTAGAAAATTTTTTGAGGTGTTGAAAAATACTTTTCGTATTCATGCATTAAAATGTGTTGTTTCGCGTCGCCTAAGCAACGTCCGAAACGTAAATTTCCCAGGTCTCCACAAGGTAAGCGACAGGGATATTTAGGAAAAAACACTCTCCTATTTCTAAAGCATTTCTTAAAGAAATATATTTATAATAAAAAAGTTTAGTTTGTCAAACATTCGTTCGCTTAATAATAATAATAAAAGAAAATGGTGGAATATTGAATGAAATTTAATTTTAAAATAATGAAGTTAGTGCATTTGGTTCACAATATTGGCAACAATTTCTGCTTGGCGGGAGTCGGCAAGACAGAGCACTCGGGAAGTCGGTAAAACATAACCAATAAACGGAATATAAATTGTAACAAAGCAACAAGAAATTTAACAAGTTAATAAAATTTTAATTTGCTATACACTACAAGTGAAATACTTGGTAAGTAATAAATGGTTATTTAGATACCATGATTAACACTACTATTCGTACGAAAAATATTGTACAAACCACGTACGTGAACTTGGTATGTAAATAACTATTACTATTTCTAATTTAGAAATGAAAGGAAATGACAGTTTTTACTCTAATATGTAGAAGTATCTGGCAACTTAGGATTTAAAAGAAAAGCTAAATCAACAAGAAATAATATCAGTTTTGTACCAAAGGAAGATAATCTTCCAAATGTTCCACAAACCAGACCAACTGAATTTTTTTGGCACTGCTAATAATAGTTGGGAAACAAGATTAAAAGCAGTTGTCTAGTGTGCACCAAATTGCGTACTGCAATTGAAAGAAATGGGCCTTTCATTCTCAAAGTTTGGACGGATGAACAAATACCTGATGAATGGTGTGTAGGACTTCTCGCCAACACTATATATAAAATTTTGTCAAACATCCTAAAGGATCGACTTAGTATATACACCGAAAAAAAAACTGGGAGAATATCAAAGCGGTATCAGACCGGGGCGCTCCACAACAGATCAAATATTCGTGCTACGACAAATACTAGAAAGAGCTATTGAGCTTAACATAGACACATATCACATAGACTTTAGGGCTGCCTACGATTCCATCTTAAGAACAAAATTATATGAAGCTATGAGCTTCTTTAAAATACCTGAAAAACTTATTAACCTAATAAAAATTACCATGAGCAGTCACTAGCACAATCAAAGTACAATATCAGAAGAACTCCAAACAGATAAGGGTCTACGGCAGGGAGATGCGCTGGCGTGCCTCCTCTTCAACAATGCCCTAGAAAAGTTATTAAAGACGCAGGACTTAACAACAGAGGTACAATTTTCTACAAATCGTCACAAATATTAGCCTTTGCAAACGACGTTGACATAATTATTCGAGCATTTTCGAGATGAAAAGAAATTTTTCTTGAGCTCACAAACTTAGCAAATGAAATGGGGCTAACAATAAATGACGATAGGACTAAGATCATAGTTACGCAAGTGAGAATGCGCAGAAGTGATATTGGTCAACGTGTAGAGATCGAAAATAATATTTTTGAAACTGTCAACAGTTTTGCTTAGAAGTAAATAACATAAATAACACTGCAGCAGAAGTTAAACGAAGAATTCTACGCAGTCAAAATATGACTTGGAAAGTGCTAATATACAAAACACTAATACTTCCTGTGGTAACCTATGGATCAGAGACATGGGCATTGTCAAAAATAGATGAAGTAGCGCTTCTTATAGCGTTTTCAGCATACAAGTCGAGTGCCTAATGGTGCGCACTTTTTTGCACTGAGCGTTTTCAGCTTGTCATTGAGTACAAAATTTAGTCAGCCGATGCGTTTTCAGCTTAAGAAAAAGTTGCACCGTGCACTGGCTCAGTGCGACTTTTATGCACTGACTCCCTAGGCAAGTGCAATAGTGTCAGTGCAAATATGACGTCTAAACAAAATCGTTTTCAGCTTAAACTGCACAGCTACCGGATGAGGGCAGAACTTGCCCTGTGTAAGCTGAAAACGCTATAACTTTCGAAAGAAAAGTCCTAAGAAAAATATTGGGAGCGGTATGTGAGAACTGGCTATGGTGCAGGCGCAGGCGTTATAATTTTGAGCTTTATAATAAATATGAAGAAATAAACGGTAAAGGAAGAGATATAGTAACAGTAATCAAAGTAGGACTACGATGGGCGAACACGTCGCAAGAGCTAATGAAAACTACCCACCAAAAAAAATTCTGGCGACAAGACCTGGTGGCTCTAGCAGTCGTGGCAGACCAAAACTGAGGTGAAAAGATAGCGTGGACAACGACGCAAGGAGCATAGGCGCAACAAACTGACAACCATTGGCTAAGGACCGCAACGACTGGAAGAAAAGGCTTGAGAATGTTGAGGCCCACATTGGGCTGTAGAACTAAATATGATGATGAGATGATGACATAAGAAATGTTTTTAATTTGAGCCAAAACTTTTGTTACAAACGAATTAACTAAATACTAAATTAAATTGTTATTGTTGTTTGACTAACCTTTAACAATTTCGTTTGCCGCCAAAACCATAATAGCACTTAATGCTGTACTAAATATTGCATTTTGTCCGAAATTCAGCATTGCTAAACTCGTACTAGTTTTTAAACTAGCTTCCTCATATTTTCTTAAAGATTTGTCGTATCTATCAGCCTCATATTTCTCATTATTAAAATACTAAAACTGAACTATAAATATACAAAATATTTGATTTAAATATGTTTGTTCACCTTAACAGTTTCGTAATTTATTAAAGAATCAATTGCTTGATTCCCTGCCTCATTTTCAGCTTTGTTCATATGGATTCTAAACCGTGTTCTCCACTGAGTTACCAGTAAAGTAAAAGCTGCATATATACCAACACAACCCATAGATATACCTTCAAAATATTAAATTTACTTCATAGAAATTTACGAAATTTGAAGGTTGTATCACCTGCAAAAGCTATCCCGCACTTAACCCCCAAAATGGTGGAAACCAACGCCAACTCAAAAATAGTCGGGACAACATTAAAAACCATCGCAGAAAGAACGAAATTTATTCCTCTAGAACCTCTGTCTATCGTTTTTGATAAGGCACCAGTTTGGCGACTTAAATGGAAACCCAGATCTAAATTGTGCAAGTGTACGAAGACATTGTTGGCGATTTTTCGGATAGATTGTTGAGCTACACTTGCAAAAACAGCGTTGCGGAGTTCGTTAAAACCAGAGGCACTTGCTCGCGCAATGCCATCTAGGGATTAATAGATAAATCATTATTCTACTCAAAGAAGATAAAACATTCAATAAACAGTTAATGGACATTTTCAATTTAAAGAGAACAAATGAGATCTATGGCGTTTGTTTCTAAGAAAAAAATTGGACGTAAAACGTGAGAATATCTCAAATAACTTTAAAAAAGTCTTATCAAAATAAGTTACAAAAGCTTTTATTGAAGTTAAAATGTCTAGCGATGCAAATTTTCACTGACTGCAATATTTTTGACGTTTCGTTTGACAGTCCAACTGGCAGTTGTTCGCGCCATTTTCTTACTATTTGCAGCGATAGAAAGAGATAGCCGTTAAATTGAAAAGGTCCATTTCGGATACGATAAAAACATTAAACTGGTCTATTCATATAACGCATACAACGAAAACCTTAAGACCGTCCACCAAAAAAGCGTATATACACATATACGGACGCCATGTGATAAACTGTTCCTTTTTAAGAATGGACTAAAAAATCTATTATATTTTAAGTATGCCATGGAGTCTGCATTTTTCTACCCGATACATAACTTTAAGAAATAACTGTTCGTTACTCACACCCGATTAAGACAGAAGTGGCTGCCGTTAGCACAGCCTCGGCGGGTGTATCCATATTAAGCGTATTCGCCGTGTTCAAATAATCAATGGCGTACTTAAATATGAACGGAACGCACACATTCGCCAATTTGGCGCCAACTAACAACGCAAGAGAAATCTGCACTCTTTGCCTCGTTAATTTATCATCAGCTGGCCAGATATATTTGAGCATAGCTCCGATCATTTTACTACTTGTAATATTATCGGAGGCCAATTGCACAGTCTCTCCCATAACGGCGGAATGTCCAGGATGAAAACATCCCCTTGTGGGTTGGATTTTTGGTTTGAATGGATTAAGTTTTTGTACTGCTTTAACCAAAATACTCCGGTTTGTTTTTCCATGTTTGATTGCTATATCAGTCACTTTACACCGCTAAAATAATTGTCAATTGAAAGAGTTTGGTTATCTGAATAAAACATAACCTATATTTACCTTATTTGTCAATATTTTTGAATTGTTTGAATGTAAAATACTCCTATTATTATATAAATTATTAAAAGTTCTGCAATAAATATATGTTTTTGAGTTTTTACTTAAGACGTGTTTATGGGAATTAACTAATAAACTAACTGCGGCCATTTTATTTTTTACTACTTACTCATTTGATATCGTGTCAAACTTCACAAAAGTTATCTCACCATTTCACCCAAGCGATTATCTAATCAGCAACAATTGATAATTTTAACAATAGCTAATTGTAGAAGCAACGAACATACATATAGAGGAGTTAGGTACAAATATGTGTTTTCATTATTTTATTATGTAACTTTTTTTAGAAAAGATTACAACCATATTATAGAAAAATCCTTATTTGTTATATAAAAGCACAAGCGCGGTTTTAGTCTTTACATATATAGAAAATAAAATATATCAGTCATTGTAAATAAACTTAAACCGGCGAATATATTTCTATAATATAAATACACAATAGGTAAATGAATATTTACAAACCCAATTGCATAACATTTTGATTTTGTATATAAAGCAGGCAAATAATATAAATAATAATACCTCCGTATAATTTATAAATACTTGAATTGTATGATGAATAAATGATTAAAAAAAAATTATGCTTCTTCTTGCCCATCCTCAACTTCATCAGCATTATCTGCCTCCGCTGGAAGATCAGAAGATTCAACTTTCGGTTCGGAAGACTCAACCTCATCTGCTATTACAGATTCCTCAACATCTACAGCAGATTCCTCTACTTCTGCAGCAGATTCCGTGGAATCCGCCACTGGTTCTGAAGACTGAACCTCTGGTTCTTGTTCAGGTTCCGCTGTCCCATTTCCGAATATAATTTCCGCGTTAGAAACTTTAGTTTCTGCACCGGGCAACTTCAAAAACTTTTCCAATTCGTCTATTTCATTCGCCAAGTCGAATTGGTCGTAATCCTAAAAGACGGTGAGTCAAATTTTATTAGCCACCTGTTTAAATTAAGCGAGTGACTCATTTAGTTTTAGTAAAATGTTAAATGAAAAATTATAGCAGGCGTGAAAGTCTGACTTACGCCACAATATTCGTCGTCATTAAACAATTGAGGAGGAAGCGGATGCCTCGGATTTGTATCACTAACAGTCGCGCCCAAAGATGTAGATTTTTCCTGCATGAAATCTTTGTCGGGCTCCCTGCCTGGTTCGGTTATATCAACAACTGAATATTCTATGTTACGGCTTTCTAGAATCATCAAAACTCGCTGTTGCCGCTTTTTCACCTGTTAAACGAAAAAGTCTGTGTACCCTGCCCTAGGCCAATTTACCGCTCTCTGTCATTCACCTCTTTATTGCCCGATATGCCACTGATGTACACTTTCACACCCATGGTTCAGATCTATTCTAAACGAGACACTAATTCAACTAGTACAAAATAGTTAACTAAATAATTTTTAGAATGTTATCAGCTCCTCCGTGTTGTCTTTTTTGTAGCGGAGCTAGGCAGTGTTATTTTCATTGCCACACCTGCAATGACATTTATAAAAAACCCCAGTCCACACCGCAGACACGAACCAACAACTAAATCCAGAAGCTCTGTAATTTGCCATTCGCCGCAGGATATAGTTGGCGCTGAGAATACGATCACCATCACGATCGCAAATTTAAATTCGATTCGAATAAAGTAATGGACTTTTTCAATTTAACGGCTATCTCCTTCTATCGCTGCAAATAGTAAGAAAATGGCGCGAACAACTGCCAGTTGGGCTGTCTAACGAAACGTCAAAAATATTGCAGTCATTAAAATACCTGTATTCTCCGTGAAAATTTGAATCATTAGACATTTTAACTTCAATAAAAGCGATTGTAACTTATTTCGATAAGATTTTTAAAGTTATCTGAGATATTCTCACATTTTACGTCTCAATTTTTTAGAAACAAACGCCATAGATCACAGATCCCCATTGCGCATATCTTCTATCTCTTTAAATTGAAAAGGTCCATTTGAATTTTTGAACGTTAGTTGTGGTAAAAATTGTAATGCTATAATTTCCGAACGTATGCAGTTAAATGAATGTTATTTTTCGAACGTAGTTTTGGTGGTATTAGCGCCAATGAAGATATGGCTTAGGGAAAAGCGCATTAACTTTATTCAGGACAAGGAAAATGTAATCGATAGGGAGCGACAGCATATCACTCCTATGAACGCAGGTTGGAATGAAATTCGCGCAGCGATTGTGATACTAAATATTCGTATAAAACGATTACGAAAAACACTAAAAAATATAGTAAATATCAGTTTGAGTTTGGCAACAAGAAGAATATAACTCTGTACGGACGAACGCAATTACTACAATGGACACAAGTTGGATTAGAGAATCGCGCGCAAATGTGAAATTAAATACTCGTGTTTATAAAAATAATTGAAAATTATCGTAAAACCAGTATTTGGCCATGACAAAACAATGTAAATATGAAAAACTCGCAGTCACTTCGTCAAAACACATATATTTAATGTAAACAAAACACAATTGACAGCAAAGATCATGCAACCGATATGCAACAGGTAGAAATAGAGGTAGTGACTTAACTTCACTAGCGATAGCCTTTCGATTCCTACCCCTTCGACATGACCAAAACATACACAAGATCACAATAGAAGATCAAAATCCATCCATCCAAATGTATTCAGAAACTATTGAAAGTTTGCCCGAAGAGCATCCTTTTCCTTCCCTGTAAAATAGGTGGTGTAGACATATTACTTTGGCGCCAATCCTAAGTACGTTGTGAAATTAGAAAAACATGACAGACGTAACCATTGGAGGTAAGTTGGAATAAACACATTTTACGAACGATTTCGAGTTTTATGCAATTCATCTACTTACGTAAATATTGAAAACTATTAATTTTAGTAAGCTAAAGATTGGCAGTACAACTATTTGATTTAGGACCGGTTTTATAAAGAAATTGAATCTTCACTTAAAATTTACTTCCATACTAAATTTAATGAAAAGAAAAAATGCAACACGATTTTTTGACAGCAATGATGTAAATGTCATAAGAACATGGAAACTGATTCGAATTTGTTCATTTCATTAAATTTACTTGACAACTAAATTTTAAGTGAAGATTAAATTTCTTTATAAAACTGGCCCTAAGTTTTACGCATGTTGAATAAAACATTCACCTCGCTCGAGGTAATTTAAAAAGGTTACTATAAGTGAAATAACTTGAATTTTCGAACACTACTTAAGGTAAATATAGGTTATCATGTCCGAACGTTTATAGTTAAATAAATTTTCGAACGTAGTTTTGCAATGCACTCTAGTGGAGAGGTTTGGTACTACGTTACCAACTTCACACTATACCAGCATGAGTCGGTGCATAAAAAAGCTAACATTTCCTGACATTTATTAAATTTAAACATAACCAAATTGTTATACATGTTATATTATTTACAATACTTATTATTTAGCATCTTATTGTACAATAAAAAGCACTTGTGACATTAAAAACATCTGGATAATAACAAATACAAATAAAAATTATTCTGGTGACTCCTTGCCTGTAGTTAACAAGTACAGAGCTTTTTGCAAATTTTCCACTGCGCTTTTAACATCATCGTAATTAAGCGCGCTTGACGCCCATTTGCAATATTTTTGCGCTTTAGATATTTGTTCTGGATCTAAACTGATTGTACTTCCCGAGTTGACAGCTGGAAAACAAGGCGCTGAAATTGGAACAGTTGCCGGCCCTGAACCGGGAGTGCTAACAGGTGACGGTTGAGGAACAAATGAAGTCGGATTTATGGGTTCTATTGGGAAATTCGGATCAGTAGGTTGGGTAATATTCATAGGGGGAATTGGCCAAGATGGGGGCCCACCAGGTAAACCACTAGTACTTGGGGGAGGGTCAGGAAATGCGTTAATATTAGGGGTATGGGGCCCACCACTAGCCTTGGGAACAGGGGCGAAATCTTCATCAGTATCTTCGCTTCCGTCTGCCATCGGACCGGGTACAGGCTTTTCACCAGCTTTTAAACAATTGTGTATATAAGCAGCTTTCCATTTTGCGTATTTACGCTTTTCAGCAATATCTTCAGATAAATCGCCGAAAGCTGTCAAAACATCCATTAAGATTCCGGTTGTGTAAAATGATTTAACAACATTTCTGCAATAAAAATTCCGTTTGTAATGTCCAAAAATTTAAAACAAAGTACATACTTTCCATAATTTTCTGCTCTATCTTGTTCATCGGCATATTTAAACAACTTTAAAGCATAATTCTCTAAAGTAGCTTGGGCACACATTTTACTGGTTATACCCTCATTATTAGCCTGCTCAGTTTTTGTTGTTTCTAACCAATCCATCAACGCCAACAATAATTTGTTAATCTCCGGTGTTTTAACCGTAGAAATCTTTATCCCAATTTCCAGGGCGTGAAGTCGGCCTATTTTATCAAGTAAAGAATGAATTATAACAATAAAATTATTGTATGCTTACACCAATATGCAACGACGACATCTCTGCTATCATGTTCTTCAGCAACTTTTAAATAATGTGCAATTGGTTTCAATGTATCAGGACACGGAGGAAACGGCATTTTTACAAAAATTTAACAGTTTGATACTTGTGACACTAGTACGACAGAGGATTTATACGCGCGACCATTTTGTGCTGTCGCAACATTAGCGAACTCTATCCGCAATATATGTGACTACGATGTACTGCTAACTTAACGCCAAAACAAGTTTTGTTTCTTTTGAAGTGTAATTTATAATTTTGTGAATATGAATAACATGATCAAGAAGAATAGTGTTTCTTTATTTTCTGTTTGATTTTGTGTGGGTATATTTCTTAACTGTATTAACAAACACTCGAAAACTTAGTCATACGGCATTTATTCTTACAAAACCAAAGTTTCAGTATACACTTATATTTTCTTCAGGGTAAAATATTATAGATTCTTAAACACAAAATCATGTACATATTAAACGAATGTATTTATGTGCAAATGATTTTAAGTTTAAGGATCTGTAAGATCTTACCGTGAAGAAGATATGTGTATGGCGATTTTATAAGAATAAATGATGTATGACCGATTTCGAATATTTGCGATCATCTGATGAGTTTTAAAAATTGCAACTCATATTGTTCAAAATGAAAATAAATAGACTCCATATTTCTGAATCTGACCCAAAACATGTTTACTTTTTTTAACATGATACACATGTAAGTATCAAAGACAAGAAGAATTTAAAACATAATAAAAATAGAAGAAACAATTTCGGATACGATAAAAACATTAAACTGCTACACTCATATAACGTATACAAGGAATAACTGAAGACCGACTACCAAACAAGCGCATATACATATACAATACGGACGCCATGTGAAAAACTGTTCCTTCTTAAGAATGGACTAAAATTATTCATAACATTTTCTTTTTTAGCAGGATGTAAAAGTCTTTAAATTAAGTCGTTCATGTAAGATGTAAAATATCAAGAAAAGACGAAATCAGAAATGATAGAATATAAAAAATAATAAACATAGAAGAACAGTAAAACGAAAACAATATTAATCTGGTACATCCAAACATATAACGAATACCTGAAGACCGACTACCCAAAAAGAGCGTATATACTTATATACGGACGCCATATGAAAAATTGTTCCTCCTTAAGTTTTTATGACAAATATATTTATTATTTTCTTTTACAAAAACGATGCCTGATAAATGAAGTCATAAATGAAGTTTGTAAAGAAATGAATAAGAAAATATGTAATAATTTAATAAGTATGTACATTTTTACATTACAAATTATTCATGATCTAATATCTGCCGAATCTAATATCCTAACTAAAAGTCTCCATCGTCATCATACGGTAAAAATGTATCATTGAGATCCAAGTCAGACTCCTGGAATTTTTATAATTATTCGTAAGTTGTATAATAGTTTAAGAATAAATCTTACTGCATCTGCGTCTTCTTCATAATCGTCTTCGTCTTCATAATCTTCTTGGGAGGGACCTGTTATGTATTGACAAATTATTACCAAATATTACGTAATAAATCAATACAGCTTGCTATATTTAGATTGCGGAATAATGTACGTAACAAGAGTTTTCAGAAAGAGATGGTCCTCTTTCATCAAATAAATTTTTTTATTGAAAACTTTTGTTTCGTGCGTTAAATCTCACCTTCGACATATTGGAAAGTGTCATTTATATAATCTTCCTCTTCTTCGGGTTGTTCAATTTCGTCTTCATTTCTTAAAATGGCTGCATTTTCCACTGGTTCTTTTTTAACTTCTTTTTTTATGGAAACATCATTAAAATTGTTTCCATTTGAAACATTAGGCTTAATATCAATATTTTCTTCGTTATCACTAGTAGGTTCGGCCTTAACCAAATTTAAATCAGGAACAGTATTAACAGTCACACTAGTCGATGGTATAACTGCCTCATTTGTTTTAACAACTGTGCTGGCGATAGTCGTTTGTTCAGCCTGTGTCTCATGTTTAGCCTCCTCATGCTTAGCCTCCTCATGTTTAGCCTTCGCTTGTTTTTGTTCTCCGGGTACACCAACATTTCCATTTATTCGGCGAAAACGAACTATCAAACTACGTGATTCAAATTGTGTGTTTCGAGTGTTTTGATAGGCTTTAATTGCGTCGTCAACGTTACCAAAACGGACAAAAGCATATCGGGTGTTTTTTAATTGCTGAGGGTGGCCAATATCTATTCGGGTACAACCAGGGAATTGTTGGATAACGCCCTGTTTTGTTACATTCATAGGGAGATTGCCTACGTATAATGTGTAAGGGTCGATATCTTTTGGAGATACCTCGCATAGTTCTTCTCGTGGTTTTTTTATGTCTACGCTTAGAAAACCTTGACCAAAAGGTATTTTTTCTAAGGCAGATACTACCTTTTCTATATCGGCTGTTTCCTATACAATACACACATACAATCATATATATATATATATATAAAAAAACATATTTTGAGATTCATTTTCACATAACAAATCTCAGTTCTTTATTTCTTATCAGTGCCGGCTTAACGGGGGGGCTTTTGGGGTCTATAGCCCCCGGCGGTAGATACGTAAAGGGCGGTACACCGAGCAGAGCACGTTCATATATTATTTTAAATAAAAAATTTAATGAAAGCAAATTTAAGAGCCAGGGAAAAAGGAAGAATGTCCATTTTCTAGCAAAACGAGATGATTGGTACTTATAGATTGAAGGTGGGTGCTTTTAAATAGTATGTGTAAAGGAGGCAAAACGGTAACAATCCTAAGATACAGGCCTCAGTAATTGTAAGACAAGATCTAAAAAGGATGACGGTCCAAGCGTCGGATGAATGTTCAACACTACCACTGCCACTATTTCTACCGTTACCTTAATTTTTTTGTTGTGAAGGATACTTAAGATACAGGCTTTAGAAATTGTAAGACAAGATCTAAAAAGGATGACGGTCCAAGCGTCAGGATATAAAAAGATTAATGTTCGACAGCAATATGCGCAAATTATAACTTGGTCAGCCGATTTCTGTTCAGTACTCGAACTGAACAGAAATTTGTTAAGCTAAGAGCGGTTTGGACGAGTGACTGATGTAGCGAAAAAGCTCCGACTGCAAAGTCATGAAACTGGTGAAGATTTTTCGTGCGAACATTTGAAATGCTCTATTAACCAACGTTTCAGAACCAATTCCAATAACTTGTCATTGAATTTCAAAAATATGGGAGTTCATGGACTTTCATAATTTCTACCTAGTCTATTCCACGAGACCTTTCATTAAACCAGGACTTCGAACCGGAGCTGAATCGAAAACCGTAAACCGGCAAAAATAACAGAGAATTTCTGTTAGGTCTCACATAACTTGAAACTTGATCCATCTGTGGGTATAATTTTCAGAAATGACCAATCTGAGTTTCGGAATAAGATAAATACACTTTATCATTCCAAAAGTATTAGATGGGGCTTCAAACTTTAAAATTCGCGTAATGAAAAAACAAAATTTGCAACATTTATCTTTTTTCCCTTGGCTCTTGGCAGATTGATGTCGGAAAAACGATTTTTTCTTTGTTGAGAAAAAGGCGGTTTTTAAAAATTAGCGGGCGGCAAAATATCTGAAGTCGGTACTGTTTCTTATACATTTATTTGTGAATATTATTATATTTTAGAAAGTTTGTACTGCTTTGGATGTGTCACATGTGACGGTAAATAATATCAAAAATTAATTCAAACGTGGATAAATATCGTCCGCAAAAAATTAGTGATTTGTCAAAAATCAATGCGAAACATTCGACGTACTTACTAT
Organism: Harpalus rubripes; assembly: GCA_963082715.1. Classification (NCBI taxonomy): domain Eukaryota; kingdom Metazoa; phylum Arthropoda; class Insecta; order Coleoptera; family Carabidae; genus Harpalus; species Harpalus rubripes. The sequence continues at coordinate 16,036,152 of OY720460.1, forward strand.
TTACATGTATGGTAAAAGTAAATTGCTTTTTAACCATTTAAGCCATTCAGTAGATGGAGCTGGAAACAGCGCAAATCTGAAGTAGCCAAAATTACATTGGGTAAACTTGTCTCCTGTCTCCAATTTCAGCCAATCAGAGAGGTCAAACCTACTCCCTATGCTCTGCAATACTGAATGGCTTAAATGGAACAAGATATAGTGCCGTACGAAAATAATTTTTATTATTTGTAGTACATTACTTACTTCTAAGTGTGCAAAGCAATATCTCGGAGTAGACGCATGAGGAAAATGTACACTTTCTATCAATGGATGAAACTTTTGTACAATTTCCTTACTCAAGTCGGGATCTGGAAATCTAATGATTAAACTTTGTTTTTTCAAGTTTTTAATGAAATCTTTTTCAGCCTGTAATGCCTTCCCTGCATCCTTTTCGTCCCATTTATTTGTCGGGTAGCTCTTAGACATAGGTTTACGTTTCTTTTTATTAGCTATAATTCCGGGAATAGCTTGTTCGGGATCTTTGTCGTCTGGACTTTTTATAGGTCTGGTCTTATTCGGTTGATTATGGTTCCAGTTTTGTTGATGACCGTTTACGTCGTAATAGTTGCCATTTGTGTTGTCATATCTAAAGAAGGCTTATAATATATTTTAAACAAACAAAATATACGCAAATGGTGAATTTTTTTACAAATATCTTTTAATGTATCAAACAAAAAGAAAAAAATCTGAAAAGAACATTGGAGATATGATATTGGTATAGCTGTAAGACAATGCGCAAGGTGTACGACAAGGTCTTAAATGGCCACCATTTGTGTAGATTTGTTGAGTTATAAGCCCGTATGTACCTATTTCGTGGTAATCTAGTGGCGAAGCCCTTTTTTTGGATGTTGTAAGGAGCTACCTGCTCTCTATTGAATTTAGGTTGCCAGTTTCGTTGTCTCTTCCAATTATTTCTGTAGTTTGGATTGTTCATGGGGTTATCTGGGCGTAAATCGTTCCATCTCGGTTGCGGAATATAACCCTTCAATAATATATAATTTATATCTTGTATTGTATTTATTAATATTATACTAACGTTGTGATGGTAATCCGACGATGAAGGTTGAGTCTGATAAAATGGCATGCGTGGATTCATATTGTCCTTATTAAAATTACTTGTAAATACCAATAAAATTATTATAAAATAATACACGATATGTTGTCATAATTTAATAAAAACAAATAGTAAAAAATAGTCCTTAACACTGATGTAAAATTAAAAAATAACTGTATTACTCATGCTTATTTATTATTATTAATGTTCAACAATTCAACAACATTAATACGCGACAGAAAACAATTAAAAACACCTCGATTTGTTTTCCATCTTCCACAATCACAACTTATGTGAATATAGCCACGATCTACCCGCCATATTGTTTTTGTAGTACAGCTATGAAATAACAGATGGCGCTAATTTGAAATTTCTTGTTAAAAAATTAGTTTTAAATAATTTGCAAATATAATTAAACTTATTATTTGTATTGCAAATATTCTTAGTAGTCTTTACCAATATACTTAAATGAGCTGTTTGTTTTCAGAAATAGGTAATGACATCAATACAATAATATTATGAAGAGTATATTGTATTTTGATATTTACGCATTCAAGGAAATATTTCTGTTATTGTGATTTTATCGACCAAAGACAGCAAATAACTTATGCAAACTGTGTTTTTGAATAATATATGTAAAATCCATATGTAGTCTTCCGTTTAGTATTATCAATTATTTACTCAACAATTGATTTATAGATTTTAAAATGTATATTAATTAAATGTGCTATAAAAAAATTAAAAAATGACAGTGGAGTTTTCCTGTTGTCTACCATAGTAACAAGTTATTTCAACATACAGGTCATTTATAATATTAAAACAACTTTTTAATTGTATGATAAAATTATCAAAGTTTAAAAAGTTGTTTTCCAGTTTCTAATGCCTTTTAGGATTTACAACTATTTAAGTATGTATTTTTCATAAGTTTTTATGTAGGTATGCATATTTTAAACAGATTTACAGGCCATGATATGAGACAAGAAAGGTTTTTTCATAGTAACACATAATAGACAACAGATTTATACAAAAAAATCTGGTGTGGCCAACACAATACCTCCCGCCACATACAGCCCAAAAAAGATTAAGTTAATCCTTATTTTTGGACTAGCGAATTTTACTCTAATTTTGACAGTTTATTTCTGAAAATATAGTCTAATCCAATCCAAGTAACTACCTTTTTTAAACCCCTCAATAGGATTAAATCCCAATTACAGAGTGGGTTCGCATTCACACACATCCATGCCTTAGTGGGATTCGAACCCAGAGCCCCGAGGGCACTCATGACATGAGGCGTTGCTCTAACCTCGGCTCTAACCATTGAGCCAACGGAGCTATAATAAAATGAAGATTACATTTTAAATACCGAGATAGAATAGAATTCACTAATCCAAAAATGAAGATTAGCTTAAACTTTTATGTGAAATTTTTATTAATCTCAAAACATACCTACATATTTACTTATGCTGGAAACTGTATTAAATTCCTTTTCTATTGTTCTATTTACTTTTTTTTGAAAAACGTTACTAATATTATTTTGAAATGATTAGTTCTTTGATAGTGACATTTATCTGTCAGTAGGCTCTGAGATTTAAATTATAGATATTTTTATAAATTTATACATTAAATAAAAAGTATTAATGCAAATCTATAGAAAATTTAATATTCTATTTAAAGGTATTTTTCGAAGAAAAACTATTTCCAGTAAAGTGCTATTTCCGGTTATAAGAATTACACCAAAATCTAATGGGCTCTTTCCATATTAGAAAAAGGTCGAAATACAAGTTTTCAAAATTTTGTGGATGATAGTATACACATACACTAACACATACATACATACACATACACATACATACACATACATACACATACATACACATACATACACATACATACACATGCATACACATACATACACATACACATACACATACATACACATACTCATACACATACACATACACACAGACATCATCGTGAAAATGTTAAAATTGGATTCTAGTGGTCATTTAGCAAAATCTCGATATGCGATTCTTAGCACGATCCCTATACCTTCCTTATCAAGGGTAGCGGGAGGTAAAAAAAAACTGCCTAACGACAGTTCAGTGAGTGTAAAAAAAACATCCAGTTACAAGCTACTTTTATAATCATTCTATAATTTTGCATTTATTAAAACAGATATATTTTTCAAATATCCAAACTCTTACTACTTTCAAGCAATCTATTATTGGCCTAAAGGCGACCGAAGCGAAGCGCGGCGAAGAGAAGTTTTTTCATTCAATGCATTATTCTATGTATACGCGCACTTCGGAGCAGCGAAGAGCAGAGCAACGAAGCGACCATTCACATAAGAATACATTGAATTCGTGGCGCTTAAGTGCGTGGCAGCCTTAATAGAATTCAAATTGGTATTACTAATAAAAGCAATATTAAATGGCAGAGTATTTGAATAACATACAAGCTTTTGTAAATTTCTCACTATCTGCGTAGGCTTTAGAATATGTTTATCGAAAATGTGGGATCGTATATGTCTAGTCTTTGATGTGATAATTGTATTTTATTAATGTAACGACAACGACATGCATGTATTATATAAAAATTTATGTCATTAATAAAAACCAGATTTAATATCACATTATTTACGACAGGATTTTTCAATAATTCTACGTTGAAAATGATTTTTAAATAGCTGGGAAATATACTAAGATGTAATGTCATTGTTCAACAAATTAAGGTTATCTGAATCTAAATATCAAAAATCTGAAGTTGAAGTTGGCGGAATCAGAAAACCCTTACTTACACTTGGAAAACATTTTCTAAAAACGTATTCAACTCAATTAATGATTCAAAAATTCTTTATATGTACCTCCGTGGAAAATTTATACAAATGCCCGTTCAATAGTTAACAGATTCTGAATATTAATAATGAAATCTGTTTACGTATATGCAATGGGAAATAATAAAATTACAGTGCTTACGCAGTCATATGTTTTACATTTCAAATTGCTTACTAAAAATATTACTAAAACTTCTACTAACTTTTTTGCTTCCTGCAACTTTTGGTAAGGTGCTAAGAATCGCATAACAAGATTTTGGTAAATGATTACGTTTAAGGTCCCTAGAATCCAATTTTAACATTTTCACGTTGATGTCTGTGTGTTTATGTATGGATACTCAGATACTCTTGAGAGTCAAATACTATGGTTCAGAAAATTTTGAAATCTTTTATTTCTAACTTCTAACTAATTTGTAAAAAAGACATTAAATTTTAATGTAAATCGGATAACCAGAAATGGCACTTTACTTGAAGCTCAAAATAGTTTTTCTTTTTTTTAAATGATGTGGCCAACACAATACCTCCCGCCATATAATTTTTATTAATTTAAATATATACCTACATATTTAGTTATGTTGGAAACTGTATTAGGTTTCTTTCCATAACTATTGTTCTATTTACTATTTTCTTTTTAAAACGTTACTATTAATTTGAAATGATTAGTTTTTTGACAGTGACATTTATCTGTCAGTTACATACAGTTGAGATATCAAAGGCGTAAACTTTTTATTTTGTCTGTGGGTATCCCATATTGATTTTAAATATGGGTACCTGTACCTATATGTTTTTAAAAATGCAAATAATACAATAAAAATAGCATACTTGTTTTATTATATATATATATATATATATATATATATATATATATATATATATATATATATATTAAATTATGTACACATTTAACATAAATAAAATTAATATCAATTACAAAAAAATAAAATAATAATACTCCTAATACTAATATACAGGTATCTCTAAAACACGTAGACATGGCTTAAACACAGATTCCTGGGCCCAAAATAACACGATTTAACCTAAGTTACCAATATCCGAAAAACAGAAAGTGTACCGTTTAGTAAAAAAAAATTTTTTTGCTTATAATGACGCTTGTTCTGTTTGAATGAAACTTAGGTGTCACGACAATGATACATTCAATGGTAAACTTTTTTGTCTCTGCGAAGTTGTGATATCTGTAACGATTTAGGCAGAAAAAAATTAAATATGAGTGACAGTGCACAGTGAAATTTTTAAAATAAATTTCGTATAGCAATCTATCCAAATGTCAAACAACTAATTTTTTATGACAGTAACATTTGTTTATAGGTTGCCAATAATCGCAATATCCTATAATTATTAACATATCCGTTTGTTCGACTTAATAGTAGTATTTTACTACCATTATCATGACACGATTAAACAATGTTAGCTTACTCTTAAACAAATTAAAAAGATTGACAACTTATTTTTACAATGTATGAAATTTAATTAAAATGCTAGAAAGAAATTATTGTGGGTGCTGCGCACCCACACTTTTACTTTCTGTGGGTGCATGTGCGTCCGTGCACCCACGTAGTTTATGCCCCTGTGAGATATGAACTGTGTAACCAAGGAGTTGTGTTTGTTTAAAGCTTGTAATTTAATAATCTTTAATTTTTATAATAACAAATATCAAAAAAAAATATCATTTAAAGGTATTTTTTTGAAGAAAAACTATTTTGAGCTACAAGAAAAATTCCATTTCCGGTTATTTGATTTACACCAAAATCTATTGGCTTCTTTCCATAATAGAATAAGATAGAAAGGGTTTCAAATTTTTTTGAATGATAGTATTTGATATACATAGACATCACCGTGAAAATGTTAAAATTGGATTCTAGGGACCTTAAAACGTGGTCATTCACAAAATCTCGAAATGCGATGTTTAGCACGATCCCTATACCTCTGTTACCAAGGGTAGCGGGAGATAAAAAACCCACTTTTTGATACCTAATATTAGAATATTTTTTTAAGGAAAAAAAACTATGATAGAAAGGTAGTATTATGTTATTGTTTGGCTATGATAAGATTGCGTTGTATACTCGTGCGTCGTGAGAAGCACATGCACAATACATTCGTACACCCATATTACTATGGCGTGATGTATGTATATTTTTATTTGTAAATTTGCATCAAATTGAACTTTGATGTGTATAACGCCACTCGGATGTCGAAAGATGTGAAGATTTGAAAGTTTCCTATGAAGATTATGCTGTCATTCAAAATTTAAAATACAGTCGAACCATACTGGACTCATGTTTTTGGTATGTGGTATGATAAAAGTTTGCCAATTATAATGCTTATTAATGCAATTTGATTTGTAAATTTTCGTCCTTCATTTACCTTTGAAACATGTTATAAATTTTATATAAATAAATCTTTATGTAACAAGATAATAGGATGGATCTTAAAAGAGAACAAGTCGAATTTTGACCGGACCGCCGACCAAAATGGTTTCAAATAAATAAAAATTGTGCTGGTAATGATTCTACTTAATATTAACATTTTCACTGCACGTTTTTTTCATACAGCCCTTCGCTATGTACACAATTCTCTTTTGTGGTCCGTATTCAATATGTTCATAGGAGTTTGCCGTATTGAATACATAAATAAAATTTATACAGCCATTCTTTGTGTGCGCAATTTTCTACTGTTTCATATATATATATATATATATATATATATATATATATATATATATATATATATATATATATATATATATATATATATATATACAGAGAATTTATTTTAAAATGCAACATACGGTTTATCACTTCCATGGTTACATACTACTGTCAAAAAATGACAGCAATGTAATATTTGTCCAATTTAAAATGCAACATTATAAATAGTATTGCAGTACAGGAGATACCTCCAGAACACATCACAAATAGTGCAATTCTTTCTTCGAGCGACTAGGATATTGTCTCAGTGTGAATGGAGGTATTTTTAAACATTTATTACATTAAAATTATGAATTTTTGTAAGCCAAAGTTTGTTAAGATGTGCTACATTGAAGTTTTGATTTTTGTTAATAGTATATAGGCTAATTTATTGGAAATTAGTAATGAAAATACATAACTACAAATTTGTGTATGTTGCATTTTAAAATGGACAAATATTACATTGCTGTCATTTTTTGACAGTAGTGTGTAGTAACCATGGAAGTGATTGACCATATGTTGCACGTTAAAATAAATTCTCTGTATATATATATATATATATATATATATATATATATATATATATATATATATATATATATATATATATATATATATATATGTATATATATACAGGTGTCTCACAATTCGCGCCCCAGAGCGAATGAGGAAACACGAGACTGCACTCGGATGTGTAACTTCGAAGAAAAAAAATCTAGCTTAAAAGATATTCGAGAAAAGACGTCTTAAAATTGACCAATCAGAGACCTACACCTTTAACGTGTGTTTGCCGTAATTTTACGTTACTAGGGTTTTATACAAATCAAATCTTCTTTAATATGTGTGGGCGACTGTAGTTTTCGAAAAATGTCATTGTCAAATTAAATTTGACAAGGTGAATAAAAAAGGCAAATTCTTACCATGTATTCAGCCGCTGATTACTTAGAAATGATTATAATTTTCGGAGAATGTGGACGTAACGCCAGAGACGCAGCACGAGTCTATTCGGAACGTGTTCCGGATAGAAATCTTACTATCCTAAATTTGTTGACAGTGAAAAGTCAACTCTAAAGTGTCAAAATTACAGTAAGCCAAACAAATTTTGTAACTCACTAGTAATATTTTTAAAACCTAGCAACCAATTTTATTTTGTAATAATATCATCGCACCTCAAGATATCCTTCCGGGATTGGTGAATAAAAAAGTCTTGTAACTCCGTTATGTAAGCAGCCGCAAATTATTTTCTTCTATTTGTTGGCAACCTATTGTCGTCGGCAAGTGCCAGTTTCGACTGGGGTGCGAGTTGTGAGACACTCTGTATATATATATATATATATATATATATATATATATATATATATATATATATATATATATATATATATATATATATATATATATATATATATACATTTATAATCAGTCAGTGAGAACCTAAGTATTACACATATAAATACGGTTGAAGCAAGTTTATCGATATAAATATTTTTTTAACAAAACATACATGTACGTTCAGAGCAGAAAAACAATAGACGTAAATATACGTCCACTATGTCCACAGCAGCGATAAAGTTAATATTTGACCGTGCCTAAATGCATTTGATTTTTCCCATTTAAATAACTTAGGGTTTTGGACACATTATGGAACTTTATTTTTCCCAGGGGCAATAAAAGATTTAAAAATCCAGTCATCATTGAAATATCTATTAGAATGACCCGAAAATATGTGGACAAAATTTGAAATCCCAATCATTAATCTTAAGATAATTGTAGATGGTCATCGCAAAAAAGCCCAAATAGTTATACTCCATTCGAATTAATAATAATGATCGGGATTTCAAATTTTGTCGACATATTCTCGGGTCATTCTATTATATATTCCAATATTAAGTGGATTTTGAATTTTTAGGTGTTAAAATTTTTAAATATATACGTTAAACTTTAGATGATCGGGTAATAATTATTAACATTAACACACTAAAGGATGACAAATACAGTGTGTTCAAAAAAATTCCTAACTCGGAGTAAGCTATGAACCAAGAAACGTATGTCAATTTAAAAATATTTAATTAAATGTCAATTTGACAGAAAATTGACAAAGATAGTGATTGAACAAAATTTTGTCTATATCAGTAAATAATAGACTATTAAAAAAAAACATTTTTCTAAATTTCTAATATTAACGAAGTTATTTGAAAATCAAATATTGGCCAAGGTTACCATAACTTAGTAAAATTATTTGATTTAAAAACATCTAAGTTGACCTCTGAAATATAAACAAAAAGTCTTATTTAATCGAAGTCGTAACTCTTAAGCAGGCTTTATAGATTGCATAGAACAGAATGGAATAGAACAGAATAGAATAGCACAGGGAATAAAAATATAAACCAGTGCATATGCACGGAACCATTTATATTTGCATAGAATGGAATAGAATAGCACAGAATAGAATACGAAATAACCATATTTTATTTCCTGTTCTATTCCATTCCTGTTCCTATTCCATTTGGGTTACTCCGATGATATTTTTGTGATTCCGATGTAATTTTTTGTAGTAATTTCGTAAATAAGGATACATTCATACGGGTGTACTTAAAAAACTAATCGCTATCTGTACTTTTCATTTCATCTCGTAGATATAAATAATAAATAATCATTGTCACAAATCACACAATTGTCAAAATGACATATATCTACTTCACAAACAGTGAAATTAGTGCACAAGAATGAATATTCAATTTATTCTAAAAGTGACATTTTATTCCATTCCATGTAAACTATAAATGGTATTAAAAATTTCTATTCCTATTCTATTCTATTTCTTAATCCATTTTATTCTATTCTATTCTATGCAATCTATAAAGCAGGCTTTATAGATTTCATGTCAGTTGACATGTCAGTATGGTAATAATATTACTTTACAGATACATTTATTACCTAGCCTAATTTTGTACATGTAAACAAAATGGATTAGTATCCTGAAGTAAATAACTATAAAAGTCACGGTAAAACAAAATCTAGTAAGCGCTTATTTTTTAAAAATAGAACTTATACGTTTTCAACCGTCATACATTAATACAAAAAGTTAGGAAGTAAGTTCAAGTGAATATGTTGTGAACTATGTACTGTACATTCAATAGCGTTATGTAAAATAACCTTGTAATGAAAATTACAAATTCAGAATTTCATAAAATATTTCAGAATATGTAATTTTTAAAAGTTAGGAAGTAAGTTCAAGTATATCTGTCATGAACTATGTACTGTATATATTATTTTCAATAGAATTATGTATAAATGTTAAGCCTTGTATTGAAAATCTGAAAATTTTCAATGGTTTTAAAAATGTTAATGCAATTGTATTCTAATTTGATGTCTATTTGATTGGGTTATTCCTTTGATAATGTACTGATAAAAATAGGAAATAAAAGATTGTATTCATTTATTAGAAATGATACTGATTTAAAATTTTTAAAAAATATACGTAGATAAGATAAAATTTTTGAAACATGTGGCATAGCAATATTTATATTACTCAGTAAACTTAGATAAGTACTAAAAATAGATTATTGTAAAATCTGAACATCGGGTTAACTGTCAAACACCACTTTTGTTTTGTTACTTGTTTTGACAGCATCAAAATGTTCAAAATTTAATTCTCTATAATTCTAATATATACTACAAATTTTTACGATAGTTGATATTTGAAAAAAAATCCCATGTTAAGCGCGCCTATATCATGGACTAGCGTAATATATTGTTTTTATTTAAATATATAACTATGTATAATTTTCTTTTCCGTTTTTTTGTATTTACCAATTTTCTTATCCTTATCATTATTTATTATTTACCTAAAGAAATTATAATAATTTTTATGATAGTGAATCAGCTAATATGCAAAAAGCTAATGTTTAAAATATATTTGCAATAAAAACATAATTTGCAGGATCCGGCAAAGGAAACGCGTGATCTCAATTAAGCGATACACAAAAAGTATTTGGTTCTAAAAAAAAATTATTTATATTGAAATTAACTTTACGCAATTAAAAATTAAAAACATTAATATTTCATATACTGGAAATCAAATCGCGCGGATTTCGCTCGTTTTTTATAAAATGATTCTAGGCGTTCCCTGAAGCTGCAGTCAACATTTGCCATCTGCCGCGGAATTTTTATGCAAAATAAAAAAATATGGATCTAATATTTTTATCTCTACATTAACATATAAAAAACCTGATGTGGCCAGCTCATTACCTTCCGTCAGTTCTATGTATTTTATAAAAATTCCATACAGACAGTTTCTTGCGAAAGAGTCTATATTTCCAGTACATTACCTTCCCTTAGTTCTATGTATTTTGTACAAATTCCATACAGAAAGTTTCTTACAATTGATTCCATATTTGCAGTAAAATTATAACGCTAACATATCATTCGCACTTAAGGGAATCGTCTAGGCTCTTTCAAATGAACGAAAAGTGGCTCTACAATTCTACCAATTATGCGAAATCTTTTAGGAATTTGTTACTCATTTTTAACATATTTATTAAGAAAATTTGATATTATGTCTGTAACGTTTTATTTTTGCAATATTATTGTTCCTATATCTGTGGCAAAGTTCTAAAATTGTTGAGTTTTGGTTAATTTTTAAGTTAATTATTCGAATAAAGAATAAATATTTTAAAATTTTAAAACGTTACGAACCTAATTTCATATTTTCCAAGAGCGTGGGTTTATATTTTATTACAAATAAATGACAAATACAGCCATAATTAGTAAAAAGCTGAGACATGTTTTGTGTATTTTCAACGCTAAAGTATAAATAAAAACTTACAGACATAATATTAAGATTTTTTAATAACATGACAAAAATAAGTTACATGTTCGTAACAGATTTTGCATAATTAACAATAATTTAGAACTTCTTTTCGATCATTTGGAAAAGAGTAGACTGAGGACTAGACGATCCCCTTAACATTGACATCTGTCTATCAGATTTTTTTTATTTATATTAGCTGTTTCCAGTGTTATTGCATAGCTTGTTGCTTTATGATATTTATTTTCTTTCTTGTATAATGAATAAAATATTCTTTGATATTTATAATAACATTAAATGTGAAAAAAATGATATTTAACAGCGTGTTTTGAAGAAAAACTGTTAAAATCTTCAAATGAGGGTACTTCCGGTCAATCAATTATAATCAAAATCTAATCAGCTCTTTGTATGGATGTAACGAAGAGGAATACGAAAGAATAATAATTTTTAGAATTGTAGTATTAGAGTTATCGCATTCGAAAATTTTGTCACACACAGACACACACATACTTACATACACACACATACTTACATACACACACACACACATACCCATAAAAACATACCCACATACACACAGACATACATACATCATCGAAAAAATAGTAAAATCGTATTCTAAAACGTGCCATCCATTAAAAACTCACTATCGAATTTTTGACCGAAAACAATACCTTCCTTATCTGAAGGTATGACGGAAGGTAAAAATCAAAAAATCGTGGAAAACCCTATTAAAAACCATGCCTTTCCTCTGCCGGACCCTATAAATGTAAATTATTGAATTGCATTTTTTGGAAATTTTTGTGAATGGTTTTCCATTATACAAATATATATTTTAATTAAGATAAGTCAAATAAACGTGTTTCCTATTAATTAAATGATAAAAATTAAATATATTTCCATGGCCCATTAATGATTTTATTTGATCGTTTTACAAATTGAATGAATATTTTATTTGAATCATTAATACGCATTTATTATATCAAGGATCGTTAAATCCATTATAAGTATATATCGTAGCCAGATAGTAAAACACGTTTTTAATAAAACGCATTGCGCGTTAGATTTTTGCATTTTTATTGTTATTTTTATAGAAATATACAAGCATCAAGTCTCATATAATTTTTCCCCTCATTTATTAAAATTTTGTTTAGATTATATAGGTACATAAATTTGAAAAGAGGCGATTTGTGTCCATAACTCGCGAACAATCACAGAATCTTAATCTAATTGAAATTATTTTGAAAATATTTTGGATATTTAAAACACAGAGATTTTTTTCTTTTGAGTTCTACAGAGTCGCATTATTTTTGTCTAATACCATATACAGGATTAGTCGCGGGAGAGTTACTTTAAAAGTTCGTTTGTGTGTAACCCGAAATAAAATTTGCATCAGCGTCTAGCTTCCTCTCTTAAAAAAATAGAATATTTAATTCACGATTGCTTTGCCTGTCTAGTGATGGTCCTGTCATTTTGACATTAAACAATTTAATATGGTCTGTTGTCATTAGTATTTTGGGTTGCAAACAAACGGACTTTCAAAATAACTCTTCCATGACTAACCCTGTAAATAGGAAAATATAAAATATTTCTCAGTATAGGTATAAGACTCGGTATAAATACTTTTCGTTATTTTGCAATTCGTAAAATCTAATTTAACTCTTTTTCATAATACTATACTGTTAAATGTGCTTTAACAGTACTGTATGCTCAACCGATATATGCATCAAAACAGCCACGGCCGTTATTTTTTATAACAGTATAATTATTAAAAATCATGTGTTACAAAAAAAATCGCAGCGTCATGAAATTGTTATGAAGAGCTGTCACCTGTGAACATGCCATAGAAAATAGAATTTTAAGAAGATATTTTATACTATTATGAAAAATACTGAACGTCACACGGCTGATTTTACAACATTCAACCTCATCTGTTATTTGCTACATATCAGCCTTATGACGTTAATAACTATAACGGTTCATCCTAGGTAAAAAATATAAAAATCTTGTTCTGTATTTTCGATACGGATCACCGTTTTCAAGAAAAATGTCAAAAACCAAAATATGTCGCCTTTTTCCAAATTGACGAGGGGCTGTTGTGTCAGTGTATTTTTCTGTATGTTGGGGGTATTTTTCAGTAGATTTCCTGAACAACAATTACTTCTTCAGTATTTGATATGACAATGTTTTTAATTGATATAATCGCCAACGAATATAACCTTAGTATAACGTAAAAAAAATATAAATAGGATTTAATTAATAAGTTTGCTGAAACTGGAATTGTCAGCATTATGATTAAAGCTACACACTGGACGAGTCAATAGACTTATAATTTGATTTTTAATTTATTTTGTAAAAAATAGTCTCAAAAAATGTCCCCCTAAAACCAATTTCGCCCCAGACGGTCGCTTGGCTTGCCTGTAGTTTGGGCCGGCCCTGATTAAAGCGTATGATATTTGAAGAAATACGCGAATAAACTTTGAAAGTTGCCAACGATTCATGATGCAAGTCAGTACTAATATTCGTCATTAATTAATAACTATCTAATCATTGTCAAAAAGTATCTATATGTTAGTTGAGATAATATTTAAACAGTCAAGTAAATCAGCAACTACATTCAAACTTGCACAGATTCACTAATGTCAATAAGCTTTAGAAGAATTATAAAATAAATATTGGACCAACCTCGCCTTCTGTCAGACCAATTTGGCCAACAGAGGCATCGCAGATCTCAGCATTTCAGGATATCTGCTTCCACTGCTACATCAGCAATGTTTACTGGAACAAAATTTCAGTTATTTCACGATTTAGTCCACTGAAAACCATCACACATTAAAATTCATATCACGAAAGTTAGTTTGGCACTAAAAGAAACAAATACACACTATTTTAAGTCCCCGAACAAAAGTTTTTCACGACAATTGCACTTACTACAAGTACAACATATTTTCATTTGAAGATTGCAAATACAATGACTAAAGACAGCAATAATTAACAACAAACACCGGTCTTCATATTAGCTCGAACATGTCTGTTAAGAGTCGATCTGCAGTTTCACTGGTCGACACGAAATTTAAATAAAAATAATTATGAATTATTTATTCACTTAACCAATATAGAATAACAAATACCTAAATTATTGTTATTAAAAAATAAAAAATTTACGAATTTTGAAATAAATGTCTGACTTATGATCATCATGTATAGTACTCCAATATATCTAACCATTTAAACCTAAAGGTGACGGAAGGTATTGTCTTTGGTCAAAAAATTCGATGATTTTTTAATAAATAAGCACGTTTTAGTGTCCCTAGAATACGATTTTACTATTTTTACGATGATGTCTGTATGGATGTATGTATGTGTGTGTGACGATTTTTTCGGATCGCATAACTCCAATACCACCTTTCCAAAAATTGTAATTATTGCCTATTCCTTTTCTTTAAATCCATATGAAGAGCTGATTAGATTTTGGTTATAATTGGTCGACCGGAAGTACTCTAATTTGAAAATTTTAACCTTTACATGTTATTTTTCGAGATTTGTGTTATTATAAAAATTAGAAATTATTAAATTTTCTACAGGTTTGCATTAATACTTTTTCTAAATATTTTACGGATAAATTTATAAAATTATCTATAATTTGTATTCTGGAGCCTACGTTTTAACAACTACTTGGATACATAGTTCATATTTTAAATGTATGTAACTGACAGATAAAAGTCACTGTCAAAGAACTAATAATTTCAAGAATCATAGTTATATGGAATGGAACTTAATACAGTTTCCAACGTAACTAAATATGTAATAGGCGCTTTCTTTTTAGGGGGAAAATGACCTGATCTTACCTCGTACTGAACTGAACCGAATTACTCTTAAAAAGAACAATATGTTTTTAAAAATAAGAAGTAGAAAATAAAACATATAGGTATAGCATTGTATTTATAACATAATCTGCTGAATTCGCTTGTATCTATAATCTGTTGTATATGTGATTTGTTTTTGACACATTAAATTATTTTACATTTGGGTGTTTAAATGTGGATGTATTTCTTGAGGTAATATCAAATGCTTACAAACAAGACAAAATACATAGCAGTCAGTCACATTGACGTGACATTGACATTCGGATCAGGGGTGGGATCCCAAGACTACGCTATGATAGCGTAGTGAAAAATACCCCTTACCTTCACCTTCCTTTCCCTATTAACTCCCACGGTTGTAAGGGAAGTGTTATTTGTCGCTACGCTATCATAGCGTAGTCTTGGGATCCCAGCCCAGTTCAGAATCTATTTAATCCTGTTTCAAAGGTGGTGCTTCGCGGGGGCAGGGACGAAAAAAATGGGTAGTACAAGATAATTTATCCCGTTTTAAAAAGAACGGTTTTGGGTAGATACGTGTTACTCGGAGTTGATATTCTTGGTGTGTTCTTGGTAAAAAGAAAGCGGCTATTGATAATAAAAATTAAATAGCGGGAATTGTATTGGCCACATCAGGTTTTTACTATATATAGTACCAACTCTAAGTTAAAAATACGTATGTGGTTAATTATGTATGAAAAATGGAAAAACATAAAAGTTTCTATTTCAATAATGTAATGAGCTCCAAAAATAAAGTAAACATACTTAGGTACATACAAGTATTATTAGTATAGAAATTGAAAGTACGTAACACAGCGTGTAGAAATATTTATATAATTTTATATTTATATGGATCAGTAGGCCACTTGTAAATTCCAAATATTTCTTAGAACAATTATATAATGAGTAGAAAATTTTCATATTTGTTTTTCGTCAACAATTTACTTTACTTATATTTACTTTTTTCGTTTGTACACGTTAACTTTTTTAATCAATCTTTATTGTAGTCATTTCCGGGACATTTTGCGTCATTTGCAAATTGGAAAATGATGTTTTAATATATGCTTAAAAAAGGAAATTGATAATAAATAAACATTTATCTAAATCAATCATAAAAAACGATAAAACTATAAACATGTATTCATCATGCTTTGGTTTCTATAGTTTTCAGTTTTTTTTTTATCTTAAAATACATAATTGTAGGATAGGAAGGAGATTTATCTTTTATCTAAATCAATAATCAAATAGATATGAATCATTAAGATGATTGTATTCAATTATTATCACAATATTGGCTAAACGGTGCACTGTCGGATATAGATAAGTTAAATTAAATCGTTTTATTTTGGTCCCAGGAATCTGTGGTTAAGCCATGTCCCACTATTTCCAAGACACCTGTATACAGGGTAGGAGTCAAGTCGAATTTTAATCAGGCCGTCCCCTAAAGTGGTTCCAAATAAATAAATAAAAATTGTGCTGGCAATGATTCTGCTGAATATTAATATTTGACTGTGCCTAAATGCAGTTGATTTTATTTAAATAATATTGGGTTTTGGCACTTTATTTTTCTCTGAACTAATAGGTTTAAAAAATCCATTGAATATTGGGTTATATACTAGAATGCCCCGAGAATATGTGCACCAATTTTGAAGTCCCAATTATTATTATTAAGATAATTGTAGATGTAGATGTCAATGTAATGTGGCATGGTATTAAAATTTTCTCATAACATTCTAACTGGTGATTTTAATTCATAGTTAGTACGCGCTATACTGCAATGAAATGTTCTTTTAATACGAGAATTATGTCTAGGAACAAATATTGGTATTTTCACAAGTATAACTGGATTATTCACGATGCAATGTAAAACCTTATACATAAATAGAGATGACTGAATTTTTCTCCGCTTATTGAGTGAGACTACTCGTATATTAATTTCTGCAAGTAAGATGTTGTAGTCAGTTTCAAAACTGGGATACCGTCTATGAAGTTTGTAATAACAAAATTTCACAAATTTTCGTTGAACAGACTCAAGTATACATTGGTATTTATTATAGATTGGACTCCAAACTTGCACAAAATATTCAAGTTTTGTTCTCACAAAAGAGAAATATATCTTCTTCAAAGTAGAAGAACTGAGTACTTCGGATTATAAAACCCAGACTTCTGCATGATGATTTGACAATATGAATTATGTGAGTGCAAAGTTTAGTTTAGAACGAATTGAGTAACTCTTTCAAGATCATGGCTATCCATTTTGTAATCAATGGTGTAAACAGACTTCTTAACAAAGTAGCTCATGATTTTGTATTTACTGCAATTGAAAAACTACTTAGAGGTTAAAGACCAAGCTAAAATGTTATTGATATCAGCCTGCAAGAGCTTGAAATCTTCAATGGAATTAATAGTTTCATATACCTTTATGTCATCTGCATATAACAAAATATGAGAGTGCTGGACTGAATTAACAATGTCATTAATAAATAGTAAAAATAATAAAGGACCTAAGTTCGAACCTTGAAGAACACCAGAAGTAGGGGTAAAGGGTTTAGATTTGTAATTATTATAAGAAACGGACATTACACGATTACTGAAGTAGGAGGAAAGAAGAAGAAGATCAGTAGAAAATTGAAAGTTAGTGTTTATTTTATGAAGTAAGATTTTGTGATTAATACGATCAAATGCTTTCGAAAAATCTGTGTAATTTATATTGTTTATGACAAAATATGTTTTTCTTTTAATGAAATGTTTAGAGGGGATTTGGGGCGCTCATCTGGCGCTCGGGCCACCTTAGAAACACCCTAAAGCCGGCCCTGATCATTCTAATGTATATTTCAATATTGAGTAGATTTTTTAAACCTCTTATTACCTCAGAGGAAAATAAAGTTCCAATTATTTAAATGGGAAAAATCAAGTGCATTTAGGCCCGGCCAAATATTAATATGAGGCACAATTTTTATTCATTTGAAAACACTTTAGGGGGAGGCCCGGTTAAAATTCGACTTGGCCCCTTTTAAGGTCCACCCTAATACCCTATACCGGGTGTAACACGAAAAACGGGCCATAGGCGATTAACAAGGGAAACCAGCTTTTCTTTGCACAAAAATGTTGCAGAGAATTAAATTCTGCATCGAATTTAATAATCATACAGTGTAAATTGAATTTTAAATTTTATAAAAGTTATTTCTTTATGGAATTAATAGAAAATCACTGCGTTTAAGTTTTATAAAGTTATATTCTGTAATAGATACTTACTTTAATTTTATTTTGAAGAAACTAAGACAACAATTTAAGGATCTGAAAGGTATTAATATGAAGTAAAAGAATATTTTTGGAAAAACCAGTGTAATATGAACATGTTTATTAAAAATAGATCACATTTTATTAATGAGAAAATAATAGTCGTATCTCCTTGAAAGTAAAGAAAGTAAAATTATAATCGGTTCAAGATCAAGAAAATCAAGAAATTTCAAGTTCAAGGAACATTTGAAAATACAGAACAGAAAATAGAAATTTCATGTTTATTGAACAACCTACTATAGCTGATAATAGAAACAAAAGCTATGCATGTCAACAGTCACCATATAGGACCATAGCGAATTTGATTGTTTGGAAAAATAGAACATCGAGTTAACAGAGGAAAATCGCGCCCACGGTTGCCCGAATTAGATGTAATTGTTAACTATGCGAGTCACAGAAAATTTCGCAAAACAAAGCGCGCTATCAGCAACAGCAACAAAATTTGTTTGCATCGTTAGCAGTTGTTTCGTAGTTTTGTTTTGGATCGCGATTTCCCTTCAACTGTTGACACTTTCACCAGACAACATTATTGACATGAAAAAGAAAATCTAAGAATGAGAGGAGATTCTTACGAGTAAATCAAATTTATTTCGTTCATTTGCTGACCATAACAACTAGAACGTTCACAAAATTCTCAAATAATATAAATTAGTGATATCTTATATATTAAATAATCTAAAAATAGTGTATAACACAAAAATGTTTAACATTAAATAAGCAGTCGCAATCATAAAGCTTTCACACTGAAAAACACGTTTCACAACCTCTATAAAAATAATACAAAAGATATTTGTTACTAATAAATAACTAGATTGCTTAACAAATGCCGTAGGGAATGATGGAAACATTAGGGCTCCAGTAATGCTAGTGGACTTTGGATTTTTGTAGCGGGTAATCGTCAGGCACTGATCTTGCCGGTTTTCTTCGGGGGCTCGGCGACACGTACGTCTTGTAGAAGAATCGCGCGAATAACACGAAATAACTGAAGTACATGGCGATGCTCAATTTTACATTCAACGACGAGATGTGACATTCGTTCTGTCCGTTCTTCAATAAATTGTGCGCCCAAATATTAATCGTACATCCTATTACCATTTGCGTCAACTGCAGCGACGTTATAACCATGGCAAACGATCTAGGAGGAGAATACCCCATGCTCCTTAACGCATAGTACGAATACATCACAGCGTGGACACAATAATTCATCACGACAAACCATCTGGCACTGCTTGTATATTCTGTGTAGGAAAACCAACTGTACAACAATACAGTTATGTGATGATACCAATGTAGAAAAATAAGGGGTTGTTTTCTTAGAACGATGAATAAAGTGTCACCCAATTCTGGAAGCTTGGACAAAACAAACAGCCACGTCCAAAAACCGCTAACCTTATCTTGTTCGATGAAACTAGGCACACAGACTGAATGGTATAAACCGTAGTGTGTTATGGTATGAATAAATTCCGGGGCGGTTCTACAGGCCCCCATTATACTAAAGCACGCCAGAGAAGTGTTCCATAAAGATAAAACTCCTCTCAGTTCGAATCTCGGTCTGGACTGCATCAAATATTGCCCGCCGAAAACCAAAATCATGTAGATACCCACGTAATAAAAGGCAATGGTCCAGTTTTCCGTCATCCATGTCCGCGTTTCTTGGTGGATGAAGTCACTTTCAAAGTTGAATATGTACGAGTAATTGGGCAACGTGACCTCCATATACTGCATGGTTGTAGATGTTGACTTAAACTTAGCTTGTTACACTCTGTTCTTCACCAATAACACTTAACTATTGTATATGACTAGAATATCTCTAATACCGGGTTAAATACTCCTGAGACCCGCGACAAGTCACAGCCCAACCTTCCTGGAACTCGCCATTGGATGCGCCTGCGTAGCATTAACATACGATTCCGTTGGAATTTTCGATTCTGCTCCTTAGAGCCTCGGACAAAAAATCTATAGCAAACTGACAGTTTTTCACATTTCAAACTATTTACAAAAAAATGAATCATTTCAACGCGTGATTTTATATATTTTTTTCGGCATGTCTTCAGACGTTTCATTTCTTTTATGGTTCAAAAGTCGTTGGAATTTCAAATTTCCCACCGCAATAACTTCACGGGTGTCCAGTTTTCGTCCATTTTCCCAATTAATATTAATCTGTATGTTTACGTCATTCTAACCATCAAATATACATACAAAAATATATTAATATTAACGTATATTACAATACAAATATATATAATACAATTAACCTTTCAAAATACGTCAAAATGGTGTCAAAACAACAATACGACAGTCTTAAAAACATATTGTTGAACAAACAAAATTATTCAGATAATTTTAACCATGTTTTAAATTTAAAACATCGGTACGAAAATGAAATCAACTCTAATCGAAGATCATTCGAAATCCGCACAATTGAAGACCTAATACAAATATTAGAAACTAGAGACTGCATCTCCGAAGACAACATAACAATTTTGGAAGACATAGCTCAAGAAACAGGTAACCAACATTTCTCCAATCACATCAACAATATACGCAATCCTTTTGTTGATGTTAGAAACCAAAACATCCAACCAAACATTTATCACAGTCAGATGAGTCCAGTTGATAATTCAATTAAAATAAGAGTATACAATAATATTGCTACTAAAATGGGCAGTAAGTGGGCCGATTTTGCTCGAGCCTTAAAAGTAGTCGAAAACGATATAGACCAATGGAGGATGACACATGGCAATAATTTTGAAATATGTACGAGACAAGTTTTGAGTTTCCATGAGGGAAATGTACACAGAAGGGAATGGAAGACTAAATTGTTGGAAGGGTTGGAAAAGGCGAGAAGAAACGACTTGAAACGTGAGACAAATAAAATCTTCGATGATTTTTCAGAACCTTAGTTTTATTGTACAAATGTATATTTATTTTGTTGATAATGTATTCATATCGACTGCATTTTTTGTAAAAAATAAAGATATGTTATACAATATTTTATTATAAACTAGATACAAATACATTACTTATATCCTCATGAAAATTTGACTATTATTACAAATAATCAAAATGATATACATACCGTGTGTCTGTCTTCGGGTGGATTGTATGAAAGTTGGTTAACCCTCGAATTACGTTAAACTAGGGTTACATCATATACAAACAGATCGTTTTCTGCCTATTTGCTAACCTCGGGTCAAAAAGTAACTCACCGATTTGCACGGGTTAACCCGCGAATAGCAAATTGCATATGGCACAGTTGTCATTTCACGCGTCATATTTAACACAAAATTACATTTTTGTATAAAATATGACGTATAAAATGACCTGTCAGCCACATGCAATTTGCTATTCGTTGATTAATCTGTGCAAATCGGTGAGTTATTTTCTAACTCGAGATTAGCTGCCCAATAAGCTGGAAACTCTCTGTTTGTGTATATAACACTGGGTTAGCGTAACTCGAGGGTTAACCCACTTTCATACAATCCACCCTTAAAGGTGTACATAGGAGATTAACATGGGAAATCAATTTTTGACAATTTCTTGCTCGCTTAATTATTTTAAGAAAAAACGGGTCAAAGTCAATAAATGGAATTACCTTTACATGCATTGTAACGACAGAATTATGAAAATGTTGAAAATATCGACAGCCATGGATTTGAACAAAAACTAAATACATGCCCGACGTTTTATTTGTCATAACGTAAATTAGTTTATTTGACGTTTCTGACAATTTCATAAAACGTCAAGCATTTATTTATCTTTTGTTCAATTCCATGGCTGTCGATATTTTCAACGTAATTTTCCACATTTTCATATTTAATTTCTATCGTCAGAAAGCATGTAAAGGTAACTCTGTTAATTGATTTAGACGCAAGAATTGTATGCCCTAAGACCCGGGCCACACTATGCGTTTTGGCGGGACCGGTAAAACCGCATCCGGTTAAACAGGATGGATCGTACAGCGTCCACATATATCCCGCTAAACAGGACGGCAGCAATGACAACCCGATTCGGACACAGTCGGACTAATGTCTGATCAGTGCAGAGCCCAAATAGTATACGTTGTCTATTAAAAAACAAAACTAGATCCTTGTGAACGCTCGCATAATCTCCAATGTGTTGTAGTTGTCGTGCGGCAAATTGACCGTCCCGTCAAACCGCAACATGCTGCTGTAGTATCCGGCAACCGCATAGGTGTGGACGCGTTTATTTAAAACAATAAGTTGTTGTCTTCCCCGTCAACCAATCCCGCCAAAACGCATAGTGTGGCCCGGACTTAAAACTTTTATTCGACGCGTTTTTGCTTAAAATAATTAGGCGAGCAGGAAATTGCAAAAAACTGATTTCCCATGTTAATCTCCTACGTCACCTTTAAGACAGACACACGGTATAGCTGCGTAATAAATAAAAACAGCCAACCAAATGAAATGATATTCCCTCTAATAAATAAATAATAATAGAAAAAGTATATTATAATAGCATTCCAACAAAAATACTTGTTTCAGTAGACATATCGTTGCAACCATAGACAATGGAAATTAGTTTATTAAGAACACCAGTTTAATTATTTAGGTTATATACAAATCTTAAACAGTATATGTGTTTTTCGTAACGGATCCTGCTTTAACCATGGTATCTTTGTGTATTTGGTAGCCGATGGTAACTTTCGGGGAGATTCGAAGTCGCTCTTTTAATTTACGTCCGATCTCTAGTACGGCTGCGCTTTTGCTAGCATCTCCAGTCCAGACACCTGGGTAACAAATTTGTCATTTTCTGTTCATTTCATTCATTCTTCATTGTTTCTTTCACGCACAACTTCATTTTCTAGCAGCTATTTATGTTAAACTTGTCATTTTCTATTCATTTCATTCATTCTACATTGTTTCTTTGAAGCACAACTTTGTTTTCTAGCAGCCATTTATGTTACCAACATGCATCATGGTTAATAAATACTGTGGATTCTTGCAGTCATTTGCATTTTTAAGCAGTCTAGTGGGCCTATTCTGGAACTCAGTGGTTAATTTTTAACCACTGGTTAAATTTTCTTACCAAATATGTTGACATATAACAAAAAACGGATTTTTAGTTGTCTAATCATTATATATTGGATGGAAATTTTAATCTGTGGCTAAAAAATAACCACTGAGTTACAGAATAAACCCGTAGTTGTGTTTAGGGCAAGCTGTGTTAAAAATTATGTACTACGAAGAGTGCACTATGGTTTATCTTGCATGATATAGATTATTGAGTTTATGTTAAAAATATCTAGGTTAAGGTTTGGTCGTCAAGGAAATTAGTTCCGAAGTAACATATATTTAGTTCCCCGTGGTTATTTTTAATGTACTGCTTATACCGTATTTGTTATTTTATTTTACTAAGTTTATCCCGATAGTTTCAACCCGGTCGAATTTTAAAGTTAACTCTCTACCGTTTATCTTGTTTTTTTATATCGGGTAGAGTGAACCCTATTTAAACCCGATCGAAAGCGTTGACTAAATGTCAATATTTGTTTGGTTATGTTTACTTTATTTCTGCGGACTAATATAATCGAAAATGGATCAAGAACAAGTAATGACATTACGCACATATTTTAAAAATAAAAGCTTACAAATGAAAAATAAAACACGAAGTTTTGACTGTTGAGAAAACATTGTGCTACAATATAATTTTTTAAGCGACCCTTCTAAAATTGTAAGTTTTGAGAAAAAGATTACTGTTTCACTATATTGTCTCGCTAGATGTTGAGAATATGAAGTATTTTAAGCTTTTTTCCGTGCATAAGACCGAGAATTTTTATTTCCTTCATTGAGGAAAGGAAATACATTACGTCCTGATTCTGCCAAATGTTTGGTTTTAACATAGTTTAATTATGAGAAATATTCGTTTTCCGGGAATGGACTGTGCATATTTTGAGTCAGAGCTCACCGTTTCGCCCGCAGTCGTATGGGGCATCTACAGGAGCACGGGGTATAGTACTGTCTTAAACAAGGCTACCCGATGTGTCAACCATGCCAGAGGCCGAGTTTAAGCAACAAGAGGAGGAGACTCAGTTTACAAGGTTCCCCGACGTGTGAACCACGCTAGAAACTAAAGATAAACGCGAACCCTTGTCGTCACCCGGTGTCTATAGTATTCCTTGTTCTTGCGGCACAGTATACATAGGTGAAACAGGAAGGAGTGTTCACACTAGATTGTCAGAACACAAACGCTGTCTGCGTAATGGTATGGTATTAACATCTGCGGTCACAGAACACCAATACAACACAGGACATAACATCTTATTTGAAAATTCCCGCATTTTAGCTCATGTCCCTGAGTTTTACAGACGTAAATGCAGGGAAACTTTAGAAATATGGAAACATCCTAATAACATCAATCGGGATGATGGCTATTTCTTGAGCCACATGTGGAAACCGGTGATTCTCGGAACACGACACGCCCAATCTACCATTACGAACTCGATTCCCATTGGTCCTCATTAGCTTTGCTCATCTACCGTATCTTTAGATTAGTATATAACTGTCTTCTTGGCCTTCCTTTCGTCACTTGGTTTATTTGGCCTCTAGCGTGGTTTACACGTCGGGTAACCTTGTAAACTGAGTCTCCCCCTTTTGTTGCTTAAACTCGGCCTCTAGCGTGGTTGACACGTCAGGTAACCTTGTTTAAGACAGTACTATCCCCCTTGCTCCTGAAGATGCCCCATACGACTGCGGGCAAAACGTTGAGCTGACTCAAAATATGACACAGTCCATTCCCGGAAAACGATTATTTCAACATACGATTTGACTGTTAAAATGCAGCTGACAGATAACCTCTAACGGTAGTGAATCATACATGTACTTGTTGAGCGTTTATCCCGTAAAGTCAATCCGGTCGAATAAGCTCAACCCATTTGTATGTTAGAGTCGAGTTGAAAATTTTAATCCGTTTGAAAATACGGTTATTCCGATTATTTCAACCCATTTTCAAACGGGTTGAAACTATCGGGATAAACTAGGTAATTGTTGACGTTAACACAGTACATATTAATGTACGGCAATACAAGAAATTCACACAAATTCATGTTTTTAAGGTGCAATACATGCATTGGAGTTGATGGTCAACTAAAATTAATTCTGAACAACTTTGCTTTCTATAGTTTTTGCAGTAAAATGAACAGACAGTAGGATATTTCCTATAGGAATGTGGAAAGGATAAATGAAGGTTTTACTTACATATATGTGCATTAATGTCTTCATATCAAGCATTAAAAGATATAAAGCACTGCTCTAAGCTTCTTTCTCACTGCACAAATGCCGTACCAAGCAAATACCAAAAATAAAAACATATCATTTGAACTTACCAATTTTATCGCCCTTTCCTCGAATATTAACAACAGCCCCGCAAATATCTTCCGAATTATCAAACGCTTCCCCAATCATACAAAGAATCTGCAACCGACATTGAGGTTAGAGTGATACGTGACAGCTCTGAAA
Source organism: Harpalus rubripes (assembly GCA_963082715.1). NCBI lineage: Eukaryota > Metazoa > Arthropoda > Insecta > Coleoptera > Carabidae > Harpalus > Harpalus rubripes. Next base: position 16,062,228 of record OY720460.1, read on the forward strand.
AAGAAACATACCACATCCAACCAAAACCTATCTAAATCACTGGCTCTCTGTTTCTTTTCCAAGTTGATAAGCCATCTGCCACCGCGTTTATTGTATTCGTCCTCCCACATAGGGCGAATTCCTCTTTTGAACAACGAATAATCACATCCTTGCCGTAACTCACTCGCTAGTTTAATGTGGTTGAATAAACTATATAAAAAAGAAATTTGAAACGTTTTTATAATATTAGTTTTTGGTTATCACCTCCAGAAATCTTCAACAGTTGCAAAAGACGCAATTTCTTTCTGGTTTTCTTCCCAAGTGTTGTTGCGATCATTCTCGTAGAACCATAACGTCCATGTGTGTTGCAAAGGATGCTTTATTGAATAGTCTAGAGGAATATCGACTTCGCCCTCTGAGAGTTTCTGAGAATTTACTTTCTGCAAAAAATTGTAAAAATGACAGCAATCGGTTTTAACCTATATACACCTTAAAAACAATTATACTTAATAATATAAACAATTTTATAATAAATACATACAAATAGATAATCCAGAGGAAAGGAGTACATAATATCAGACTTTTATTATTTCAAAAAATTGATATTAGATAACAATATGGCAATGAAATGCCACGAGAGAATTGAACACCGGCCTATTAGAATATGTCAAATATTTTGTTTTATTGGTATGTTAAAGGAACGTTATTGTCAGTTATAACATGAATATGTAATCACACAAAACAGTATTTTATTTACCTCAGATTCAACTGCATTATTCGTCATTTTGATCTTTACGTGAAAGTCAAAACTACAACTCGAATAACACAAAAGTAAAAGAATTCAGACGGATCTTACAATACATTCCTAACAAAAATTCCCTAGATTGGAGACCACATCATACTGCGCAGCCAATTTTGCGCACTGCTGGTTTTGGATTAGCTTTTGAACACGAAACGAACGGTGAACGGTTACAATACAATACAAAATAAATGAAAAAACTATAACACTGTCTACATTTCCTTAACAATACGCCTGGATGACATTCAATTTAAAAATACTTTTTATTCATATGACACACATATTTTTTATTTATTTAACTATGTATAGTAATATAAATGTTGTATAGGTACTAAAAGAAAAACATGTGTTATATTGTGTCTACTTACGGTAACAGTGCCAAATCTCACTTTCTTTACCACAGTACGCAAAATAAACCCAGGCCCTACCAGACTCGGTCTCATAACTGGATAAGTTGTCATTATTAAAACGTTACCTGACTGCTTACAACAATTATTAGCAATAACGATAGTATTTCCCAACAGAATGGCGGGAGCACACTATTATTAACAATCGTAGTATGACAGCTGTTCACTTGTTGTTAAGAGCGGGGAAACAAATGAATATGAAGGAAATAAAATATTGAGTAGGTTCTTACGTTTTATTTAACAATATTCCTGCGAAAGCGTAAGCCCAATCTGTTATAAAATAAGCAATAACATTGTAGTCTAACATTCCTTTAACATAAGGTCTTCTGTTTATATATATATGACACATGAATCACTTGTGGGATATGAAGAATGTAACGTTGGACTCAAATATAACAACTAAATATTCTATTCATAATACAATACTAACAATAGCACCAAAGTAGCTCTCATAATAAATGCTTAAAAGCAAGACTGTCTAAATGTCTAAAATAAAATATACTACAGATCAAAAGTAATAAATAAATCTGTAAACGATTAGACACATTAAAATCTATAAATGGCATACATTATTGTTAGTTAATTATTATAAGGCCACTGATATTTATGCGGATTACATACAATTCATATTTGGTTCCCATAAAAACGGTCTACAAAAATTTATAAAATATTCGAAATTTTCGTTCGGGTTTGAAGGCAATCCATTTATAGTCTACTTTTTATCTATACACCAGCACTTCGAAGACAAATTATAGACAATGAATTATACTAGAACTATTATTTTTCAACTATCGGTAGGTTAGGAAAAACATATCTTACCACTAGTCGGTCGGCCATTATGTTTTGTACAGGAGCATGTTTACAAATATACACTGAACTTAACAGTTAGGTAAAAGCCGTAATCATCTTGTATAATTTGTGAAGTAAAACATTAAAAAAACACTAATTTCAATGAACATAAACAACTAGAGAATGACAACGGCACATCACTAATAGTAGTAGTAGTTGTTGATTTTCTGCGCATGACTAATAAGACGTGAGTAAAACTTAACCACCTCGTTCGAGATACGTTAACATAAAAAATAGTCCAAGTAAAAAAACTTGAATTTTTGAACGATATTTTGAGCAGATAACTGCAAATTCATTTTTGAATATAGTCTGACGATAATAATCGCTGTTATAGGGTATATGTACAACAGACATTGCCGCCAAAAGTGAGTTTCGTTCTGTTGTTCGATTTCTCCAAGCTGACAGTAAAAACGCGGTAGAAATTCATCAGAGAATGTGTATTGTGAACCGAAGATTGCAACAGAGAACTTGTGGTTACTGTGTTTTAATACCGTATAAAAGTCGGGACTGTGAGACTTTTTAATGTCTTTATTCTAAAAACCAATATGGCAGATTGTCTTAATATCGATGGCGACTACCAACAGTTGAAAAGAAAATAGTCTTTGCATACTAACTCAAAAAACTTATCTAAAATAAATACACTAATCCCTATCCAGTACATCAAAATATATATCAGATATATAAAAATAATATTTTCAAATATGCATAACGATCAAGAATTTTTACAAGTGTCGTTGTCTTAGATCCATTTCCCTTAGCCTGGCTAAGAGAAACGATTCTTTATGCACATATCCATGTGTTTTATGTTAATTTGGGAAAGTTACCAAATTGTTAATCGTATACGTGTTTGTATGTATGTATGATTAAAACAAAATAAAATACTTTTGTGTGAGTGTGTGTTGATGTGTGTGTGTAGTGTATAGTATGTGTGTGTGTATATAACAAAATCAACAAGTATATATAATTATAACACCACTATTTCAAAAATTACGAAAAGAAATTTGGCCTACCTTAATCGAAAGTATAATTTTGCCGGTGGAATTTTCATAATTTGGATTTCATTCTTGAATTTAGCAGAATTCTTCATCAATTTCATAAAGATTGAACATAAATTACCAGTTTTTTTTTAGGTTAAAACTTAATATTTGACTTTTAAATGTAATTTAACAAGTTTCTTCTTTTTCATCTTCTTAAAATATTAATGTATGTATTGATTGCAATACAATAGCTTCCCGCGTTTTTCATATTTGTAGGTTATAATTTAGTATTCAACTTATTCGAAGAACAAAATCAAAATAATGTCGAAATCTTTTCAATGTTTGTGCGTCTTTACATAAATCTTTCCTTAGCACATTCAGGACAGATAATCTTGTCTTCATCAGTGATAAAACCTCTACCAACGAGGGATGTCGAACACGACGCGCAAATGAAACAGTCGTTATGCCAATGGCGGTCTTCAAAACTGATGAATCTGGTTCCACCGATTCCAGTAATGGGCTCAGCGCAAGATGTACAACGTTTGGCGAATAAACGACCGAAACAATCAGCACAGCATGGCTTGTCATCGCGGGAAGTGAAACGCTGGCCCGCCAAATTCTTGTTGCAATGCGTGCAAGTGAAGCATTCTCTGTGCCAGGGTTCGTTCTTGTAGGTTACGCCGCCGGATTGAATAGCCTGAAAAGAAGATAAAGATTATGTCAAAGAACACAAAAAAATAAATGTCTTTACATTTGGTGCCCGAGTAAATAAATAATGAAGGAATGTCGGCGCCATTTTCCACAATGAAGGGAGAAATTTTCATGCGCATGTCTGAGATTTCGCGTCTGATAGCATTGTTGTCCACAGTCAAACAACAAAATAGACAAATAAACATGAAAAAATTGCAATATGAGTAAACCCCGGGCACCAAAAAATGCCGGCAAGTGATCCATTGGATGCCGACATTTATCAGATAGTCGGACTCTGTACCATAAATGAAAGGATGAAATAATATTATACCTTGTCGCATTTAACACAACGGGTAGCGAATTTCTCTTCGTAACATCCAGCACAGTAGATGTCTTTCTCCCTAGGGATAAAACTCTTGGTACCAATAGGAGTTTCGCATTTGCAACATCTGAAGCACTGTTCATGCCACTGCCTATTCTTGTACTCCATTTTCTTCGTACCTATGAACAAAAATAATAATTAATATATAATCTTACAATAAACTCAATTATAAATAACACAAAAGTAAATTAATAATAATGTAATGACAATTTTTAAGTAACATTTTGAGTGCCACTGGTCTCATCGATTATTGTTGTAAATTATAATGCATATCAGTTTTAATGTTATCAATTATATTTGATTATACATTATTTTTTATTTTACTTTTTAATTTTATTATTAAAACTGATTTGCATCTAAAATTAGAATAAATAAATATTAATGCAGTGTGATAGGTTTGAACCACTACATACTAGCCCTGGAACAAAAAGCTAAGACGTTACCATCATGCTATAATCTCTTGTATGTTGATCTTTCTTTTATATGAAATAATAATTACCACATTATAATTGCCATAACATTTTCTTATTTTACTTAATTATTCTTTATTAATTTTAAACAATTTGCTATTAATATAATGCAATAAGTGTTCCCAAACATGTGTAAAAAGTAGGCAAATATTCAAATTATTCTTATTTCCCATGTTAAATGCCTATGTAACGGATTTCGAGCGCCACTCGGTATAATAGAAAAAGGAAAAATCCTAGATTGTAACCCTGAGGAATACCCGATGTAGTATTGTAACCATTACTCTTGTGTCCATTATAGACTTATAACGGGTCTAGTTTAATTGATAGTTGCATGTTTTTTTTATCCAAGATACGTTTTTTGTAAAAATAACGACTTGAAAAATAAAATCATATTCCTAAAATTTATAGTTTCACAATAAAACTACTGAAAATGGTTACGAAAATATAAAGGGCAGCTTTATTTTAAAAGGCTGTAACTCTTAAACGGATTGAGATATTGAGCCTAAATTTAGATGAGATACTTTTGAGACTTTTAGCTGTCGATTCAAATAAATCAAATTTTTAAACCAGTGGTAATAAAAATTTTGACGTGAAAATAAAGTGTTGCAAATAGTGGTATGAATTTTGGTCAAATTCATTTAATAAATAATAATTACATAAGTAAATTGTGTGGCTCTAGAAATGTTTCTTTAAATTTTAAATATTTTGTAACTTTCGAGACGTAAAAGTTTTTTATGATTGATCTATTTCGTAACTGAACATGCCATTTTTAGACAGTACATTAAACTTAGTTTAAATTAATTTAGAGCCATTTGCGTGCAATTGCAACTGCAAACAAATTTTGTTTTAATCCCTAGTCGTCACGGAATGGTCCCAGGCACAATGTAACCATGGTGCTGTTTATTGACATTCGTTTGATCACCCAATAACCCGACCTTGATATAAACTTTTTCAATATAGTAATAAATCAAAACCTAATGTTTTATTTTACTTGTGACATTGAAATTTTTATACAAATTCTTTTTATGGAAAGACTGATAATCAATAAATGATAAAGGACATTGCATCAGATTATCACGTGAACGTTATCAAAATATAGAGATTTATCTGATAAATTATTTATTTAATCTGTACGTGGCTTAGGTATATCAGAAAATAATTAATTAATTACGTACATATTATGAATTTTTATGTTTCATCGTCATACAATTCCATCAAATGTAATATATCATTGTAGAGTACTACTGCTTCGCCATCTATCAGCATTTCATCACAGTAATGTCAAATGCTGACGTCATTTTGTGCGCCATTATACATACTGTTTCAAAACGATGCAAACATCAATTGTAACTAAATATTTATCACAAACATAAATTACATTATAAAACAAACTATTAGTAAAATATATACATGTTTTTTTGTAATTTTTTGATCATTATCTAGTAATCTGTGAATCAACCTTAACCTAAAATAAATCCAATAACAATAAATAAAAATAAAATGGTGCAACCTACATAAGATATCAATGTAATTAATTAACTATACAAGAAGTGTAATAGAACATTCGACAATCGGGATAAAAATAAATGACAGACAACAGAGCACTCTTTGATGTTAGCATCATTTGTTTTATGCAGTTGCGTGGTCTACTAGATACTTGTTGAGTGCCCACACAAAAATTCGTACAGAGGCGTAACGAAAAAATTTGCAATCATTAGTTTAATGTACTTTTTTATTACTAGTAATATTAGCCAATTTGCTTTTAACATATTTTTGATTGTCTTAGGGTGTTACACCCAAAATTGGGTGGATATTAATACATATTCATATTCATCTAGAGATGTATATTTTAAAATTTAAAACCACATCTTAATATATTTTTAAGTTTTAGAGATAATGGGAGCAAATAAAAAATGGCGACATCACCAATGGATTCTACAGAAAATTATAAATACATGTACCAAGTTTCAAATATTTTACTTAAATGGTACAGATTTTATGAATAAAAATTGGGATTTTTATGAAGTTAATTTTTTGTCGGGAAAATATGTAAAAGTAAATTATAATTCATAGATTTCAAATATTCAAATCACATGTACATATCTCTTTTTCTTCTCGAGATATATGCAATTAAATTTTAAGAAAATTGTTGCATGCTTCGGACAAATTTCTCCGGACTAAACCCCGCCAACCTTGATGTCAACATCCAGGTCAATGTGAGACATCTGAGCATCGAGACCTGAGACAATTGAGTCACAATGTCTGTATCTTGACAATGTGTCAGATATAAATAAATACGTTGTTTTATCATGTAACCGCGGCCCATAATGAATTAATATGCATGATATATTATTGTAATATATCTATATGTGTTGATAGATATAGATTTATTATTCAATATGTGCTTTAAATATAGATTTAGAAGTTATATGATTGAAATAGACACAGAGATTTATTGAAAGATACCATGTGTAAGATATTTTTAGTTTAAGAGGGGTGCTAAATATATCTTCTACGTTCAACGTCATAAAAACATATGGGAATGTCGAATGTCTGTTTTCTTCTATGTGAAACATACGGGCCCATGATACAGAAAAAAATAAATGCTAGTCAACTACTCAGTATTCAAACTAATGATTATTGTGTTTATCACTTTTTTCAATTTATTAAAATTTGATCCCATTAACTCATTAATAATTACGATAAGTTATATTAAGATAATGTCTTATCAATTTCTAATAAAAATATGATATTAATAACGATGGCTCATCATTCATCATCATTCCTAGAATATTTCCAATTTTAATAACTTCGTGGTCAATTTCATATCTCGGTTGTTTGAGCGTATGTCTGGTTTAGTCATAAGTGGCCAAGCCTTACGCCTAAAAAGGCAAGCTCCATGTTCAGAGATACCATATTTGAGCTCAAATCTAGACGGCGTTTATTTGCCGCTAGCATTAAATTAGTCAGCTAAAGTTGTTACATTTTTTGCAGTATGCAAATTTAAATTATAAGAATCAATATATGCAAATTATTGTTGTAAAAAATATCGTTGAGAATGGTCAACATTTTGGGGACCAAGGGTGTTAATAAATTGATATTTAATCAAATAAAAAATACTACTTTTACAGTTCGAAGTTAGAGATTATTTAATTTTTCAGCAACATTTTGGGAGTCACTGGTACAATAAATTACATATTTTATTTATGTAATTATTATTTATAACATGAATATGTACCAAATTTCATACCGCTATTTACATTTTTTTATTTTCATGCAAAATTTTTAGTACCACTGGTTTAATTAATTAATTGATTTTAATATAAATCAACAGCTAAAAGTCTCAAAAGTACCTCTACCAAATTTGAACTCGATATCTCAAACCGTTAATGAATTAAAGTCATTACTCTCCGTGTCGTTATTTACATTTTTTATTTTCATGCCAAATTTTTAGTGCCGCTGGTTTAATTAATTGATTGATTTTTAATAGAAATCAACAGCTAAAAGTCTCAAAAGTACCCCTACCAAATTTGAACTCGATATCTCAAACCGTTCATGAATTAAAGCCATTATTCTCCGTGTCGTTATATCGTATGGAGTCAATAACGTTAGGCATGCTACAGGGCGTAGTGGTAGGTCATCACAATATCTACTGCCAGGTCCTATCCTTTACCTTAGTAATTGCAATGCACATTAGAGTTACAGACCAGACCAGAAATAAAGTACTGTACTTCTTGAACCGTTTGAGATATCGGGTTGAAATTTGGAGGAAATACTTTTGAAACTTTAAGCTATCGATGTATAATCAGATAAATAAATTATTTGAACCCGTGGTACCAAAAATGTTGACTAGAAAATAAAGTAATGTATTTGCTGAACCGTTTGGGATATCGGGATAAAATTTGGAATATATGCTCTCAATACTTCAAGGATTAAGAATATAAATAGAACATATAATTATTGAGACCAGTGGTGCTAAAAATGTTATAATAAAAAATTTAAATTGGTATAACTTTTGAACCAATTATTACGCCAGCATGAAATTAGTCAGCTTAAGTTGTTATATTTTTTGCAGTATGCAAATTTAAATTATAAGAATGAACTCAATATATTGAAATTATTGTTGTAAAAATATCGTTGAGAATGCTCAACATTTTGGGGATCAACGGTGTTAATAAATTGATGTTTAATCAAATAAAATACAACTTTTACAGTTCGAAGTTAGAGATTATTTAATTTTTCAGCAACATTTTGGGAGTCACTGGTACAATAAATTACATATTTTATTTATGTAAATATTATTTACCGCTATTTACATTTTTTTATTTTCATGCCAAATTTTTAGTACCACTGGTTTAATTAATTAATTGATTTTAATATAAATCAACAGTTAAAAGTCTCGAAAGTACCTCAACCAAATTTGAGCTCGATATCTCAAACCGTTCATGAATTAAAGCCATTATTCTCCTTGTCGTTATATCGTAGGTCAATATCGACAATAACTACTGCCAGGTCTTATCCCTATCCTTTACCTTAGTAATTGCAGTACATATTATAGTTACAGACCAGACCAGAAATAAAGTACTGTAATTCTTGAACCGTTTGAGATATCGGGTTGAAATTTGAAGGAAATACTTTTGAAACCTTTAGCTATCGACGTATAATCAGATAAATAAATTATTTAAACCAGTGGTACTAAAAATGTTGACTAGAAAATAAAGTATTGTATTTGCTAAACCATTTGGGAAATCGCGATAAAATTTGGAATATATGCTCTCAATACTTTAAGGATTAAGAATATAAATAGAACATATAATTATTTAGATCAGTGGTGCTAAAAATGTTATAATAAAAAATATAAATTGTCATAATTTTTGAACCAATTATTACACAAAAAATGTGATGACATGTTATGAGTTTGCAATCGTAAATGTTGCACAAATAGTTCTTATTTTTGACGAACCTGGCGCTCCCAGCGTACTCTCCCCTATTTCACATTTACTACCCCTAACACACTTAAACGCCTTCGTCTCCCCTGGTAAGAACATACTCAACACGGCTATATCCTCATTTTTATCTTTCGCGCGTTTTATTCTATCCTCTCCGACTGTTTTTGTGGTTAGTTTTAGGCGCGAATTAAACTGGTCACTCAACACGTCCGTCGCCATGGTGCAAACAAACAACTGACAGTCAGAACATAACACACCGCGCGCGGGAAATACGATCTCTACAACGGGAGAGTTCAGAGAAGACTGAAGCAGACTGAAGACTGGAGTTTCGCCTTCGTGCTTGGTACGATGAGATGTGTGAAGGTTAAAAAGCCTACACACGCATATTGGATTGGGTTACTTCTGTGGTTAAATGATCGTCAGGTGTATCACTTGCTTTGTATATTTCATATGAATAAAGTTATTCTACACGTAAATTTTATTTTTTATTGAAAATATATCATACAAACATTAGTTTTATATATTTGATATACTTTCGCATATTTTCAATGACAGATGGCGGAAATTCAATTGTATCACGTGAAGTTAGTTGTAGTTACAAAACAAACTAGTCCTAACGTTGGAACTTATAATTAATCTATACGAGATGACAGCATATTATAATTTTTATGACAAAATTTAGTTCTTTAAGTTACAACAATTAAAGATTTAGCCCTAAAATTTGTAAACATTTTGCTAATGGACCTTTTCAATTTAAAGAGATAGAAGATATGCGCAATGGGGATCTGTTCATAGTAAGAACAACTGAGATCTATGACGTTTGTTTCTAAAAAAATTAGACGTAAAATGTGAGAATATCTCAGATAACTTTAAAAAATCTTATTGGAATAAGTTACAAAAGCTTTTATTGAAGGTAAAATGTCTAATGATGCATATTTTCACTGAGAATACAGGTATTTTAATGACTGCAATATTTTTGACTGGCAGTTGTTCGCGCCATTTTGTTATTATTTGCAGCGATAGAAAGAGATAGCCGTTAAATTGAAAAGGTCCATTCTTGTGTTGAATATTATCTTGAATTGACATATCACCAGAACAGTAATGCCAACTCCTTTTGCCGGCCTAAGTCAGCAACAGCGCATTTCTGGACGATTTTGAGATTACGTTTGTTGTTTATGTTTTACCGACTTCCCAAGTGCTCTGTCTTGCCGACTCTCGCCAAGCAGAAATTGTTGTCAATATTGTGAACCAAATGCACTAACTTCATTATTTTAAAATTAAATTTCATTCAATATTCCATCATTTTCTTTTATTATTATTAAGCGAAAGAATGTTTGACAAACTATATATTTTTTTTATTATAAATATATTTCTTTAAGAAATGCTTTAGAAATAGGAGTGTTTTTTCCAAAATTTCCCGGTCGCTAATCTGGCGGAGACCTGGGAAATTGACGTTTTGGACGTTATTTTAGGCGACGTGAAACAACACATTTCAATGCATGAGTACGAAAATACAATTAATATATCTTTTAAATTGTAAGAATGAACTCAATATATGCAAATTATTGTTGTAAAAATATCGTTGAGAATGGTCAACATTTTGGGGATCAACGGTGTTAATAAATTGATGTTTAATCAAATAAAAATATAACTTTTACAGTTCAAAGTTACAAATTATTTAAATTTTCAGCAACATTTTGGGAGCCACTGGTACAATAAATTACAATTTTATTTATGTAATTATTATTTATAATATGAATATGTACCAAATTTCATACCGCTATTTACATTTTTTTATTTTCATGCTAAATTTTTAGTACCACTGATTTAATTAATTGATTGATTTTAATATAAATCAACAGTTAAAAGTCTCAAAAGTACCTCTACCAAATTTGAGCTCGATATCTCAAACCGTTCATGAATTAAAGCCATTATTTCTTTGTCGGTATATCGTATGAAGACATTTACGCTAGGCGTGCGACAGGGTGTAGTGGTAGATCATCACAATAACTACTGCCAGGTCCTATCCTTTACCTTAGTAATTGCAATGTACATTACAGTTTCAGACCAGACCAGAAATAAAGTAGTGTAATTCTTGAACCGTTTGAGATATCGGGTTGAAATTTGGAGGAAATACTTTTGAAACATTAAGCTATCGATGTATAATCAGATAAATAAATTATTTAAACCGGTGGTACCAAAAATGTTGACTAGAAAATAAAGTAATGTATTTGCTGAACCGTTTGGGATATCGGGATAAAATTTGGAATATATGCTCTCAATACTTTAAGGATTAAGAATATAAATAGAACATATAATTATTGAGACCAGTGGTGCTAAAAATGTTATAATAAAAAATTTAAATTGGTACAACTTTTGAAGTAATTAATTTATTACAAAAAATTGTTATCAAATGTTGTGACTTGGCGATCGTAAATGTTATACAAATATATCTTTTAAATTATTTTAACATAACCTAAGAAAAATGTGTTAATGTGGGGCATGTTAAACTTGTTACTAAAAGTTGTCAATTAATACTTTAATAGTTGTAAGTTGATTTTAAGGCGTAATAACAGCAATTTAATCAGTATTAGGTGATGTCATATAAATACGGCTCATTTCGCATTCGTATGTGGGCTGTCTTATATATTAATTGGTGACATATGTCGAAAAAACGGTACAACTTAGCTAGCTGCCTGTCACCAGACATAAATATCAAACATTCATGATCGTGTTACATTTTAAAACAACTTCATGAATACATTATCCCTTAAACATATAACTGACATTCGATACAGTTATTTTAAATTATTTATATCAACAGTTCTGTTTCAATAAATTATTAATTGTAAATGTCAGTGATCCAAAAATTAACTCCAACAAGATTATGTCTCAAATAATTTAACTATGTTTTGAAATAATTTGACTAAGTTTATTAATAAGTACTGGTAAACAAAATTGGACTTATCACTATATTTCGAAATTATTTATATACAAATATTTCATGTTTATTTACTTATTTTTTTTAAAACAACTTAATCTTTATAGTTTATAAATAAGTAGGTCAGTATAATTATTATTTCTGAGAAAAGACAAATTTACTAATTTGACTTCTCAGAATAAATAATAATTTGTAAAAATGGGTACACTACACCCACTGTAGCGCGGTCCTTCAATCTGTCAAATTATAATTTTGTTGACGATTATACAACGTAGGTTTGCTCATTAAAATAAAATGGGGTTAAGGAAAAACAGTGTTCATCTTGTCTAAATATATAACAATAACCTAACACATAAAAGTCATGCTTTGAAAATTCCGAATTTGTGGGTTATTGTTTTTATATTTAAATAAATATAATATCATTTCTGTCGTCTCAAATAAGAAAAATTAACATTTAATATTAAATATGTCGATTTTTTTCGTAAAGGAGATTGGGAGATAACATTCAATTATTTCTTAAAAAAGGCGGGAAACTTTAATGTTTCTACTGTCCTATTTAAATGGCATTTAATAAATAACTTTCAAAAACTGCAAGTGATTTCACTTTACATTTGCAACAACTTTTAAGATAAATATTACAGTACGAAATTATAAACACAATTTGTAAATTAATGTTGGGACCTTGTAAATTTACATCATTCAAATATGTATAATCACCTTCAATATATTGCCTTTATTATAGAATCATTGGAAAAATTTGTATTGTATTAATTAGACAACATTTTAACATCATTTGACAAATTGATGATTATTAAAATATTTAACAATATTTATTTCATGTTTGTCAATTGTTTTAAACAATTGAACAGTTCTTGCTAAAACATAGTCCAAATATTGTTGATGATACATATATAAAACTGTTTCTCGCACAAAAAGATCCTTTGTTACAAGTTATTATAATTTAAAGTTTTAGCGAGGTATGGTCCCCCAAAGTTTGAAAATATAGATGTGACGTCACGTATATAAGTTTTTATATAAAACTGTTTTCTTCGTGAATCTAAAATGTTCTTGAAATGTATGCTATATTTAAATTATACTTATAAAAAACAAATTAATATTATAACAAATAATTGCGTAGGCTTCCACAGTCTGAGTCATGAGAAATATTCATTTTCCGGGAATGGACTGTGTCATATTTTGAGTCAGAGCTCAACGTTTCGCCCGCAGTCGTATGGGGCATCTACAGGAGCAAGGGGCATAATACTGTCTTAAACAAGGTTACCCGACGTGTAAACCACGCTAGAGGCCAAATAAACCAAGTGATTGGACACGTCGGGTAACCTTGTTTAAGACAGTACTATCCCCATACGACTGCGGGCGAAACGTTGAGCTCTGACTCAAAATATGACACAGTCCATTCCCGGAAAACGAATATTTTTAATATTATAACACTGTACAAGTCTACATGCTTTATAATTTCAAGTGTATCAAAATTATTAAGTTTAATGCAAGAAATTTATATTCAAATAAAAACTGTTTGAGAATTGCAGTACTGGACTGGTAGCCACGTGTCCGCTATTTGAATTTGTCTACTTCCATTGGTAGTAGACTCCACCTCCTAACTCGGTATTCGTTATATATTTATAGGTGGTATTTGAGTCGCCAATCAAAATAATATATATGGATTTCATATGAGTGACGAGCTGCTAAAACAAAAACCCCCTTATTTCCGAAGAATTTCAATTATATCATTTTATTTATTTATTAATATTTATTATTAAGCATAAACTTTCACTATTTTTTACTAATTTCTCTTAATTCGATTGAGCTGTAATCCCCTATTACATTGCGTAAACTTGGCGCCAATTTCAGCCAATCAGAGAGTTCAAAACTACGCCCTATTCTCTGCAATTTTGAATATTTATGAATGTTTATTTTTCTATGCCTTAACATCCAGTACCTATAAAATTAAAGAAACTAGAAAATTGTTTCTTTGATTATCTCAAATTCAAAAATATGGACTAAGGTTGTTTTTACTAAGAAGTGACGCGAATAAAGTAGATAAATTTTAATCGTCTTTATCGAGAAAGGAAATCACCACTTCAATAATAAAAGAATTAAAAAGTTTTTGTGACGCACTGTACCCGTAAAATACAAGGAAAATTATAAGTACTATTATATTTTAATTACCAAATGACATTTTTTTTCAATAAACTTTTATTACTAATAAACAAATAATAAAATGTTATACGAGTAGTATCTAAGCAACAAATAATAAACAATGTCATTAAGGACAAATCTGTCGAATTAATTTGATCGTAGTAGGCACAGTAGGTGGAAGATTAACAATTGAACATATGTCACGTCAAAATATTTCTGAATAAAAGTTTAAATAAATAATTTTATTTGAAATGAATATTGAAATAATATGTGTAAATAATAAATTATTTACATTTTACGTTGTAAAGAACCCGTGAATTATTACATCATGTCTATTTACAACCGTGTTGTCATGGTACTTTTACTCTTTTATTTTTTTGTTAATATTTTAATTTATTTGATGTTTTTGACATTCACGACTCAAACTACAATATTATTAATTAATAATTAGCCAATAAATTTATCAAAATTGTTAAAAAATATTGATTAATTATATTACCAATAAAACTAATAATAGTCCAAATAAACAATTATTTACATTTTATATTTATCGAATTTATGATTTTTTTACCGTTTTATAAAATGACATCATTGTATTTTCATAATTTCGCAAATATCAATGGAAAAGATAACGCGAAAATCGAATGTTCAGATGACATCATTCTTTCAAATAAATGTAAAGTGATGGTATTGTTGACATATTATCATAACAACTTGAAAATATGTAAAAAGGTAATAATATTTATTTTTAAAAAAGCGCTAATAAATTATTAAACAAGGACTTTGACGAGACAACAAAACAATTTTTGCGCTGTAAGTAATAAACCTTCATTTCATTTTCAAGTTTACTGGTTAATATCTTGAAAACTAATTGAGATATTGAGGTACGGGTTGAAAACTTGGAACCCCCAAGGGTACGTTTTAAACCAAAGATACAGAGTAAGTGGATCCCCTACGTCGAGTCCGATCACGTGACCATATTTGCCGGAGTATTTATGAACGGCTTTGAATAAATAAAATACTATAATGTTGATTACAACAATGAAATTGATTACCACTGAAGAATGTTGATTACAATAATGAATCCCACAATGAATCCAATACTTAAATACCTACTATCATTTTGCGAAGAGTGATTGCCGTGGAAATGAGGTATTTACGTGGAGTATGTGGATATGTACGACGGGATCGCGTGAGGAATAATTTGGTGTATGAAGAATGTATGGTTAGGAAGAATGTTGTTAAGAGGAATGAGCCAGTTGAGATGGTTTGGTCATGTGGAGAGAATGAAGAGTGAACGGCTTGTAAAGCGTATATATCTTGGTGAAATTGAGGGTGTTCGATTGCGTGGCTGTCCAGTGTTTAAGTGGATGGATGTGATTGATAAGGTACTAAAAGAGAGAAAGTTTCCGAGTGGGAAGAGAAGAAGAGCGTGTATGAATGCAATTATGAATGTGGCCGAGGCGAAAGAAGTGTGCTTAGACAGGAATGTGTGGCGAAGGATGATTGTTTCGTAACTATTATTGTAGTCCGGTTGCAAAATCGGTCACTTTAATATGTTGAGAGTGAGGAATGTATGTTGTCTGGTTAATACGAATGTTGTTGAAAGAGAGACTGATTATTTTTTGGATGGTGTTATTGTTATTCTTTCGGGTTTGAGATAACCTACTAAGTGGGAAATGCGTGATTTTATGTATGTATGTATGTACAACAATTAAATTTTGATTATAACCTATTGATTACAAGAAAGAATCTCAGAAAATTGCAACAATATATTAAATCTAGCATTTTTGAAGAACAAAAAGTATAGTTTAAACTTTAATTTGCAAATTTTCATCATGAGGGAAAAGAGCGCTAAAATATAACAGCACAAAAAGGCGACTTATACCCAAGGTGCGCTCCTGAGTTTTGGAACGGAATTAACATATTTGATACTCCAGAGTAAGGTTTTGGAATCTTAAGTTTGAAATGTTCTAACTTACCGGCATGGAAGATCTTGCCGCATCCATCGCAACGAGAAGCAAACTGCTTGTCATAGCAGTTGCCGCAGTAGATTTTTTCGCCCTTAGCTCCGAATTGTTTGTCAACAAGGGATTCGCTGCAAGTTGTGCATTGGAAGCAAGCTTCGTGCCAGTGCTTGTCCTTATACGACAGATCCTAATAGAGAAGAAAAACACAGTTAAATAGTGGTAAACAGTAAGTCCAATGCATGGCAATTAAATTAATTGTTGTAATCAAATCATAATAATGTTTCATCAATTTTTAGCTTATTAACGCTGTCAGAGGATGTAGTGTTTAGCCACTATTGTACTGCTATGTATAGTTGGGCACAGGCATTCTTTCGCTATTAGATAGAGGGTTCAGGTACTTCCAAGGTTACTCAATCCGGCTCGAAAGCCGTTATAGATCAGGCAGATTTCCTTGTAACCGTTGTTTTTCTTAACTATTATTGATAGAAATGATAAAGACGCATACAAACATCCATACCGTAGCAGGATTCGAACCCGGAATCTTTAGTATACGATACCACTGCGCTTTCTTACTTCCGGAAGTCCTATCAGTATTTTTACCTCCTGCTATCCTTGGTAAGGGAGGTATAGGGATCGTGCTAAAAATCGCATATCGAGATTTTGATAAATGACCACGTTTTAAGGTCCCTATAATCCGATTTTAACATTTTCTCGATGATGTCTGTGTGTACGTATGTGTGTGTATGTGTGCGTGTGTTTGTGTGTGTGTGTGTGTGTGTGTGTGTGTGTGTGTGTGTGTGTGTGTGTATGTGTATGTGCGTGTGTGGATCCTTTACTCTAACTTAAATACTATCATTCAGAAAATTTTGAAACCTTGTATTTCTACCTTATTCTAATATGGGAAGAGACCATTACATTTTGGTGTATATCAGATAACCGGAAATAGATTTTCTTCGAAAAATACTTTCATATCTTACTTTTTGAAGATTTGTGTTATTATAAAAATTAAAGATTATTAAATTTTTTACAGATTTGTATAAATACTTTCTCTATATATTTTACGGATAAATTTATAAAATATCTATAATTATAATCCCGGAGCCTATGCTTTAAGCAAGCAAAACTCCTTGGTTACACAGTTCATATCTCAAATATATGTAACTGACAGATAAATGTTACTGTCAAAGAACTAATCATTTCAAATTAATAATAGTAACGTTTTAAAAGGAAAATAGTAAATAGAACCATAGTTATATGCAATTGATCTTAATACAGTTTCCGCAATAACTAAATATGTAAATATGTATATTTAAATTAATAAAAATTAAATAGCGGGAGGTTTGGTGTTGGCCACATCACAATTTTTATTAATAGTTTCAGATATATTCTCATTTACTTTGTGGGAACTTTGACTATGGGATTTGAACCCAAAAAATTTTTCATCATTCGATTTTAAAAGGTCGGAATTGATGATAAGTATTATTCGTCACGTTATTAATATGGGGTTGGAATTACGTAATAAATTCTCGAGATCTACTGACTTGAACGAAATAGATTGTGAAAAGTTTGTCAGCCACCGGGATTTGAACCCGCGACCTTTACCAAGCTGTGGCTGCTCCTATTTCGATTTATTGCAACCTCAACAAAATCTACCGTGTCTATTATTAAAAAGTTTGCCCCTTGCCTTAGAGTCGATGCCGATAATACGATTGCACTTCTCACAGGGGTTGGCGAAGACCTGTTCGTAACACTTGACACAGTAGGGATGGTCATCTCTCAAGACGTAACGTTGACCAGTCAACGATTCGTCACACTGCCAGCAGCTGAAGTGTTGACCATGCCAGTCTTTCTCCATGGCATTCGTGTACTCGGCACTGAAAATCAACTGAAACGAGAAGAAAACACCAAGTCAGGAAAGTGTCAGTGGATGTTTAGGCATCATAATAATCAAAATAATGTAATGCAATGATGTAAATGTAAAAATTGGCACGTGTACACAATAAATCATTGTACTTGTAAATTGTTCCAAGAACTATATAAATTATCCATTAAATTGAACTATTTTTAACCCTGATATTTATAGGAATTAACACCGATTAACCAATTATATTCTTTATTAAATATTTGTCAATGTAAACTGATATTCCAGAATTATTCTACAGGTACATAGTGCAAATATGTCTCTAGTTTTGAAGCGTTTTCCAGCGCCTTCCCGTCTGCAGTTGCCAAAGCTAACAGGAATTTAGATATTCCATATTTGTGGATACCAGTCGGTATAGTCGCCGTTAAATAAATATGGACTGATGCTCATTTTTTTTTGGTTTTCCGTACCCTATCCTTTGCCCTGCGGTATTGCCACTTCTTGATAACTTAGCATTCCAAATGGCCACTAAATTAGCAACTGGGTAGAAATATCCAGTCCACAATTATTTGACGGTGACTATAATCACGAAAGGATCACAAGCCACAGGGCGTAAAGGCACGATTGAAAATGTAAAAGGATAAGATAGAGTACTCCTAGAATTCTGAATGTTTTGGAAAATCAGTGATAAGTAGTTTGTTACCCATTATTGAGTGGCCGCGTGCATGAGAGAACCGGGCTCGATCGCGACCGACGCAAATATTTCAAATTTTAAATGGTACAAAATTGACCCCTGTGATGCACTCTCCACACCAGCGATGAGTGCCCGTGAGGTGACACTTGGTAAACGTTCGCACGGTACAAATATGCCATCATTATTACCGAAATCTGTGTACAAAGCAGATTGGCACACCCAGCAATGGGTAATATGCCGTGATGATATATTTATTTATTATTGAGTGCCAATTTTCTTTTATTAAACGGCAAGTGGCTAAGTGAGTTCGGGAATTTTTCTCGACTGGCTTTCATCGATACCCACTCCCGTTACTTTTCCAAGTTGAGATAAATACTTGGCAACTCTTTGTTAGCGGGTACCGGTTAGGGGCTGTAACAAGGGTGTGTGCCGGATTGGTGGTAACACACATGGCAAATAAATAGTAACGTAAACTTTGTGGCAAAATAAAAATAAATAGTGTGTTTTGCCCTAGGGACATTATTCAAATGAAATTCAAATCTGTTTGCATCAAGGAGGAGTGGGAAACCAAATTTTGAGAGTCTAACAAATTTTGCTTGATTTTGGATGGATTCGAATCCAGACCTTCAGAACTACAGCCAATCATTTAGTCACACTCATATGGAACGACATACGATATGCAAGTATTCTTGACAAAGCGGCATATCGCTCACTCATTGCATTATAACACTGGATTCCAAGGGTCATTATTTGCGATGCTTTTTTCCTCCCGCTACCCTTGGTAAGGGAGGTATAGGGATCGTGCTAACAATCGCATATAAGATTTTGGAAAAATCCATGTTTTAAGGTCTCTAGAATCCAATTTTAACATTTTCACGATGATATCTGTGTGTATATGTGTGTGGATCCTCCACTCTAACTCAAATACTATCATTTAGATTAATAAAATTAACGATACACAAAAATGTGTAAGCTATTCCTCATTTTTGGATTAGTGAATTCTATTCTATCCCGGTATTTAAAATTTAATCTTCATTTTATTATAACTACGGTGGCTTAATGGTTAGAGCAACGCCTCATGACATGAGTGCCCTCGGGGTTCCTGGGTTTGAATCCCACTAAGGCATGGATGTGTGTGAATGTGAACCCACTCTGTAATTGGGATTTAATCCTGTTGAGGGGTTTAAAAAAGGTAGTTACTTGGATTAGATTAGACTATATTTTAAGAAATAAACTGTCTAAATTAGAGTAAAATCGCTAATCCAAAAATAAGGATTAACTTAACTTTTTTTGTGACTCGGGCTGTAAATGGCGGGAGGTATTGTGTTGGCCACACCAGATTTTTTGAAATCAAGACATGCTCTGTATTTAACACAAATGCTATTTTTGTATGAAAACTGTAGTTCCAAATATTATTTCAAACAAAAAAATCATTTATGTTAGACTCAGAGTACGTAAAATTATCATGCAATACATGTCTTCATTCCAACAGAGCGGGTCAAATAATGACCCGTTGGCATTCAGTATTATAAAGCAAACAGTGAGCGATATGCCGCTTTGTCATACGATATTTTTAGTTTTACAACATGACAAAATAATTACGGGATGACAAAAAAATGGAATTGCACTTCACTATCACTTCACTCCTCGTACCTTAAAATCAGCGAGGGGTACGCCTCACCCTTGAAGGGTGCAACCTACCCCTCGCCATTGGTACGCTGAATTTCTGTAATCTCGGTTCTGTCTCCACTCTCCCTCCTTTTGGTAGTTTTCTTCACTTTTCGGGTTCGTTTCTCGGTGACTGTGAAGTTAACTGACTCTACGTCCGCCATGGTTGACTTGGATATTGAGTGGTTTGGAGGAAGGTCTGAACTACACCAGGATAAGGCACCAACTGAATTGGGAACCTGAGGCATCGGGGTAACTAGGAGTATTTTTAGGTATGGAGGATAGTGCCGCGTGCAATACGAACTCAAGTGGGAAGACGTCAGGATGAAATCGCGGTTGGAAGGAGAAATGCAAAACCCACAAAATTGTTGCGTTTTACAATTTCAAAAAAAAAATTTATAGAGAAGACAACTCAGCAGACATTAGATGGGCAATTGTAATTGGTAATTGCTAAAGTTAACGACCACATTAAAATCTTATACTATTTTATTGACTGTTCAATCTGTTTTACATGTATTTATTTAATATTTTATTCGATACGACGACCAACTCTGAGATTATTCACAATAGCTCTTCAAGGGTGGTTGCCACAAACCTATAATCATTTCTTGCTCTGATGAAAGCTAGTGTCTTAGCCAGGGTCGGCCCAAGCTACAGGCACGCCAGGCGATCGCCTGGGGCAAAATTGGTTTTAGGGCAACATTTTTTGAGACTATTTTTTGCAAAATAAATTAAAAATCAAATTATAAGTTTATTGACTCGTCCTGTGTGTAGCTTTAATCATAATGCTGACAATTCCAGTTGCAGCAAACTTATATTAATTAAATCCTATTTATATTTTTTTACGTTATACTAAGAAAGAAGAAAGGTTAAATTCGTTGGCGATTATATCAATTAAAACCATTGTCATATAAAATACTGAAGAAGTAATTGTTGTTCAGGAAATCTACTGAAAAATACCCCCAACATCAAATTGCACCAAAAGCTTTTATACGGAATCCTGTACAAAAAAATACACTGATGCAACAGCCCCCTCGCCAATTTGAAAAAGGCGACATATTTTGGTTTTTGACATTTTTCTTGAAAACGGTGATCCGTATCGAAATTTTATACAAAACAGGATTCTTATATTTTTACCTAGGATGAACCGTTAAAGAGTTAAATTAGATTTTCCGAATTGCAAAATAACGAAAAGTATTTATACCGAGACTTATACCTACACGGAGAAATTTTTTTTTTCCTATATACAGGGTTAGTCACGGAAGAATTATTTTGAAAGTCCGTTTGTTTGCAACCCAAAATACTAATGACAACAGACCATATTTAATTGTTTAATGTCAAAATGACAGAACCATCACTAGACAGGCTAAGCAATCGTGAATTAGATATTCTATTTTTTTAAGAGAGAAAGCTAGACGCTGTTGTAAATTGTAATTTGGGTAACTCTCATGTGACTAATCCTGTATATGATATTAGACAAAAATAAAGCGACTCTGTAGAACCCAAAAGAAAAAATTCTCTGTATTTTAAATAGCCAAAATATTTTCAAAAAAATTTCATTTGGCTAACAGACCAAAACGTAACATTTGTTCCATGAAACTACAATCCCCTAATCTTCCCCAGGCTCGTCCCATAGAGATTTTTGGACTCTTTTAGACTATCATTACCGATATCTGCGTACAAAGCATATTGGCACACCCAGCAATGAGTAATAAGCCGTGATGATACATTTATTTTATTTATCTTGAAAAGTTTACAATGAAGTTTGGGAAGCACAAAAAGAGGACGAACTTCAACGTAGAATATACAGAAATTCAGAAATGTCAGACAGTATAGTCTACAACAGTTTTGGAATAGCATATTCCCTAGTGGAAAACCGTAGTCCTCGCCTTCGGCTCGAACTACAAACTTTTTACTCGTGTGGAATATGGGCCATTCTATTTGAAGAATATTCTATTCTAAATTTAGATACAATATTAATTTTAATACTTTGCAATAGTTATAAGTTCTTGCTATGTCATTTCTAATTGATTCTACTTCAAAAACACAGCTTCACTCATTAGGATGTCAGAAGTAGATTAATAGTAACAAGAAGAAAGGCAAAAGTGCCAAGAAGTCTGTTTCACACTGCATAAACTCTCTTATTTATAAACTGTATGAAGAACGTCACATATAAATTATTTTAAGTAACAAGATTTTTCAATTAAGAACGAAGAGAAAAACAATGTTGAGATAAAGAAGAATTTATGTTTCTTTTAATTATTTATTGCAAATGTAAAATAAAAGAAAGTTTTAAAAGTCAATGACTTTATGTCACCTAAAATTAAAATTATCTTTGGCAATGAAAAAAAGTAAATTAATGTCTTACTGTTATAAAAAAATTGGCACACAACAGAAATATCTTGCATGTTTCGTAAATCAAAAGAAAATGTTCTCTGCAAGAAAGAATATAAATAAATAAATATTGTTTTAACGCCATAGTAACTTTAATAATTTGACATATAAAATTAATATTATCAAAATTGTAAATGGTGCATTTAATTGTAAATAAATTTTCGGCAAATAAAAATTATAATTTGGAGATGTGCCAATAAGAATATATCTTGCTCAAAGAGTAAAAATAAAACATCATCAATCAATGTAAATTGATATGTAATTGGTTCAATAAAAATATATCACAAATTTTAAACCGAAAGCGTTTATTTTTAAAACAGCGAAAGTATTTGCTATTTCTAGTAAGAAACAACGACTAGAAAAGTCACAAAATAAACTAAATGCCAAAATGTTATTTTTAGAATAAGTGCGTTCTAAATTGTATAGTTACCTTTCAGTTTAAAACTGCATATAACTTCAGAGTAGTACATTATATTTAAAGTGTAACTTGTGCTTTACATTAAACAGCTGACATATTGGACAGCAAACATTAATTTTAATTAAAATTTATATTATTAATAATATGGAAAGTAAAAATTCCTTTTTGATATTTCACTGAAAAAGTTCTATATTTATGTTGAAATAATTGGCAATAAACTGGTATACTCCTTTCTTCATAAATAAGATCATCTGTGTAAATATATTTCGAAATTTTGTCACTCGGCCCAAAAATTAAGTCTATTTTTATTTATTTATCCACAGTAGACTTGTTTATTTGATATTTCATACTTGTTTAATTTGTTTATTTTCAAAAGTGAGTCAATTGTCCCCGCCTCCATTTTGACAAGTATAAATTATTGTCAACATGTGCAGCAAATACAATATTTATGAATTTATGATTCAAAATTTATATATAATTGTGCAGATTTGACCATTCTGTAAATCAGTGTTTAATGGGGACTTATGATTTTAGAATTTTACTGTTACCATACTGAGTTCTAAGGTAATCTCTTAGACAAAGACGACAAGCTTGAAGAAAGACACAGAAAAGCACTATCATGACCTTTTAGATAGAATTTAAAACTATGTAAATGTGTTGTAAATTTTTTGTTTCGGTATTATTTTTTACCTTTCGTCACCTTTAGGTAAGGAAGGTATTGTCTTTGGTTAAAAAATTCGGTGGTGAGTTTTTAATGAATAAGCACGTTTTAAGGTCCCTAAAAGACGATTTTACTATTTTTACGATGATGATGATGATGTGTGTGTGTGTGTGTGTGTGTGTGTGTGTGTGTGTGTGTGTGTGTGTGTGTGTGTGTGTGTGTGTGTGTGTGTGTGTGTGTGTGTGTGTGTGTGTGTGTGTGTGTGTGTGTGTGTGTGTGTGTGTGTGTGTGTGTGTGTGTGTGTGTGTGTGTGTGTGTGTGTGTGTATGTGTGTGTGTGTGTGTGTGTGTGTGTGGATCCTTTACTCTCTCTCAAATACTATCATTCAGAAACTTTCTGTACGGATTTTATAGAAAATACATACGCATTTACGAAAATTCTACCGGTAGATACCGCATCTACCGACTGTGTTCGAAAACACGAGTGGTAAAAAGTACCGGGTTCGAAAATTGTTCAATATCTACCAGATCCATCTACCGGATTCATGAAGAATCTAATCTCAAAAAAAGGTAGTGATGCAAAGCGAAGCGCGCGCGTTAAAAGTAGAAATGTGTTCAAAGTAGGACTCTGCTCAGTTTGTTAACTACGTCAAATTTCTAACCTGTTTCAAATTTTTTCATAGATTATGGATGTACCCTGTTTACCACTTGCGTTCTTAAAATATCGATTCTGGTAGCTATAACCTGATAAAAAGCTGTTTACCGGTAACAGTTCACCGGTAGAAGTTTCGTAAATAACTGACGGAAGGTAATGTGCTGGCCACATCAGATTTTTTTAGAATTTATTATCAGCAAACAAATCATTGTTATAACAAGACTGATGACTCATACATACGTCAAACACCATGGTAAAATAAAATAGAACATATATCGAATCGGATTAGGACAATACGTTGAAAAGAAAAGAGAGGCCATGGTAATACAAAACTATATCTCTCTTCGAACCTGCCATCTTCTTCTAAAGACATGTACGTAGTACTGGTAGAGAGGATGTGTGTTGTGAGACATCAATTTTATAAGTCTCAATTTTTAATAACTGGTTAAAAATTTTGTCCAAAATCTAACCTAAATAGCTCAAGAAATATAAGATGCATTTTAATTTAGCGACGCCCTCATTAACATCAAATAAAAAAAAACCTAAATACCTACTATCCAAAAAATCAACAATTCATAACTCAGCCTTTCAAATAGCTTGTAATCTTTGAAGATTTTTTTGCACATAACAACGAATATAAAAAGGCATTTAGTAATGCTTCAGTCGCATAAATATTATTATGTTAGTGTGTCGCCGAAAAGACATTTGTTTATCTAAAATTAACGGATTCCACAAGCTTTGCAGTTGAGACTTTGTTGGCTTGCTGCCATCTATGAGGACCGTGTGAAACGAAAATTAGAGCTGTGTGATTTATGCTTCAACGCCAACTGAATGAATGAAGGAAATTTAATACTCAGAAGAAATCCACTATCACCAGTCATCGCCAATATCTACATGGAGTACTTCGAGGACACAGCTATAGATACAGCCTTGATCAAGTCGAAGAAATGGATAAGGTACGTGGATGACACCTTTATTATCTGGAACCACAGTGACGCAGAGCATCAAATTCACCATGGAGAAAGAAGACAGCAACAGAATACTATTCTCAAATGTACTTGGGGAGAGAGTTAACAATACCATACGAACATGTGTTTATTGCAAACCAACACACACAGGACGCTATCTGAACTATGAATCCAACCATGCCGAAAACACCAAGATGGGGGTAGCTTACGCTACTTGACAGAGCTAAATCACACTGCAACAAAGAAGAAGGTTATGAGGCAGAAGTCAAGGATGTCATTAACACACTTCAACGAAATGGATACACGGATAAAACAATCAAGAAAATAGTAACGGAAAACCGAACCACAAAGTCGATGCAGGTAAACAGAGACGAAGGAAAGAGAAATGAATTATACAGGGTGTAAATGAAATAAGTGCATTAAATTAAACCAGTAATGTAACTCGACGAGAGCAACAATATTCCTTAATAACTTTTTTTTCTAAGTCTTTTAGATTTTGAGTTAAAATTCTTTAAAGATTTGCTGCATATTTCGGCGCGCGCCCATGGAGAACAAATGGCTTGTCGTCAGCTGTCGTATTCAAGTGGGATACAAACAGCTCAAAAATTATCGGTTACACTTGCAGTCACAGTAATTAATAAACGAATCAACGGAAATAACATTTATTATTAATTAATTCGTAATAGTACAATTTTTAAAATAAAGAAATTTAAATTTTGGATAACAAAATTATAAAGTTCTGAATTAAACCAGGCTTTTTCACCTGTGAATAGAGGATGACAAGGAGGAACGAGGGGTAAGAGGTATCGATGAAGAGCAGAAGCATAGTTATTAGGTTATGAGATGATTATTTATATTCGACAAATCATAATAGTTTAAATACGTTTTTCAAAAAATGTGAGTACAAACTTTTGTCCATTTAAACGAGGTACATGAGTACCAATAATTAGTGGTCCATTTATTGTTCCCGCTCAAACGTTTTTTAATGAAAATTTTTACAGCATTTTCGTCTGTTGAAATGTGTATTTTGCATAAGAAAGACACTTTCCCAAGTAAATTCAGTCTCATTAATGAACATTATGAGCCATTCCCAAAATCGAAGTCTGCTGAAAACATTGATATTTTTGCACATGATATGAATACAACTGTTGCTTTATTTAAAATTGTCATATGTGACACTTCGTATTGTGATAAAGATGTACAAGATGAACAAATGTGCGAATATTAGGAACAGTATGATTTGGAAACGCTCCGTCTAAATGCGTTGGCAACATTATAATACTGTCTTCATATCAACCACAAATTAGAATGTAGTAAAGATACGAATAAATAAATAAACCATAGGTAAGTAATTACAATATCTGTGTACTCGCTATTTGTAAACGTAAGCATTTTGACAGAATTTTACCTGATAAACAAGTTTATTACTAATGTCAAAATATAATTGCAACAACTGACAAAACTGTCAATTGCTAAAACAAAATTTTTCATAGCTATTGCTACTGCATTCAATTATTAGAAAAATACGTGGAACGACTCGTCAATTTACGGGGTGGTAAAAATGCTAAAAAAATATGCGATTTCGAGAAAAAGTTATTAAGAAATATTGTTGCTCTCGTCGAGTTACATTACTGACCAAGCGCCGCAGACAAACAATTTAAAGAATTTTTTAATACAATTCAAGCGATTTTAGTACAATTTGATTTATAATGTCAGTACAATTTCAGTTTCGCCAATCCCTGGCAATAAACAAACTCTGGGAATCCCCGAACTCCAAAACGCCTAACAACTCGTCTACGGTTTACCAACTCCCTTCTTACTTTTCTGACTTTCCCTTATCAGCGCTAACTTGACCCACGCTTTAAAGTTTTGCCGAAAGAATTTGTAATTTATTGAGAATGTAAACCTGGCGAATTATTATGAGTTTGGGTTCGTACAAGTGACGTTACGCTGACAGATATCTGTGTAAAAAAGTTTCTAAATATTAGTGAAATTCTTGACATGCCTTGTAAAATAGTTTTAAAAATAAATCACTGTAACATCATACGCTGCCTGACCTAATTGTAAAACGCATTCGTTGGTCATTTTTATCTCTGCAAAGTTTATTTTTATTGCAAAACTGTAAACCGGCGTTTTAAGTTTCATGCCAGATTTACAATATTTTAATGTGTCTGACATCACAAACAATGGCTGCTTTTAACTTCGTTTATAATTTAGAAATCGTAAAATTTTGGCAATCATTAGGAGAACATGTGTGCTTTATGTTGTGCATTATATTTTACATTGTTTGTCGTATGATTTATCATCACCGGTGGTGTCACTTGTTTAGAACCAAAAAAACAATAACATCGACCCTTGGATGGAAAATTGGTGTGTGCCAACAGTCAATAAGAAAGGTGGTACAGTTTGCAGTAATTAAAGGTGAGTGGTGATACAGATAGGTATAGCGTTCAGGTGTGGATCACTAGGTGTTTGCTTGATATGTTATGCACTGTTTGTGTATTTTATATGCATTTGTATTATATCCGAAGGGTTGTCTGGAACAACTCTGGGCCCAGGATGGTATTCGAAACACCAAGTGAGAGGCTAAGATCCCCTGGGACGTAAGGGATAAACCTGGGGTTTATTATAGTAAGTCTAGGACTATCGACTATTCGGTCATATAATAAGCCGATTAGTCGACACCGGTCGACTAATTTCAATTATTATTAAAAGCCGTTCTCTACAGAAATTCGTTTGTTTTCATTGTAGTCTTGTCAGTCTCAAAATTCCTTTGTCTAACATTTCTTCTTCACAATATGCCTTTAATTAATAAGCAATGAAATAATTACATATTAATAATGGCTGGTTTATGATGGATTTAATTTATAAATTTAGATTTACAAATTTAGATTTGAAATTTACGATTTACCCTGTTGGTTTATAGTGAATTTAAAGATATACCCAGTCAACTTATATTGAGTCACGTGGTTTGACACAGATGGGATGACAGTTATATGATATTTATCACTTTTATCATAATCAATCTGTATTGTTCTACAGATAATATTAATAATATATCCATATTTTCAAAATCCATTTGTCAAATCAAAATTAAAATATTTCAACTGTCACTTGAAACTGTCATTTCCCCCATCACAATCAGTGTTTGAAATACTGTGAAATGATTGGACGCATTTACAAATTTACATTTAGAATATAAAATATGGTGATATTTTAAATGTAAATTCTAAATCATAAATTTCTTAAATTCATCATGAACCAGTAAAGGCAGATATGTATAATTTATACTTATAAATGTAAATTCGTAAATCTAAATTTGTAAATTAAATCCATCATAAACCAGCTATAACAGGTAATTTTTCCTATTTACAAATCTAAAAAGAAAAATTGTCGTATTTTTGCTAATAAAAAAATATTTCAATGCCTTATCCATAGCTTATCAAATACTAAACTCATTGATTGGTCTTTTTACCGACTAGAAAAGTGGTCGGACTAATAGTACATAGGCGGTACATCTTTAATCGTAAGCTAAATTCTCATAAATGGATCTGGGAGGTTGAGCTGTGGGAGGTCGAGTTTTGGGAGGTCAAGCTCTGGGAAGTTGAGCTCTGGGAGCTTTCAAACTATTAAATTAAATTAATTGGAAAAAAATATTCTATATCTTTATTTGTATAAATTGAATTGAACGACTAAAGTATATTTATATAGTTTGAGGTAAAATAAATTAGTTTTGTTGAATAAAAAAAGTAATGAATGTAGACTTTAATGTATTGTAACTTTCCAGTAAACTAAACATTATGTCAACCGTTAATCTCTGCCTATTGAACAGATCCGTGTATTTTTATTTGACACCGAGAATAAAAACAACTGCCCTTGAATACTAATTTAGAAACAAAACAAAACAAACGTAAGGTTAGTGAAAATAAAACACACTCGAACTAAAAATCAAACAGTTAGTATGATAAACCAACAATATCTACTTCTTTTGTTGTATTTATTTGCAATCAAACAATGACAAATGAAAACATAACAACTAACAATTATTTCTATAAACTATGAATATATGAATATGTTCTTGATTCTATATAGTCCGTTCGCAATGATTAAGTGTTCAATTGTTTGGGGATGGTCCGCCATCTTGGAAGTCCATTGGTTCCTAAAGGATCAATTGTTCATGTAGTATTGTTTTGTTTTGCACGACAAAGAGATTATAAAATTGTACTTTGTATTAGATAAAAATAATCGGCTGTTATATTAATACATCAAGTAAGCTGTGAAACACTTGAATGATATGAAAATTTATAAACCTTTGCATTAAAATGTGTTAGGTTATGTTACATGAATCGAACGAACTATATTATTTAATTTTTAATTGTTGCATACTTGATAGTATAAAAGCTTGTTACATCCATAACTTTATACTTAAAACAAATGTGAAATAGTCAAATTGAAAGTCGTGTTTACAGCATCTCTGTTGGAAAACTGTGCAGTGTACTATGAAACTTGCAACAATTAAAATTTAAATTACTAACACTAAAAAAATCACAGCATTATGATGACAGTAAAAGTCAAAGTGCAGTTCACACTATCAAAATCACACTATTTTTACCCAGAATGCTTGGGAAGCCTGCTTAGGCGAAATTTCACTATTTGACAGCTTTCTTGACATCATTTGGTTTTGAACGGGCGATGCTTCTTCAAATGAAGTCTTCGAGGCTTTTCGTAACTGATTCTCTATAATTGTTGATGGTGTGGGTGAAGATTCTGAACTGCTTTCGATCTTTGTTTCTTTTTTCGAAGTTTCGATTTTCGTTTCGGTTGGTGTTGTCGATTTCGATTGTTCGACAGGAATAGGGGGGACTGCAATTGTTTTTGGGTCGGTATGGGAGTTTGTTTGTTCGATTGTGGTTTTTGTTTCTTGTTTTGGTGTTTGTTTTTGGATAACTTCTGGGGTTGGTACTTCACTGACTGTTGTTGTTGATATTTTTTGTTCAATAATGATGTTTGTGTTTTCGTTTTGAACTGGGATTTGTCCTGGCTGTGTTGTTAATAATTGTTGTTCATTACTTTGTTTTAAAATAGTTTCCGGAAGAGATTCTTGTTGTACAGTTGTTGTTATTCCTGTAAATTCTTCTACAATATTGTTATTTGTAACAGGAATATCTTCTTTTAATATTGTAGTCTGTTGTTCTGTTCTCTGTTGTATAAAATTTTCTGGAGTAGATTCTTGTTGTATATTTGTTGTAACTGTTGTAATTTCTTCTACAATGTTGTTATTTGTAACAGGAATATCTTCTTCTAATATTGTAGTCTGCTGTTCTGTTTTCTGTTGTACAACATTTTCTGGAGTAGATTCTTGTTGTACATTTCTTCTAACTGTTGTAATTTCTTCTACAATGTTGTTATTTGTAACTGGAATATCTTCTTTTAATATTGTAGTTTGCTGTTCTGTTCTCTGTTGTACAACAGTTTCTGGGATAGAATCTTGTTGTACAGTTGTTGATACTGTAGTACTTTCTTCTACAATGTTGTCGTTTGTAACTGGAATATCTTGTTTTAATATTGTGGTATGTTGTTCTGTTTTCTGTTCTACAACAGTGTCCGGGATAAAATTTTGTTGTTTAGTTGTTGTTCCTGTTATAATTTCTTCTACAATGTTGTCAGTTTTAGCTGGAATATCTTCTTTTGATGTTGTTATTTGTTGTTCTGTTATCAGTTGTACAAGAGTTTTTGGCCTAGATTTTTGTTGTTCATTTATTACAGTTGTTGATTCAAGTACATTGCTTTCGTTGTTTAATAGTATTTCTTCTTCTTTCATTGTTGTTTGATGTTGAATTCTTTCTTGCACAAAAGTTTTCGGCGATGATATTTGCTGTTCAATAATTGTTGTGTTTCCAACATTAATGTCATTTTTATTTGGAACATTTTCTGTTTGAATTATTTGTTGTTCAACATTTGTTGTCAGTGCTTCAGGGTATTGAACTGTTGTTACTCCAGTACTTTCTTCGCTAATAACAGAAGATGCATTTGTTGTTTCATTTGAAATTTCTTGTTTCTGTGTTGTCTGTTCAATTGATAATGGGGCTAAATGTTGTTGATCCATTGTTGTTTTTATTGTTTCGTCAACAATAGTAGATGAAATGTTGACATTTTCATTTTTGCCAGGTGTTTGTTGTTTATTAATTATATTTTCAATTGTTTCTGGTGATGGTTGTTGTTCTGCTACTATATTTGTTGTTTTTTCAGTACTAATGGATGAAACCTTAATATCTGGTTGTTCTATTAGTTCTACAACATGTTGTTCAGACACGTGGCTATCAATATTATTTGTGTTTATGTTGGCTACCTTTTTTTCAGATATATCTTCAATAATTGTTTTTTTACCGCCTAAACTTTTTTGAGGTTTGCTTGTCAATTGTCTCACAACTTGAGGCTCTTTTGTTGTTACTGTAGAAACAACTTTTGTTTCAATTTGATTGTCATTTATTGAAATAGGTTCTATTTTTTCCGACACAGTTCCCGATTCGCTTTTATTTTCGGTATTCGTGTCGATGATCACTTGTTTACTTTCAAAGGAATCTTGATCGCATTTTTTTGTCGGTACTTGAACACTATCAATTGTTTTATCTGATGTTGATAGTTCAGTATTTGCGTCAGACAATTCTCCATTCTTTTGATTTTCAGGAGGGATTGTTATCACGCTTTCAGTACTTTCAGTTATTTCAGTAATTTCAGTTATTTGGATTTTTTCATCAGGTCTGAAAGGAGACATTGAACGAAGTATTTCAGATGTTCCCTTTGGAAGATTTTCGGGGAGGTCTAAATTATTTTCTTTTATTTCAGGAATTGTTTCAGGGATTTTCTTCAAAATACTTTTGGGGATGCTTTCAGTGATCCTAGCAACTTCTTCATTAATATCTTCTTCAGAAATTATTTCTTCATTTTCAACCTCTTCGGGTTTTGATTGTCCGATTAAATTAAAAAATTCGTCTTTTTGACGATCAGGTAATTCAGAAAAACTTTCATAAAGTTTTAGGAATTCTGCTTCGCTTGAAGATACATCATCTTGGACGGTTCTTTCAGAATGGATTAAAGATTGTGAAGATATTTGAAGATCTTTTAAATTTGTAGTATCTTCATTGGGACCTGTACCATATGTCACGCTAGTTTTCACGTTACCAAATTCTGATTTATCTTCAGTAGATTTTGTTATCTCTTCTTTTACAAGTTGTTTGTCTTCGTTTTGACTCTTTGGGGGATTGACTGTTGTTGTGTACTCCATTTTGTCGCCTTGACTTGTACCTTTGACTGTAACTAGAAGCTGAACTGATATTTCTAAATCTTTGACTTTTTCTGTGAAAGATAAATTTGTTTTGCCTTCTTGTGAATTGGTATTGGGGGTCACTTTTGCTTCAAATTTAGTTTGTTCTTGATTTGTAACATTTGCTTCTTTTGTGTTTTCAGGAATTGGTGAAGAAATACTGTCACATTTTTCCAGAAATTTATCTTCTATTTCTTCAGTCAAAGGACTTATTTTTTTCATGTCCAGTCGTTCAATGTTGTCAATATCATCTAAAGATGTCAATGATCTGCTAATTTCTGAAGCACGTGAAGATGTTGAAGATGAATTTCTCTTCTTTCTAAAGCTTCTTCGTTTGTCGTCACATCTGGAAGATTTAACACCGTCTAATGAACGAAGAAACGCTTCATCGAATCTAGTTACTTCGTCAATATTTTCTGCAGTAATTCCAAATAAAACATCTGGATAGGGAGATGGTTGTCTGGAAATCTTTTCTGTAATATTTTGGACTTCCAGATCAGTTTTAGAGAATCCGGCATCATCCACAGATTCTAAACTCTTGTTCCAGTATCTGTCTTCGATTTCAATTGGAGGTCTTTCTGGAAGTTCAGGAGATTTTGTTTCAATTCCAGAATCAGATTCTGGAAAGGGTGATGGTGATCTGGATCTCCAAAAATCTTTTTCTACTATTTCTAAACCAGATGTGTTTCTTAATTCGTCTAAATGTTGGATTTTTTCAACAGCTTCTGTAATATTTATTTCTGGTGATATTAATTTTTGGACAGTTGGGGAGTCTAAGCCCGAACCAGATATGCTGTTTCTAGGGACTTTTAGGTTTGCTGCAGGGTTTGGACTGCCAATTTCAGGTGTTACGTTTGGGGGAACATAACCATTGTTAACTTTAAGCTGGCAAGAATTCTCACTGACTTTTACTGGTTGTCTGTTTTTAATTAATTGTGAAAGAGTGTCTTTTGATGTAGACGGCCCGGGATCGTCTGGTCCAGGTTCAAAATGTAATTCATGTTTTCTTAATTCTAAAGCGTAATACCTGGCCACTTGTCTAATGTTGGTTTTGTACTCATTGTATGCTACACCAAGTCTGAAGTGAGTGTAACAAGCTATGACTTCAAGGACGCCAACACAGGTGATGAGGATTGACAGTAGAAGCCCCATAGCCAAAAATAACTTCCCAAGATAGACGAATTCTTCTTCTTTGTTATGCACTGCACACCGTGGCACTTTGCGAGGGCGTAGCGCTCATTTTTCCACTATGTTTCCGCACCGTTCCCGGCTAAATATACCGCCATGCCGATTTCATCACGCACTAGTATGTTAGAGTGTTAGTATTTATATCGCCGCGAATATGTATGTTCGCATTCGATTGGGACTTTTGCAGGACTGAGGACTGGCGACGATGCTTGTTCGCTCAGACCTGAAATAAGTTGTTACTTAACGCAGCCTTGGCGTATAATTATTATAACGGCTACGACAATTTTTCAGCGCTTTACGGAAGAAAAATACGCATTGATCACAAATAATATCAATGAGGTATTCTGCCAATTTTTTCAAATATAATTTTCTGATAACATATAAAAATCTAGGAGTACTGGTGAAAACGCGATGTTATAATTCGAATTAATAAGCAAGATATGCAATTTTGAATATCTGAAATTTTTGTGACGTCATAGTCCTGAGTAGGTTATGACTCTCCCTTGTCAAATTAATTGGTAAAGAATACAAAAATAAAGAAAATGTTTAAAATAAATAAAATATTTAAAATAAATATTATTTCAATCTATTTCATCAACATTTTGACAATGTCATTATAGGAAGACAATAGCGTTGCTATAGTTCTTAATATGGGTAGTACGATTTCTCCCGGCATACGGTATGCCAGAACCGTCAAATCGGCTACATACAGATATGAATTCAAACAAAAATTTTAAGGTAATAACCGATTAGTAGGCCCGAGACATTCCGAGGAACTATGGCGTCACGTTTACAAAAATGAAGCATTTTTAAAAAAAGATAAGAGCAGTTGAGATTTGTGAAGTGTGCAACGTAAGTGTCATACTAATAACAAGAATTTATATTTTCTTGTTTCTCGTATAAACTAAAATAGAAATGACGTATCGTTTCACCTACTGATTCTGCGTGAATTTACGTAATACACTCGTAGATATGTTTATATTTTAATAAAAATATAACAGTGTCACAATTCTCAAATAAATTTTGATTGTTAACATGTGGTCCTTTAACTTAAGATTAAGATCACAGACCATGCTAAGTAATTTACAAATTTATTTCGAAAAAACCCAAAGAAAATGAGCTATTTCTGATCACTTTTTAAACAGGAAAATATTTTTTTACTGAGCTAGCTCGAAAAATTGTCTGAGGGACCGGATTCGATCCCTACAAATGTTTCCATGGCGATCAGTTGTTTATTTATTTATTTCTTATTTTGTTTAGGGCCACAAAACAAAATGTACCCAACATGACTTGAAAGTCCCTTGTACCGTGTATACATTTCGGTCTGATGCGTAAATTATAACATTCCGATGATTCAAGTTCAATTTATTTTCGTACTTTATTTCATTATTAATGCTCTTTAGTGATAACATAATCTAGCGATTTTATGATAACGATACTGATCAATAAATTTAATAACACCACGAGACGACTATTTATAACTTCACTGCGTTCGTCATGAAACAAATGACGGATGCATAGTGTTGGCATTTGTTTTCCGGAAGGAAAGGCTGTGCCCTACAATGCTTTAATCACCCAAGCGACTGTCCGTTGTTTTTGGAACGATGCCTATTTGTTTTATGTTTTACACAAGTATATGAAAATATAACTTAAGAAAAGATTGTATAGACTGGCGGATTTGCAGCCCAGCCGTGGTGTAATTGGTATCACGCAACATTACAGATGTTGAGGTCGTAGGTTCAAATCCCGCCAGCTAGCATTATTTTCTTTCATTGATTTAAATCATTCACAAAAATATCACTTACATTCATCTTAATCTACTACTTCATTTTAATTTTTCATTCTTTTCGTCGGCAAATAAAATTTTGTATGTAATATGGATAGTAACTAATCATGGCACACGTCGTGTTTTCAAACTCGGCTTTCCTCGCTTGATAATCTTCACGACTAGTACCATAATAATTGACGTTACGATCCTTATAACATAAATAACTATTAAAATATACGTAGCTACAGCTACAATATACTTTAAAATTATTACATACTATGTTTGCTGATGAACGGATATGCTGTATCATCTGTCTAGTATATCAGTTTGTTATCAGTATCGTCCTTCGTTTTATTTGTCAAACACTTGATTCTTTAATAAAAAAAATGTTTTCACGTTTATTGGAAATATATTTACATTCATAAAATATTGTAACTTCAACAAATATGAAAATAATATTCCTACCGAAATATTTGTGGTAACATACATATTTATTATTTCTGCGAGAGAAGCTGCAAATGTACATTTTTATATTTAATATTCCCCGTTATTTATAAACGTTTGTTGTGTCTTTTTCAAGGCGGTCTATATAGTAGAGTAGGTTATTGCACACTACTCCATTTTATTTTTAGTTCTTACATTTCATCCAACTACAAATTCAATGTTGTGACGAAAGTCGTGTTAATCATTTCTAAATAAATCTAAAAACTAGTCCAACAATCCAAACTACGTACAAACTTTTCATAAACATGTGTAATGCAAGATAAATTACAATAAATAAGTATATTTGGCGATGTGCCGTTATACTATTTGTAGCATAGATATAGGTGTTGAAAATAATGGATAGATATATTTTGTATTATTTTATGGCATATTCAAATTGGGTACAAGTAGTAATTATATATTTGCATATATATTAACAGAGTTTAATATTTTTATGTCTTTCTGGGTCAATTAACGATAAACGTATTTTGCAAATTAACGTAAACCTTGAAAAGTAATAGTTTCAAATTTAATTATAACTTTTACTTTATTTATTTATTTATATCTCCTATTTAATATTGTACTCCATTTTCTTTTCATAAGTTATCTGTAAATTCATCAAGTTGGTACTAAATTTAGGAGGACTGATAGATTCCGACATATGGCAAATCACGCATTTTCCACTTAGTGGGTAAGCACAAACCCGAAACAATAATAATAACATCAACCATAAAAATAATTACCCTCTTTTTCAACAACATTCTTACTAACCTGACATCATACAACAAATATTCCTCACTCTTAACATATTAAAGTGACCGATTTTCGGTAGCGAAATACCGCAACCGGACCACAATAATAGTTACGAAACAATCATCCTTCGCCACACATTCCTGTTTAAGCACACTTCGTTCGCCTAGACCACATTCATAATCGCATTGATACAAGCTCTTCTTCTCTTCCCACTCGGAAACTTTCTCTCTTTTAGCACCTTATCAATCACATCCATCCATTTACACACTGAACGACCACGCAATCGAACACCTTCAATTTCACGAAGATATATACGCTTTATAAGCCGTTCACTCTTCATTCTCTCCACATGACCAAACCATCTCAACTGGCTCATTCCTCTTAACAACATTCTTCCTAACCATACATTCTTCATACACCAAATTGTTCCTCACATGAAAGAAAACTTTACTGCCTGAATAAGTCAGCACTTTAAAAAAAAATCACACTGACCGGTCAGATGTGTCCCCAAGGAAGACATTTGGGCATAAATCCAAAAGGGTATCTAGTGAAGGCACTTATTGGGAAAAGTCGGAAATAGCGCTCTACCAAGAAGA
Organism: Harpalus rubripes; assembly: GCA_963082715.1. Lineage (NCBI taxonomy): Eukaryota > Metazoa > Arthropoda > Insecta > Coleoptera > Carabidae > Harpalus > Harpalus rubripes. The sequence goes on from OY720460.1 coordinate 16,100,231, forward strand.
TTGGCACACCCAGTAATGGGTAACGAGCCGTGATGATATATTTATTTATTTTATTTTGGGTAACACCTCGTATGTATGAATACAAGTATTATAAATAGTAAAAATTGTGTTTTGTTATGTAGTTATCAATAAGGGATTCCACCAGTTTTTTAATATAATTTCATCTGAACGTATAACTAAAACTAAGACTGTCGGCGAAAATCCGGTGAAAATTTTCCTATTAATAAGCGAGTTATAGTCCCCCGAAGTTTGAAAATATAGATGTGACGTCACGAATATAAGTTTTTATATCAAACTGTTTTCTTCGTGGACCTAAATGTTCTTGAAATATATGCTATTTCTAAATTATATTTATAAAAAATAAATGAATATTATTATACTGTACAAGTCCACATATATATGGAAGTGTATTTAAATTATTTGTTTAATGCAAAACGTTTATATTCAAATAAAAACTGTTTGAGAATTGCAGTACTGGACTGATAGCCACGCCTCCGCTATTTGAATTTCTCTACTTCCATTGGTAGTTAGGTCCTCCCCCTAACTGGGTATTCGTTATATATTTATAGGCCGTCTTTGAGTCGCCAATCAAAATAATATATGCGGAGTTCATATAAGTGACGAGCTGCTATAACAAAACCCCTCTTATTTCCGAAGTATTTCAATTATATCGTTTTATTTCTTTATTAATATTCATTATTAAGCATATACTTTCAATATTTTTTTCTAATTTCTCTTAATTCAATTGCACTGTAGTCCCCTACAAAGTACATATATACAACTGTTAACACAAATTAATTAATTAATTATCTTTTAATCTAGATATTAAAATGTTATCAATATTTAATACTTGATAAGAAAATAAATAGAATTGATTTGATCAAATACAAGGAAAACGGAAAACAAATTAAATTAAACAGTTGAACTCTAGAGTTAAATATCATATTTATGCATGTAGACTAAAAATTTATAGGTAATAGCGTGATAGGTATTATCAAATTATCTTAAACAAACACTTACGAATGTTAGTAAGTATGTTTTTAAGAGTGTATAGCAATATTAATGGAAAATTATAACATTGATCAATAGGTCCTACGATTTTCAAGTTTGCCACTTAATATCTCTAAAATTGATTTCTATAAATCCTAAAGATATAGGCATATTTCTACAAAATAATCTGAGCCTAATATTCTTCATAAAAATAACTAAAATTCCTAAAAAGAACTCATTGAATAACAGTGCACTGAATGGGAATGAAACGTACTAGATTTCATCTCTTCATTCTGTAATGTCGCACATCTTTGTGAAGTATTGAATGTATAAGAATGACTATGCAGTCAGTGTGTCTGCGAGCTAGTGTTTTGCACACTTCACCACATGCTGGACGTAAATTCGGACCGGAGCCAAGTATGGACCCATGCACACGGCCCCATACACTACTGGTGTCTGGTTGCATACAAAGATGAAACTACCACACGCCATATGGAACGTATGAAGCTAAACAGCCAAAGAAGAAATTTCCTAACCTCAAATAGGAGATAACTTTTGTAGATCCTTAGATTGAAAAAAAAAATTTAAAAACTCAAAAATAGTGAATCAACTCTAAAAATATGCAAAGAGCAAAATAATATCTGTATTCTTCTTGAAATATTTTTGCTAAACTCAGTTCTTATCACTTGTTGAAATGAGCATGAGCAACCAAATATATGGTGCAAGATATTTTATTATACAGTTCGCAAATAAAGACATTGCAATGATTGCAAATTATGTTAAATTTTTATTTAAATATGATACGTATTTGGATTAATTTTTGTTTATTTAATTGTTGTAAGCAAAGTCTACGTATTTTCCATATTGCATTACACAGTTCTTAAACAAAGACATTAGAATTGTTGCAAATTATAATCAATAGTTAATTTGACATCGTAGATTTTAAATATGATAAGTATTTGGATTAATTTTTATTTATTTAATTGTTGTAAGCAAAGACTACGAAAATTCCAACGTATTTTCCATATTGCATTGCACAGTTCTTAAACAAAGACATTAGAATTGTTGCAAATTATGTTTGACATCGTAGATTTTAAATATGATAAGTATTTGGATTAATTTTTGTTTATTTAATTGTTGTAAGCAAAGTCTACAAAAATTCCAACGTATTTTCGATATTGTATTACACAGTTCTTAAACAAAGACATTAGAATTGTTGCAAATTATGTTCAATAGTTCATTTGACATCGTAGATTTTAAATATGATAAGTATTTGGATTAATTTTTGTTTATTTAATTGTTGTAAGCAAAGAGCATTAAAAATACCAACGTATTTTCCATATTGTATTACACAGTTCTTAAACAAAGACATTAGAATTGTTGCAAATTATGTTCAATAGTTAATTTGACATCGTAGATTTTAAATATGATAAGTATTTGGATTAATTTTTGTTTATTTAATTGTTGTAAGCAAAGAGCATTAAAAATACCAACGTATTTTCCATATTGTATTACACAGTTCTTAAACAAAGACATTAGAATTGTTGCAAATTATGTTCAATAGTTAATTTGACATCGTAGATTTTAAATATGATAAGTATTTGGATTAATTTTTGTTTATTTAATTGTTGTAAGCAAAGAGCATTAAAAATACCAACGTATTTTCCATATTGTATTACACAGTTCTTAAACAAAGACATTAGAATTGTTGCAAATTATGTTCAATAGTTAATTTGACATCGTAGATTTTAAATATGATAAGTATTTGGATTAATTTTTGTTTATTTAATTGTTGTAAGCAAAGAGCATTAAAAATACCAACGTATTTTCCATATTGCATTACACAGTTCTTAAACAAAGACATTAGAATTGTTGCAAATTATGTTCAATAGTTAATTTGACATCGTAGATTTTAAATATGAAAAGTATTTGGATTAATTTTTGTTTATTTAGTTGTTGTAAGCAAAGAGCATTAAAAATACCAACGTATTTTCCATATTGTATTACACAGTTCTTAAACAAAGACATTAGAATTGTTACAAATTATGTTCAATAGTTAATTTGACATCGTAGATTTTAAATATGATAAGTATTTGGATTAATTTTTGTTTATTTAATTGTTGTAAGCAAAGAGCATTAAAATACCAACGTATTTTCCATATTGCATTACACAGTTCTTAAACAAAGACATTCGAATTGTTGCAAATTATGTTCAATAGTTAATTTGACATCGTAGATTTTAAATATGATAAGTATTTGGATTAATTTTTGTTTATTTAATTGTTGTAAGCAAAGAGCATTAAAAATACCAACGTATTTTCCATATTGTATTACACAGTTCTTAAACAAAGACATTAGAATTGTTGCAAATTATGTTCAATAGGTAATTTGACATCGTAGATTTTAAATATGATAAGTATTTGGATTAATTTTTGTTTATTTAATTGTTGTAAGCAAAGAGCATTAAAAATACCAACGTATTTTCCATATTGTATTACACAGTTCTTAAACAAAGACATTAGAATTGTTGCAAATTATGTTCAATAGTTAATTTGACATCGTAGATTTTAAATATGAAAAGTATTTGGATTAATTTTTGTTTATTTAATTGTTGTAAGCAAAGTCTACAAAAATACCAACGTATTTTCCATATTGTATTACACAGTTCTTAAACAAAGACATTAGAATTGTTGCAAATTATGTTCAATAGTTAATTTGACATCGTAGATTTTAAATATGATAAGTATTTGGATTAATTTTTGTTTATTTAATTGTTGTAAGCAAAGAGCATTAAAAATACCAACGTATTTTCCATATTGTATTACACAGTTCTTAAACAAAGACATTAGAATTGTTGCAAATTATGTTCAATAGTTAATTTGACATCGTAGATTTTAAATATGATAAGTATTTGGATTAATTTTTGTTTATTTAATTGTTGTAAGCAAAGAGCATTAAAAATACCAACGTATTTTCCATATTGTATTACACAGTTCTTAAACAAAGACATTAGAATTGTTGCAAATTATGTTCAATAGTTAATTTGACATCGTAGATTTTAAATATGAAAAGTATTTGGATTAATTTTTGTTTATTTAATTGTTGTAAGCAAAGAGCATTAAAAATACCAACGTATTTTCCATATTGTATTACACAGTTCTTAAACAAAGACATTAGAATTGTTACAAATTATGTTCAATAGTTAATTTGACATCGTAGATTTTAAATATGATAAGTATTTGGATTAATTTTTGTTTATTTAATTGTTGTAAGCAAAGAGCATTAAAATACCAACGTATTTTCCATATTGCATTACACAGTTCTTAAACAAAGACATTCGAATTGTTGCAAATTATGTTCAATAGTTAATTTGACATCGTAGATTTTAAATATTATAAGTATTTGGATTAATTTTTGTTTATTTAATTGTTGTAAGCAAAGAGCATTAAAAATACCAACGTATTTTCCATATTGTATTACACAGTTCTTAAACAAAGACATTAGAATTGTTGCAAATTATGTTCAATAGGTAATTTGACATCGTAGATTTTAAATATGATAAGTATTTGGATTAATTTTTGTTTATTTAATTGTTGTAAGCAAAGAGCATTAAAAATACCAACGTATTTTCCATATTGTATTACACAGTTCTTAAACAAAGACATTAGAATTGTTGCAAATTATGTTCAATAGTTAATTTGACATCGTAGATTTTAAATATGAAAAGTATTTGGATTAATTTTTGTTTATTTAATTGTTGTAAGCAAAGTCTACAAAAATTCCAACGTATTTTCCATATTGCATTACACAGTTCTTAAACAAAAACATTAGAATTGTTGCAAATTATGTTCAATAGTTAATTTGACATCGTAGATTTTAAATATGATAAGTATTTGGATTAATTTTTGTTTATTTAATTGTTGTAAGCAAAGAGCATTAAAAATACCAACGTATTTTCCATATTGTATTACACAGTTCTTAAACAAAGACATTAGAATTGTTGCAAATTATGTTCAATAGTTAATTTGATATCGTAGATTTTAAATATGATAAGTATTTGAATTAATTTTTGTTTATTTAATTGTTGTAAGCAAAGAGCATTAAAAATACCAACGTATTTTCCATATTGTATTACACAGTTCTTAAACAAAGACATTAGAATTGTTGCAAATTATGTTCAATAGTTAATTTGACATCGTAGATTTTAAATATGATAAGTATTTGGATTAATTTTTGTTTATTTAATTGTTGTAAGCAAAGAGCATTAAAAATACCAACGTATTTTCCATATTGTATTACACAGTTCTTAAACAAAGACATTAGAATTGTTACAAATTATGTTCAATAGTTAATTTGACATCGTAGATTTTAAATATGATAAGTATTTGGATTAATTTTTGTTTATTTAATTGTTGTAAGCAAAAAGCATTAAAATACCAACGTATTTTCCATATTGCATTACACAGTTCTTAAACAAAGACATTCGAATTGTTGCAAATTATGTTCAATAGTTAATTTGACATCGTAGATTTTAAATATGATAAGTATTTGGATTAATTTTTGTTTATTTAATTGTTGTAAGCAAAGAGCATTAAAAATACCAACGTATTTTCCATATTGTATTACACAGTTCTTAAACAAAGACATTAGAATTGTTGCAAATTATGTTCAATAGTTAATTTGACATCGTAGATTTTAAATATGATAAGTATTTGGATTAATTTTTGTTTATTTAATTGTTGTAAGCAAAGAGCATTAAAAATACCAACGTATTTTCCATATTGCATTACACAGTTCTTAAACAAAGACATTAGAATTGTTGCAAATTATGTTCAATAGTTAATTTGACATCGTAGATTTTAAATATGAAAAGTATTTGGATTAATTTTTGTTTATTTAATTGTTGTAAGCAAAGAGCATTAAAAATACCAACGTATTTTCCATATTGTATTACACAGTTCTTAAACAAAGACATTAGAATTGTTACAAATTATGTTCAATAGTTAATTTGACATCGTAGATTTTAAATATGATAAGTATTTGGATTAATTTTTGTTTATTTAATTGTTGTAAGCAAAGAGCATTAAAATACCAACGTATTTTCCATATTGCATTACACAGTTCTTAAACAAAGACATTCGAATTGTTGCAAATTATGTTCAATAGTTAATTTGACATCGTAGATTTTAAATATGATAAGTATTTGGATTAATTTTTGTTTATTTAATTGTTGTAAGCAAAGAGCATTAAAAATACCAACGTATTTTCCATATTGTATTACACAGTTCTTAAACAAAGACATTAGAATTGTTACAAATTATGTTCAATAGTTAATTTGACATCGTAGATTTTAAATATGATAAGTATTTGGATTAATTTTTGTTTATTTAATTGTTGTAAGCAAAAAGCATTAAAATACCAACGTATTTTCCATATTGCATTACACAGTTCTTAAACAAAGACATTCGAATTGTTGCAAATTATGTTCAATAGTTAATTTGACATCGTAGATTTTAAATATGATAAGTATTTGGATTAATTTTTGTTTATTTAATTGTTGTAAGCAAAGAGCATTAAAAATACCAACGTATTTTCCATATTGTATTACACAGTTCTTAAACAAAGACATTAGAATTGTTGCAAATTATGTTCAATAGGTAATTTGACATCGTAGATTTTAAATATGATAAGTATTTGGATTAATTTTTGTTTATTTAATTGTTGTAAGCAAAGAGCATTAAAAATACCAACGTATTTTCCATATTGTATTACACAGTTCTTAAACAAAGACATTAGAATTGTTGCAAATTATGTTCAATAGTTAATTTGACATCGTAGATTTTAAATATGATAAGTATTTGGATTAATTTTTGTTTATTTAATTGTTGTAAGCAAAGAGCATTAAAAATACCAACGTATTTTCCATATTGTATTACACAGTTCTTAAACAAAGACATTAGAATTGTTGCAAATTATGTTCAATAGTTAATTTGACATCGTAGATTTTAAATATGATAAGTATTTGGATTAATTTTTGTTTATTTAATTGTTGTAAGCAAAGAGCATTAAAAATACCAACGTATTTTCCATATTGTATTACACAGTTCTTAAACAAAGACATTAGAATTGTTACAAATTATGTTCAATAGTTAATTTGACATCGTAGATTTTAAATATGATAAGTATTTGGATTAATTTTTGTTTATTTAATTGTTGTAAGCAAAGAGCATTAAAATACCAACGTATTTTCCATATTGCATTACACAGTTCTTAAACAAAGACATTCGAATTGTTGCAAATTATGTGCAATAGTTAATTTGACATCGTAGATTTTAAATATGATAAGTATTTGGATTAATTTTTGTTTATTTAATTGTTGTAAGCAAAGAGCATTAAAAATACCAACGTATTTTCCATATTGTAATACACAGTTCTTAAACAAAGAGATTAGAATTGTTGCAAATTATGTTCAATAGGTAATTTGACATCGTAGATTTTAAATATGATAAGTATTTGGATTAATTTTTGTTTATTTAATTGTTGTAAGCAAAGAGCATTAAAAATACCAACGTATTTTCCATATTGTATTACACAGTTCTTAAACAAAGACATTAGAATTGTTGCAAATTATGTTCAATAGTTAATTTGACATCGTAGATTTTAAATATGAAAAGTATTTGGATTAATTTTTGTTTATTTAATTGTTGTAAGCAAAGTCTACAAAAATTCCAACGTATTTTCCATATTGCATTACACAGTTCTTAAACAAAAACATTAGAATTGTTGCAAATTATGTTCAATAGTTAATTTGACATCGTAGATTTTAAATATGATAAGTATTTGGATTAATTTTTATTTATTTAATTGTTGTAAGCAAAGAGCATTAAAAATACCAACGTATTTTCCATATTGTATTACACAGTTCTTAAACAAAGACATTAGAATTGTTGCAAATTATGTTCAATAGTTAATTTGACATCGTAGATTTTAAATATGATAAGTATTTGGATTAATTTTTGTTTATTTAATTGTTGTAAGCAAAGAGCATTAAAAATACCAACGTATTTTCCATATTGCATTACACAGTTCTTAAACAAAGACATTAGAATTGTTGCAAATTATGTTCAATAGTTAATTTGACATCGTAGATTTTAAATATGATAAGTATTTGGATTAATTTTTGTTTATTTAATTGTTGTAAGCAAAGAGCATTAAAAATACCAACGTATTTTCCATATTGTATTACACAGTTCTTAAACAAAGACATTAGAATTGTTGCAAATTATGTTCAATAGTTAATTTGACATCGTAGATTTTAAATATGAAAAGTATTTGGATTAATTTTTGTTTATTTAATTGTTGTAAGCAAAGTCTACAAAAATTCCAACGTATTTTCCATATTGCATTACACAGTTCTTAAACAAAAACATTAGAATTGTTGCAAATTATGTTCAATAGTTAATTTGACATCGTAGATTTTAAATATGATAAGTATTTGGATTAATTTTTGTTTATTTAATTGTTGTAAGCAAAGAGCATTAAAAATACCAACGTATTTTCCATATTGTATTACACAGTTCTTAAACAAAGACATTAGAATTGTTGCAAATTATGTTCAATAGTTAATTTGACATCGTAGATTTTAAATATGATAAGTATTTGGATTAATTTTTGTTTATTTAATTGTTGTAAGCAAAGAGCATTAAAAATACCAACGTATTTTCCATATTGTATTACACAGTTCTTAAACAAAGACATTAGAATTGTTGCAAATTATGTTCAATAGTTAATTTGACATCGTAGATTTTAAATATGATAAGTATTTGGATTAATTTTTGTTTATTTAATTGTTGTAAGCAAAGAGCATTAAAAATACCAACGTATTTTCCATATTGTATTACACAGTTCTTAAACAAAGACATTAGAATTGTTGCAAATTATGTTCAATAGTTAATTTGACATCGTAGATTTTAAATATGATAAGTATTTGGATTAATTTTTGTTTATTTAATTGTTGTAAGCAAAGAGCATTAAAAATACCAAAGTATTTTCCATATTGTATTACACAGTTCTTAAACAAAGACATTATAATTGTTGCAAATTATGTTCAATAGTTAATTTGACATCGTAGATTTTAAATATGATAAGTATTTGGATTAATTTTTGTTTATTTAATTGTTGTAAGCAAAGAGCATTAAAAATACCAAAGTATTTTCCATATTGCATTACACAGTTCTTAAACAAAGACATTAGAATTGTTGCAAATTATGTTCAATAGTTAATTTGACATCGTAGATTTTAAATATGATAAGTATTCGGATTAATTTTTGTTTATTTAATTGTTGTAAGCAAAGAGCATTAAAAATACCAACGTATTTTCCATATTGTATTACACAGTTCTTAAACAAAGACATTAGAATTGTTGCAAATTATGTTCAATAGTTAATTTGACATCGTACATTTTAAATATGATAAGTATTTGGATTAATTTTTCTTTATTTAATTGTTGTAAGCAAAGTCTACAAAAATTCCAACGTATTTTCCATATTGCATTACACAGTTCTTAAACAAAGACATTAGAATTGTTGCAAATTATGTTCAATAGTTTATTTGACATCGTAGATTTTAAATATGATAAGTATTTGGATTAATTTTTGTTTATTTAATTGTTGTAAGCAAAGAGCATTAAAAATACCAAAGTATTTTCCATATTGCATTACACAGTTCTTAAACAAAGACATTAGAATTGTTGCAAATTATGTTCAATAGTTAATTTGACATCGTAGATTTTAAATATGATAAGTATTCGGATTAATTTTTGTTTATTTAATTGTTGTAAGCAAAGAGCATTAAAAATACCAACGTATTTTCCATATTGTATTACACAGTTCTTAAACAAAGACATTAGAATTGTTGCAAATTATGTTCAATAGTTAATTTGACATCGTACATTTTAAATATGATAAGTATTTGGATTAATTTTTCTTTATTTAATTGTTGTAAGCAAAGTCTACAAAAATTCCAACGTATTTTCCATATTGCATTACACAGTTCTTAAACAAAGACATTAGAATTGTTGCAAATTATGTTCAATAGTTTATTTGACATCGTAGATTTTAAATATGATAAGTATTTGGATTAATTTTTGTTTATTTAATTGTTGTAAGCAAAGAGCATTAAAAATACCAAAGTATTTTCCATATTGTATTACACAGTTCTTAAACAAAGACATTATAATTGTTGCAAATTATGTTCAATAGTTAATTTGACATCGTAGATTTTAAATATGATAAGTATTTGGATTAATTTTTGTTTATTTAATTGTTGTAAGCAAAGAGCATTAAAAATACCAAAGTATTTTCCATATTGCATTACACAGTTCTTAAACAAAGACATTAGAATTGTTGCAAATTATGTTCAATAGTTAATTTGACATCGTAGATTTTAAATATGATAAGTATTCGGATTAATTTTTGTTTATTTAATTGTTGTAAGCAAAGAGCATTAAAAATACCAACGTATTTTCCATATTGTATTACACAGTTCTTAAACAAAGACATTAGAATTGTTGCAAATTATGTTCAATAGTTAATTTGACATCGTAGATTTTAAATATGATAAGTATTTGGATTAATTTTTGTTTATTTAATTGTTGTAAGCAAAGAGCATTAAAAATACCAAAGTATTTTCCATATTGCATTACACAGTTCTTAAACAAAGACATTAGAATTGTTGCAAATTATGTTCAATAGTTAATTTGACATCGTAGATTTTAAATATGATAAGTATATGGATTAATTTTTGTTTATTTAATTGTTGTAAGCAAAGAGCATTAAAAATACCAACGTATTTTCCATATTGTATTACACAGTTCTTAAACAAAGACATTAGAATTGTTGCAAATTATGTTCAATAGTTAATTTTACATCGTAGATTTTAAATATGATAAGTATTTGGATTAATTTTTGTTTATTTAATTGTTGTAAACAAAGTCTACAAAAATTCCAACGTATTTTCCATATTGCATTACACAGTTCTTAAACAAAGACATTAGAATTGTTGCAAATTATGTTCAATAGTTAATTTGACATCGTAGATTTTAAATATGATAAGTATTTGGATTAATTTTTGTTTATTTAATTGTTGTAAGCAAAGAGCATTAAAAATACCAACGTATTTTCCATATTGTATTACACAGTTCTTAAACAAAGACATTAGAATTGTTGCAAATTATGTTCAATAGTTAATTTGACATCGTAGATTTTAAATATGAAAAGTATTTGGATTAATTTTTGTTTATTTAATTGTTGTAAGCAAAGTCTACAAAAATTCCAACGTATTTTCCATATTGCATTACACAGTTCTTAAACAAAAACATTAGAATTGTTGCAAATTATGTTCAATAGTTAATTTGACATCGTAGATTTTAAATATGATAAGTATTTGGATTAATTTTTGTTTATTTAATTGTTGTAAGCAAAGAGCATTAAAAATACCAACGTATTTTCCATATTGTATTACACAGTTCTTAAACAAAGACATTAGAATTGTTGCAAATTATGTTCAATAGTTAATTTGACATCGTAGATTTTAAATATGATAAGTATTTGGATTAATTTTTGTTTATTTAATTGTTGTAAGCAAAGAGCATTAAAATACCAACGTATTTTCCATATTGCATTACACAGTTCTTAAACAAAGACATTCGAATTGTTGCAAATTATGTTCAATAGTTAATTTGACATCGTAGATTTTAAATATGATAAGTATTTGGATTAATTTTTGTTTATTTAATTGTTGTAAGCAAAGAGCATTAAAAATACCAACGTATTTTCCATATTGTATTACACAGTTCTTAAACAAAGACATTAGAATTGTTGCAAATTATGTTCAATAGGTAATTTGACATCGTAGATTTTAAATATGATAAGTATTTGGATTAATTTTTGTTTATTTAATTGTTGTAAGCAAAGAGCATTAAAAATACCAACGTATTTTCCATATTGTATTACACAGTTCTTAAACAAAGACATTAGAATTGTTGCAAATTATGTTCAATAGTTAATTTGACATCGTAGATTTTAAATATGAAAAGTATTTGGATTAATTTTTGTTTATTTAATTGTTGTAAGCAAAGTCTACAAAAATTCCAACGTATTTTCCATATTGCATTACACAGTTCTTAAACAAAAACATTAGAATTGTTGCAAATTATGTTCAATAGTTAATTTGACATCGTAGATTTTAAATATGATAAGTATTTGGATTAATTTTTATTTATTTAATTGTTGTAAGCAAAGAGCATTAAAAATACCAACGTATTTTCCATATTGTATTACACAGTTCTTAAACAAAGACATTAGAATTGTTGCAAATTATGTTCAATAGTTAATTTGACATCGTAGATTTTAAATATGATAAGTATTTGGATTAATTTTTGTTTATTTAATTGTTGTAAGCAAAGAGCATTAAAAATACCAACGTATTTTCCATATTGCATTACACAGTTCTTAAACAAAGACATTAGAATTGTTGCAAATTATGTTCAATAGTTAATTTGACATCGTAGATTTTAAATATGATAAGTATTTGGATTAATTTTTGTTTATTTAATTGTTGTAAGCAAAGAGCATTAAAAATACCAACGTATTTTCCATATTGTATTACACAGTTCTTAAACAAAGACATTAGAATTGTTGCAAATTATGTTCAATAGTTAATTTGACATCGTAGATTTTAAATATGAAAAGTATTTGGATTAATTTTTGTTTATTTAATTGTTGTAAGCAAAGTCTACAAAAATTCCAACGTATTTTCCATATTGCATTACACAGTTCTTAAACAAAAACATTAGAATTGTTGCAAATTATGTTCAATAGTTAATTTGACATCGTAGATTTTAAATATGATAAGTATTTGGATTAATTTTTGTTTATTTAATTGTTGTAAGCAAAGAGCATTAAAAATACCAACGTATTTTCCATATTGTATTACACAGTTCTTAAACAAAGACATTAGAATTGTTGCAAATTATGTTCAATAGTTAATTTGACATCGTAGATTTTAAATATGATAAGTATTTGGATTAATTTTTGTTTATTTAATTGTTGTAAGCAAAGAGCATTAAAAATACCAACGTATTTTCCATATTGTATTACACAGTTCTTAAACAAAGACATTAGAATTGTTGCAAATTATGTTCAATAGTTAATTTGACATCGTAGATTTTAAATATGATAAGTATTTGGATTAATTTTTGTTTATTTAATTGTTGTAAGCAAAGAGCATTAAAAATACCAAAGTATTTTCCATATTGTATTACACAGTTCTTAAACAAAGACATTATAATTGTTGCAAATTATGTTCAATAGTTAATTTGACATCGTAGATTTTAAATATGATAAGTATTTGGATTAATTTTTGTTTATTTAATTGTTGTAAGCAAAGAGCATTAAAAATACCAAAGTATTTTCCATATTGCATTACACAGTTCTTAAACAAAGACATTAGAATTGTTGCAAATTATGTTCAATAGTTAATTTGACATCGTAGATTTTAAATATGATAAGTATTCGGATTAATTTTTGTTTATTTAATTGTTGTAAGCAAAGAGCATTAAAAATACCAACGTATTTTCCATATTGTATTACACAGTTCTTAAACAAAGACATTAGAATTGTTGCAAATTATGTTCAATAGTTAATTTGACATCGTACATTTTAAATATGATAAGTATTTGGATTAATTTTTCTTTATTTAATTGTTGTAAGCAAAGTCTACAAAAATTCCAACGTATTTTCCATATTGCATTACACAGTTCTTAAACAAAGACATTAGAATTGTTGCAAATTATGTTCAATAGTTTATTTGACATCGTAGATTTTAAATATGATAAGTATTTGGATTAATTTTTGTTTATTTAATTGTTGTAAGCAAAGAGCATTAAAAATACCAACGTATTTTCCATATTGTATTACACAGTTCTTAAACAAAGACATTAGAATTGTTGCAAATTATGTTCAATAGTTAATTTGACATCGTAGATTTTAAATATGATAAGTATTTGGATTAATTTTTGTTTATTTAATTGTTGTAAGCAAAGAGCATTAAAAATACCAAAGTATTTTCCATATTGCATTACACAGTTCTTAAACAAAGACATTAGAATTGTTGCAAATTATGTTCAATAGTTAATTTGACATCGTAGATTTTAAATATGATAAGTATATGGATTAATTTTTGTTTATTTAATTGTTGTAAGCAAAGAGCATTAAAAATACCAACGTATTTTCCATATTGTATTACACAGTTCTTAAACAAAGACATTAGAATTGTTGCAAATTATGTTCAATAGTTAATTTTACATCGTAGATTTTAAATATGATAAGTATTTGGATTAATTTTTGTTTATTTAATTGTTGTAAACAAAGTCTACAAAAATTCCAACGTATTTTCCATATTGCATTACACAGTTCTTAAACAAAGACATTAGAATTGTTGCAAATTATGTTCAATAGTTAATTTGACATCGTAGATTTTAAATATGATAAGTATTTGGATTAATTTTTGTTTATTTAATTGTTGTAAGCAAAGAGCATTAAAAATACCAACGTATTTTCCATATTGTATTACACAGTTCTTAAACAAAGACATTAGAATTGTTGCAAATTATGTTCAATAGTTAATTTGACATCGTAGATTTTAAATATGAAAAGTATTTGGATTAATTTTTGTTTATTTAATTGTTGTAAGCAAAGTCTACAAAAATTCCAACGTATTTTCCATATTGCATTACACAGTTCTTAAACAAAAACATTAGAATTGTTGCAAATTATGTTCAATAGTTAATTTGACATCGTAGATTTTAAATATGATAAGTATTTGGATTAATTTTTGTTTATTTAATTGTTGTAAGCAAAGAGCATTAAAAATACCAACGTATTTTCCATATTGTATTACACAGTTCTTAAACAAAGACATTAGAATTGTTGCAAATTATGTTCAATAGTTAATTTGACATCGTAGATTTTAAATATGATAAGTATTTGGATTAATTTTTGTTTATTTAATTGTTGTAAGCAAAGAGCATTAAAATACCAACGTATTTTCCATATTGCATTACACAGTTCTTAAACAAAGACATTCGAATTGTTGCAAATTATGTTCAATAGTTAATTTGACATCGTAGATTTTAAATATGATAAGTATTTGGATTAATTTTTGTTTATTTAATTGTTGTAAGCAAAGAGCATTAAAAATACCAACGTATTTTCCATATTGTATTACACAGTTCTTAAACAAAGACATTAGAATTGTTGCAAATTATGTTCAATAGGTAATTTGACATCGTAGATTTTAAATATGATAAGTATTTGGATTAATTTTTGTTTATTTAATTGTTGTAAGCAAAGAGCATTAAAAATACCAACGTATTTTCCATATTGTATTACACAGTTCTTAAACAAAGACATTAGAATTGTTGCAAATTATGTTCAATAGTTAATTTGACATCGTAGATTTTAAATATGAAAAGTATTTGGATTAATTTTTGTTTATTTAATTGTTGTAAGCAAAGTCTACAAAAATTCCAACGTATTTTCCATATTGCATTACACAGTTCTTAAACAAAAACATTAGAATTGTTGCAAATTATGTTCAATAGTTAATTTGACATCGTAGATTTTAAATATGATAAGTATTTGGATTAATTTTTATTTATTTAATTGTTGTAAGCAAAGAGCATTAAAAATACCAACGTATTTTCCATATTGTATTACACAGTTCTTAAACAAAGACATTAGAATTGTTGCAAATTATGTTCAATAGTTAATTTGACATCGTAGATTTTAAATATGATAAGTATTTGGATTAATTTTTGTTTATTTAATTGTTGTAAGCAAAGAGCATTAAAAATACCAACGTATTTTCCATATTGCATTACACAGTTCTTAAACAAAGACATTAGAATTGTTGCAAATTATGTTCAATAGTTAATTTGACATCGTAGATTTTAAATATGATAAGTATTTGGATTAATTTTTGTTTATTTAATTGTTGTAAGCAAAGAGCATTAAAAATACCAACGTATTTTCCATATTGTATTACACAGTTCTTAAACAAAGACATTAGAATTGTTGCAAATTATGTTCAATAGTTAATTTGACATCGTAGATTTTAAATATGAAAAGTATTTGGATTAATTTTTGTTTATTTAATTGTTGTAAGCAAAGTCTACAAAAATTCCAACGTATTTTCCATATTGCATTACACAGTTCTTAAACAAAAACATTAGAATTGTTGCAAATTATGTTCAATAGTTAATTTGACATCGTAGATTTTAAATATGATAAGTATTTGGATTAATTTTTGTTTATTTAATTGTTGTAAGCAAAGAGCATTAAAAATACCAACGTATTTTCCATATTGTATTACACAGTTCTTAAACAAAGACATTAGAATTGTTGCAAATTATGTTCAATAGTTAATTTGACATCGTAGATTTTAAATATGATAAGTATTTGGATTAATTTTTGTTTATTTAATTGTTGTAAGCAAAGAGCATTAAAAATACCAACGTATTTTCCATATTGTATTACACAGTTCTTAAACAAAGACATTAGAATTGTTGCAAATTATGTTCAATAGTTAATTTGACATCGTAGATTTTAAATATGATAAGTATTTGGATTAATTTTTGTTTATTTAATTGTTGTAAGCAAAGAGCATTAAAAATACCAACGTATTTTCCATATTGTATTACACAGTTCTTAAACAAAGACATTAGAATTGTTGCAAATTATGTTCAATAGTTAATTTGACATCGTAGATTTTAAATATGATAAGTATTTGGATTAATTTTTGTTTATTTAATTGTTGTAAGCAAAGAGCATTAAAAATACCAAAGTATTTTCCATATTGTATTACACAGTTCTTAAACAAAGACATTAGAATTGTTGCAAATTATGTTCAATAGTTAATTTGACATCGTAGATTTTAAATATGATAAGTATTCGGATTAATTTTTGTTTATTTAATTGTTGTAAGCAAAGAGCATTAAAAATACCAACGTATTTTCCATATTGTATTACACAGTTCTTAAACAAAGACATTAGAATTGTTGCAAATTATGTTCAATAGTTAATTTGACATCGTACATTTTAAATATGATAAGTATTTGGATTAATTTTTCTTTATTTAATTGTTGTAAGCAAAGTCTACAAAAATTCCAACGTATTTTCCATATTGCATTACACAGTTCTTAAACAAAGACATTAGAATTGTTGCAAATTATGTTCAATAGTTTATTTGACATCGTAGATTTTAAATATGATAAGTATTTGGATTAATTTTTGTTTATTTAATTGTTGTAAGCAAAGAGCATTAAAAATACCAACGTATTTTCCATATTGTATTACACAGTTCTGAAACAAAGACATTAGAATTGTTGCAAATTATGTTCAATAGTTAATTTGACATCGTAGATTTTAAATATGATAAGTATTTGGATTAATTTTTGTTTATTTAATTGTTGTAAGCAAAGAGCATTAAAAATACCAAAGTATTTTCCATATTGCATTACACAGTTCTTAAACAAAGACATTAGAATTGTTGCAAATTATGTTCAATAGTTAATTTGACATCGTAGATTTTAAATATGATAAGTATATGGATTAATTTTTGTTTATTTAATTGTTGTAAGCAAAGAGCATTAAAAATACCAACGTATTTTCCATATTGTATTACACAGTTCTTAAACAAAGACATTAGAATTGTTGCAAATTATGTTCAATAGTTAATTGGACATCGTAGATTTTAAATATGATAAGTATTTGGATTAATTTTTGTTTATTTAATTGTTGTAAGCAAAGAGCATTAAAAATACCAACGTATTTTCCATATTGTATTACACAGTTCTTAAACAAAGACATTAGAATTGTTGCAAATTATGTTCAATAGTTAATTTGACATCGTAGATTTTAAATATGATAAGTATTTGGATTAATTTTTGTTTATTTAATTGTTGTAAGCAAAGAGCATTAAAAATACCAACGTATTTTCCATATTGTATTACACAGTTCTTAAACAAAGACATTAGAATTGTTGCAAATTATGTTCAATAGTTAATTTGACATCGTAGATTTTAAATATGATAAGTATTTGGATTAATTTTTGTTTATTTAATTGTTGTAAACAAAGTCTACAAAAATTCCAACGTATTTTCCATATTGCATTACACAGTTCTTAAACAAAGACATTAGAATTGTTGCAAATTATGTTCAATAGTTCATTTGACATCGTAGATTTTAAATATGATAAGTATTTGGATTAATTTTTGTTTATTTAATTGTTGTAAGCAAAGAGCATTAAAAATACCAACGTATTTTCCATATTGTATTACACAGTTCTTAAACAAAGACATTAGAATTGTTGCAAATTATGTTCAATAGTTAATTTGACATCGTAGATTTTAAATATGATAAGTATTTGGATTAATTTTTGTTTATTTAATTGTTGTAAACAAAGTCTACAAAAATTCCAACGTATTTTCCATATTGCATTACACAGTTCTTAAACAAAGACATTAGAATTGTTGCAAATTATGTTCAATAGTTAATTTGACATCGTAGATTTTAAATATGATAAGTATTTGGATTAATTTTTGTTTATTTAATTGTTGTAAGCAAAGAGCATTAAAAATACCAACCTATTTTCCATATTGCATTGCACAGTTCTTAAACAAAGACATTAGAATTGTTGCAAATTATGTTCAATAGTTAATTGGACATCGTAGATTTTAAATATGATAAGTATTTGGATTAATTTTTGTTTATTTAATTGTTGTAAGCAAAGAGCATTAAAAATACCAACGTATTTTCCATATTGTATTACACAGTTCTTAAACAAAGACATTAGAATTGTTGCAAATTATGTTCAATAGTTAATTTGACATCGTAGATTTTAAATATGATAAGTATATGGATTAATTTTTGTTTATTTAATTGTTGTAAGCAAAGAGCATTAAAAATACCAACGTATTTTCCATATTGTATTACACAGTTCTTAAACAAAGACATTAGAATTGTTGCAAATTATGTTCAATAGTTAATTTTACATCGTAGATTTTAAATATGATAAGTATTTGGATTAATTTTTGTTTATTTAATTGTTGTAAGCAAAGAGCATTAAAAATACCAACGTATTTTCGATATTGTATTACACAGTTCTTAAACAAAGACATTAGAATTGTTGCAAATTATGTTCAATAGTTTATTTGACATCGTAGATTTTAAATATGATAAGTATTTGGATTAATTTTTGTTTATTTAATTGTTGTAAGCAAAGAGCATTAAAAATACCAACGTATTTTCCATATTGTATTACACAGTTCTTAAACAAAGACATTAGAATTGTTGCAAATTATGTTCAATAGTTTATTTGACATCGTAGATTTTAAATATGATAAGTATTTGGATTAATTTTTGTTTATTTAATTGTTGTAAACAAAGTCTACAAAAATTCCAACGTATTTTCCATATTGCATTACACAGTTCTTAAACAAAGACATTAGAATTGTTGCAAATTATGTTCAATAGTTCATTTGACATCGTAGATTTTAAATATGATAAGTATTTGGATTAATTTTTGTTTATTTAATTGTTGTAAGCAAAGAGCATTAAAAATACCAACGTATTTTCTATATTGTATTACACAGCTCTTAAACAAAGACATTAGAATTGTTGCAAATTATGTTTAATAGTTAATTGGACATCGTAGATTTTAAATATGATAAGTATTTGGATTAATTTTTGTTTATTTAATTGTTGTAAGCAAAGAGCATTAAAAATACCAACGTATTTTCCATATTGTATTACACAGTTCTTAAACAAAGACATTAGAATTGTTGCAAATTATGTTCAATAGTTAATTTGACATCGTAGATTTTAAATATATTAAGTATTTGGATTAATTTTTGTTTATTTAATTGTTGTAAGCAAAGAGCATTAAAAATACCAACGTATTTTCTATATTGTATTACACAGCTCTTAAACAAAGACATTAGAATTGTTGCAAATTATGTTCAATAGTTAATTTGACATCGTAGATTTTAAATATGATAAGTATTTGGATTAATTTTTGTTTATTTAATTGTTGTAAGCAAAGAGCATTAAAAATACCAACGTATTTTCCATATTGTATTACACAGTTCTTAAACAAAGACATTAGAATTGTTGCAAATTATGTTCAATAGTTTATTTGACATCGTAGATTTTAAATATGATAAGTAATTGGATTAATTTTTGTTTATTTAATTGTTGTAAACAAAGTCTACAAAAATTCCAACGTATTTTCCATATTGCATTACACAGTTCTTAAACAAAGACATTAGAATTGTTGCAAATTATGTTCAATAGTTCATTTGACATCGTAGATTTTAAATATGATAAGTATTTGGATTAATTTTTGTTTATTTAATTGTTGTAAGCAAAGAGCATTAAAAATACCAACGTATTTTCCATATTGTATTACACAGTTCTTAAACAAAGACATTAGAATTGTTGCAAATTATGTTCAATAGTTAATTTGACATCGTAGATTTTAAATATGATAAGTATTTGGATTAATTTTTGTTTATTTAATTGTTGTAAGCAAAGAGCATTAAAAATACCAACCTATTTTCCATATTGCATTGCACAGTTCTTAAACAAAGACATTAGAATTGTTGCAAATTATGTTCAATAGTTAATTTGACATCGTAGATTTTAAATATGATAAGTATTTGGATTAATTTTTCTTTATTTAATTGTTGTAAGCAAAGTCTACAAAAATTCCAACGTATTTTCCATATTGCATTACACAGTTCTTAAACAAAGACATTAGAATTGTTGCAAATTATGTTCAATAGTTTATTTGACATCGTAGATTTTAAATATGATAAGTATTTGGATTAATTTTTGTTTATTTAATTGTTGTAAGCAAAGAGCATTAAAAATACCAACGTATTTTCCATATTGTATTACACAGTTCTTAAACAAAGACATTAGAATTGTTGCAAATTATGTTCAATAGTTAATTTGACATCGTAGATTTTAAATATGATAAGTATTTGGATTAATTTTTGTTTATTTAATTGTTGTAAGCAAAGAGCATTAAAAATACCAAAGTATTTTCCATATTGCATTACACAGTTCTTAAACAAAGACATTAGAATTGTTGCAAATTATGTTCAATAGTTAATTTGACATCGTAGATTTTAAATATGATAAGTATATGGATTAATTTTTGTTTATTTAATTGTTGTAAGCAAAGAGCATTAAAAATACCAACGTATTTTCCATATTGTATTACACAGTTCTTAAACAAAGACATTAGAATTGTTGCAAATTATGTTCAATAGTTAATTTTACATCGTAGATTTTAAATATGATAAGTATTTGGATTAATTTTTGTTTATTTAATTGTTGTAAGCAAAGAGCATTAAAAATACCAACGTATTTTCGATATTGTATTACACAGTTCTTAAACAAAGACATTAGAATTGTTGCAAATTATGTTCAATAGTTAATTTGACATCGTAGATTTTAAATATGATAAGTATTTGGATTAATTTTTGTTTATTTAATTGTTGTAAGCAAAGAGCATTAAAAATACCAACGTATTTTCCATATTGTATTACACAGTTCTTAAACAAAGACATTAGAATTGTTGCAAATTATGTTCAATAGTTAATTTGACATCGTAGATTTTAAATATGATAAGTATTTGGATTAATTTTTGTTTATTTAATTGTTGTAAGCAAAGAGCATTAAAAATACCAACGTATTTTCCATATTGTATTACACAGTTCTTAAACAAAGACATTAGAATTGTTGCAAATTATGTTCAATAGTTAATTTGACATCGTAGATTTTAAATATGATAAGTATTTGGATTAATTTTTGTTTATTTAATTGTTGTAAACAAAGTCTACAAAAATTCCAACGTATTTTCCATATTGCATTACACAGTTCTTAAACAAAGACATTAGAATTGTTGCAAATTATGTTCAATAGTTAATTTGACATCGTAGATTTTAAATATGATAAGTATTTGGATTAATTTTTGTTTATTTAATTGTTGTAAGCAAAGAGCATTAAAAATACCAACCTATTTTCCATATTGCATTGCACAGTTCTTAAACAAAGACATTAGAATTGTTGCAAATTATGTTCAATAGTTAATTGGACATCGTAGATTTTAAATATGATAAGTATTTGGATTAATTTTTGTTTATTTAATTGTTGTAAGCAAAGAGCATTAAAAATACCAACGTATTTTCCATATTGTATTACACAGTTCTTAAACAAAGACATTAGAATTGTTGCAAATTATGTTCAATAGTTAATTTGACATCGTAGATTTTAAATATGATAAGTATATGGATTAATTTTTGTTTATTTAATTGTTGTAAGCAAAGAGCATTAAAAATACCAACGTATTTTCCATATTGTATTACACAGTTCTTAAACAAAGACATTAGAATTGTTGCAAATTATGTTCAATAGTTAATTTTACATCGTAGATTTTAAATATGATAAGTATTTGGATTAATTTTTGTTTATTTAATTGTTGTAAGCAAAGAGCATTAAAAATACCAACCTATTTTCCATATTGTATTACACAGTTCTTAAACAAAGACATTAGAATTGTTGCAAATTATGTTCAATAGTTAATTTGACATCGTAGATATTAAATATGATAAGTATTTGGATTAATTTTTGTTTATTTAATTGTTGTAAGCAAAGAGCATTAAAAATACCAACGTATTTTCCATATTGTATTACACAGTTCTTAAACAAAGACATTAGAATTGTTGCAAATTATGTTCAATAGTTAATTTTACATCGTAGATTTTAAATATGATAAGTATTTGGATTAATTTTTGTTTATTTAATTGTTGTAAGCAAAGAGCATTAAAAATACCAACGTATTTTCCATATTGTATTACACAGTTCTTAAACAAAGACATTAGAATTGTTGCAAATTATGTTCAATAGTTAATTTGACATCGTAGATTTTAAATATGATAAGTATTTGGATTAATTTTTGTTTATTTAATTGTTGTAAGCAAAGAGCATTAAAAATACCAACGTATTTTCCATATTGTATTACACAGTTCTTAAACAAAGACATTAGAATTGTTGCAAATTATGTTCAATAGTTAATTTGACATCGTAGATATTAAATATGATAAGTATTTGGATTAATTTTTGTTTATTTAATTGTTGTAAGCAAAGAGCATTAAAAATACCAACGTATTTTCCATATTGTATTACACAGTTCTTAAACAAAGACATTAGAATTGTTGCAAATTATGTTCAATAGTTAATTTTACATCGTAGATTTTAAATATGATAAGTATTTGGATTAATTTTTGTTTATTTAATTGTTGTAAGCAAAGAGCATTAAAAATACCAACGTATTTTCCATATTGTATTACACAGTTCTTAAACAAAGACATTAGAATTGTTGCAAATTATGTTCAATAGTTAATTTGACATCGTAGATATTAAATATGATAAGTATTTGGATTAATTTTTGTTTATTTAATTGTTGTAAGCAAAGAGCATTAAAAATACCAACGTATTTTCCATATTGTATTACACAGTTCTTAAACAAAGACATTAGAATTGTTGCAAATTATGTTCAATAGTTTATTTGACATCGTAGATTTTAAATATGATAAGTAATTGGATTAATTTTTGTTTATTTAATTGTTGTAAACAAAGTCTACAAAAATTCCAACGTATTTTCCATATTGCATTACACAGTTCTTAAACAAAGACATTAGAATTGTTGCAAATTATGTTCAATAGTTCATTTGACATCGTAGATTTTAAATATGATAAGTATTTGGATTAATTTTTGTTTATTTAATTGTTGTAAGCAAAGAGCATTAAAAATACCAACGTATTTTCCATATTGTATTACACAGTTCTTAAACAAAGACATTAGAATTGTTGCAAATTATGTTCAATAGTTAATTTGACATCGTAGATTTTAAATATGATAAGTATTTGGATTAATTTTTGTTTATTTAATTGTTGTAAGCAAAGAGCATTAAAAATACCAACCTATTTTCCATATTGCATTGCACAGTTCTTAAACAAAGACATTAGAATTGTTGCAAATTATGTTCAATAGTTAATTGGACATCGTAGATTTTAAATATGATAAGTATTTGGATTAATTTTTGTTTATTTAATTGTTGTAAGCAAAGAGCATTAAAAATACCAACGTATTTTCCATATTGTATTACACAGTTCTTAAACAAAGACATTAGAATTGTTGCAAATTATGTTCAATAGTTAATTTGACATCGTAGATTTTAAATATGATAAGTATATGGATTAATTTTTGTTTATTTAATTGTTGTAAGCAAAGAGCATTAAAAATACCAACATATTTTCCATATTGCATTGCACAGTTCTTAAACAAAGACATTAGAATTGTTGCAAATTATGTTCAATAGTTAATTTTACATCGTAGATTTTAAATATGATAAGTATTTGGATTAATTTTTGTTTATTTAATTGTTGTAAGCAAAGAGCATTAAAAATACCAACGTATTTTCGATATTGTATTACACAGTTCTTAAACAAAGACATTAGAATTGTTGCAAATTATGTTCAATAGTTAATTTGACATCGTAGATTTTAAATATGATAAGTATTTGGATTAATTTTTGTTTATTTAATTGTTGTAAGCAAAGAGCATTAAAAATACCAACGTATTTTCCATATTGTATTACACAGTTCTTAAACAAAGACATTAGAATTGTTGCAAATTATGTTCAATAGTTAATTTGACATCGTAGATTTTAAATATGATAAGTATTTGGATTAATTTTTGTTTATTTAAATGTTGTAAGCAAGGAGTACGAAAATTCCAACGTATTTTCCATATTGTATTACACAGTTCTTAAACAAAGATATTAGAATTGTTGCAAATTATGTTCAATAGTTAATTTGACATCGTAGATTTTAAATATGATAAGTATTTGGATTAATTTTTGTTTATTTAAATGTTGTAAGCAAAGAGCATGAAAATTCCAACGTATTTTCCATATTGTATTACACAGTTCTTAAACAAAGACATTAGAATTGTTGCAAATTATGTTCGATAGTTAATTTGACATCGTAGATTTTAAATATGATAAGTATATGGATTAATTTTTACTCATTCAATAGTTATAAACAAAAGTATTCTCTTATAAATTAAAATCACACCATGAAGACATATATATATATATATATATATATATATATATATATATATATATATATATATATATATATATATATATATATATATATATATATATATATATATATTTGTATTTAAAAATATTTTTTTGTTTTATGCGTACAACCAGGTAAAATATCTGGCGAGAATTTATGTGTTATGTGCTGGCCACATAAGATTTTTAAATTAGAATGATTGCAATATATTATTTTAGGTACCTACATTTATTATTTAGTTTAACAACAATCCGCAGCAAAATAATTTTGATTACAATACAATAATACTTACACTTCAATATACTTTTATGATACAAAACTATTTGAAATTTAGTTCTTATCGTAATAATCTAGCATACGTCTATATTTTAAAGTGTTATGTATCGCACATCAACCATTTTCTTTGGCTTATCATAAGAAGAAGATGAAGATATAAGCACGTGTTATATCAATGCCAATAATTGTAAATATTCTTATCGTTTAATCTATTGCATATCGACGTAAAAATACAGTGGACTAAATAAAAGAATGACATCAAATTCTTATTAATATCTTTGTAGAAAAATAAGTGAAATACAAACGTCCAACACACTTTAGTATCGTGTGCAGAAAAAGAGAAAAGAATGAGAATATTGCAACACAAGAATGAAAAATTGGAATATTACAATAAATATTTTGAAATATGAATGAATATTTTACTATTTATTGTAGGTAGCAATGAATGACGATTTGCAAAAATTTGAATTGTAAATATAAGGTGGGATTTAATTTTTAAATTTATGAATTTGGTATTGTTATATAACATGTTTTCTTTTTAATTTATGAAAATTTATTGTCGCTCATAAATATTATTTATTTGTTTTAAATTTAAATTTTAAATAAACCATAAACATATTGTCCATCGCTAAGGCAAAGAACATTTGGTTCCGGTATTGTTTACGTCCCCAAGGGCTTGACTCTCAGCCGTTTGTAGGCTGTTTGAGTGACTGGCGCCCTTTCCACCCTTATTTTCAGCGACGTCGGACCACCTCGTCTCCACTGTTTTTGCTAACCGAAGCCCAAACCTCGCTCGGGAACTCACCCCTAGGCCTAAGTTTGGTTTTTATAACCCCAAGGGCTAGGATGACCCGTAACTACGTTCATTATACAGAGTTAAAACACTACTAGTCATCTCTTCCTTAATCAAATCAGGCATAAAATTCAAAATAAATGTTAGGGAATACTTTTCAATAACAGCAACAAACATATAAGTAACTTACATTGCAAGAAAATAATAACATCTGAATTGTGCTCGGTATTTTAAGGTATACCTACAATATTGGAATAAAATCAAATACACGTACTTATAAAATGGCCAATTCTATTTTAGTTCTTGACGCTAAATATATCCCCCACGTTTCTGAAGTTTGTTTTTTTTTTCTCTGGTTACTATAGACACGCTTCAATACAATCACGTGTCCAGCTCCATCTCATAGACGAAATTATAAGTTTTGTAAGAAGATTTGCCAACTGACAAACGGAAAATATAACTTACGGATGTTTGTATGTCAATAATTAAATGTTTTATTTTTGGCGAATGTCATTTATTGAATATGTGAACTTTTCATCAATATAGTGGAAAAGTTTTATCTTATCGGTCACGGGATTTCGATAAGGAATATATGAAACGTTATTTTGTATTATAGTCATAGTTTTTTTTTTTTAGGTGTGGCTTAGTAAATGTTCAATTTTATTATGGAACATTAATTACCATATATTGCCATGTTTTGTTTTATCCCACGTCGTTTTGTACAATCTTGGCCAGTTTTGTCCAGTATTATCTTGTACCCTTATCTTGTTTTGTCGAAAAAAATTACTATTTATTTCCATTCCATGATATTTACTACAAATGAGCAATATTTATAAAAAATTTCGTACTCATGCATTGATATGTGTTGTTTTGCGTTGCCTAAACAACGTCCGAAACATCAATTTCCTCCACCAGATAGGCGACCAGGAAATGTTAGAAAAAAGTATAGTTTGTCAAACATTCCTTCGCTTAATAATAATAATAATAATAAAAAGAAAATGCTAGAATAATGCATGAAATTTAATTTAAAAATAATGAAGTTAGTGCATTTGGTTAACATTATTGGCAACAATTTCTGCTTGTCGGGAGTCGGCAAGACAAAGCACTCGGGAGGTGGGTAAAACGTAACGAAAAAACGTAATGTAAATTGTAACAAAACAATAAGAAATTTAACAAGTATATTACTTGGTTCTCGGAATCGTTCTATGGCAACACTCATCCGGGAACCAACCGTTCACACACTTGGTATGTAAATAACTATAAAATTCGATTTTACGGGTTACTAAACCTGTAGGTGTACAATTTAATTATCTAATTATATTATAATAACTAAGAATTATTATCGATGCTTAAAATATGTATTAGCGGTACATATATGTGAATTCTGCCACGTCAATTTAAATTATCTAAGTCTAACTAAACACTTAAACTTTGTTCGTATTCTAATATCTCCTTATCAAAAATTTTTAATATAAAATCTGATAAAGTATTACTGCAAACAAAAACCTTTAAGTACTTATTAAGTTTTTAAAAGAATTAAATTATTTTATTCTGTAACTCACCAAAGTACACTAAAATTTGAAGATTAAACTCAAACTAAAATCAAAACATGAAGACCGCTATTTATACGAATATCTTAATAAAAATTATTTAATATGCGCCTACAAAATGTGACTCAACATTTTGTAATAAGAAGAAGTCTAAATTTATGAACTTTAAAATTAGAGTAGTATTGCATTTATGATAGCTAACAGCTTAATAAAACATGCAAATAAAATAATTTGTGTAAAATATTCGTCAACAAATATAAAAAAGTTGCAACTGTTCAAAAATCATTCCTAATCACACATAACTTGATACGATGATATTGACTTTAGTTATCTGATTTTATTTATTAGTTTCTAGGTAATTATCACAATATACCTAGAATATTTTGAAATATTATACAATTTCTAAAATTCTCCATCCCCTATTTTGAATTTCGCGCTCATTTCCTCCCCCCACTTTCAACTTTTCCGCATTGTTGTCAAACTAGCACAAATTCTACACATGCCATCCATGTCAATCACTTACATTTCACTGTTGCCAAATGTCAACGTGTTGACAAATCAAAGACAATTCGAGAACTAAACAAACACTAACCCTTTAACAGACAAGTGAAGATCGGGATCGGGTCAAGTCAAGCCGACAACTGTGGTGGAAAAATAGAAATAGAAATAGGTGGGGGTAAAAATAGAATAAAACAATTAACAAGAGCCGAGAGAGTGTTTGTAATTACGAAGCTAATTAAAGGATGCCCGAGACCAAGTGGATATTTTTAAATATTGGAATGGTTTTGATACATACATTTTATTTACAATAATAATAGTAGTATTTTCCTAATTATCCCAAGGGTTGTCTGGGACAACTCTGAGTCCATCCATAGAGCCATGTGCTCTGATGATCTTAGCTCCACGAAAACGTCTGGGACGTAAAGGATAAACCTGAGGTTTTTCAGCAATGCCGGCCCAAAACTTTTGAGCGTCCCAGGCGAAAATTGTAAATTGCGTCCCTCATTTATTACAATTTTATTTAGATTATATAGGTACAAAAATTAGAAGAGGCGATTTGTGTCCATAACTCGCGAACAATCACAGAATCTTAATCTGAATGAATTTTTTTTTAAATATTTTGGATATATAAAATACAGAGATTTTTTTCTTTTGGATTCTACAGAGTCGCTTTATTTTTGTCTAATACCATATACAGGATTAGTCACGGGAGAGTTACTTTCAAAGTCCGTTTGTGTGCAACCCGAAATATAATTTACCACAGCGTCTAGCTTCCTCACTTAAAAAAATTGAATGTTTAATTCACGATTGCTTTGCCTGTCTAGTGATGGTTCTTTTGACATTAAACAATTAAATATGGTCTGTTTTCATTAGTATTTTGGGTTGCAAACAAACGGACTTTCAAAATAACTCTTCCGTAACTAACCTGTATATAGGGAAAGAAAAAATATTGCTCAGTGTAGGTATAAGTCTCGGTATAAGTACTTTTCATTATTCTGCAATTCGGAAAATCTAATTTAACTCTTTAACGGTTCATCCTAGGCAAAAAATATAAAAATCTTGTTTTGTATAAAATTTCGATACGGATCACCGTTTTCAAGAAAAATGTCAAACACCAAAATAACTATGTCGTCTTTTTCCAAATTGGCGAGGGTCTGTTGCATCAGTATATTTTTCTGTACTGGATTCCGTATAAAAGCTTTTGTTGCAATTTTTTTATGTTGGGGTAATTTTTCAGTAGATTTCCTGAACAACAATTACTGCTTCAATATTTGATATGACGATGTTTTTAATTGATATAATCGCCAACGAATTTAACCTTTATTCTTTCTTAGTATAACGTAAAAAATATAAATAGGATTTAATTAATATAAGTTTGCTACAACTGGAATTATCAGCATTATGATTAAAACTATACACTGGACGAGTCAATAAACTTATAATTTGATTCTTAATTTATTTTGCAAAAACATAGTCTCAAAAAATGTTGCCCTAAAACCAATTTCGCCCCAAGCGGTCGCCTGGCCCTGTTTTTCAGGACAAACTTTTTTCTCAGTACATTTACTAAATAACAATAACATTAACACTTATTGTAAAATTAATCCACGTAAAAAAAATCTAAACACAATATTACTTTTTGAATCGCAGAAAAACTGATACAAAATAAAATCAAAACCAATGATTCCTTCTGTGAGCAATAAAAAAAGCTTTACAGATAAGAAATTTTAGATACCTATCTTCCATCCTTTATTTGTATTCTGTTCATCGTTGGTGGGTAAGAGATAAAAGAAGCAAAATCATATTCGGTAGGCGATAAAAAAAATTATACTATCGTTTTTCAATAATCGACCGAGATTAAAAAAAGTAGGTGTATAAAGAGCGAATATGCTTTGATTTTGAAATAGTTGCAAAGCTGAACCATCATGAAAGTGGTAGTTTTTGTTGTCCTGGGCCTTTTGGCCATCAACGCAGGTATTGTGGATAGTTTACTTTTTTTTAATTCAATTGTGCCTTTCGGATGGAACGATAATAATTTACAAATTCTAATTGAGGGTCTTATAATTTAGTCCAATATGAGTTACATATATAGTTCGGTGAAACTGTTTTTCGTAAAAAGTATTTTATGCACAAGTTTTTACATTTTAATATTTGAGCGTTTTCACAAAAACGTCTTATAAAAATGTTTAATTATTATGTAATGGGCTACTTGCGTACCATTTTCTTATTTAATATTTTTGAAGAGACGATAAAAACTGGTTAGCCATATTTTTTCTTTTGGCAAAATTTTCATTGATTAGCCAGAAAAAAATTAATGAAATTTTAATATTTAAATTACCGCCATGTATGACGTAGAATTACGCCGAACCAATAAATGGCCGTAAAGCAATAACATCGGTACGTCTAATAGCAACGGCATGTGCGGGTAATTTAAACATGAGAGATCATCTGTTTAATGTTTGAATAATAGTTTGGACGTTAATATTTTCGTTTGTCATTTTAATCTTGTACGAGTATAAGCTAAGTTAAAATCCTTCAAAATCCTGCTTAACAAATCGAAATACGTAGTCAATTTCTTAAAAACAAACCCATTGCTGGATGTGCCAAAAAAATATTATTTTAGTATATTTGATAATTACCTTTTTGTTTCTTGAACCTGAAAGCAATGATAACAGTTTAAAAAAAAATTGTGTCAAGTATGTAATCTTTGTCTATGTAACGTCTATAAACGACGTCAAATTTTCGTCGTTAAACCACGTCGATTCGACCCACGCATAATTGTTTTTGTGACGTCAACAAATTGCGTCATATATCCGTCGATATCGCGTCATTTGGTTGCTTGGGGGGTAATTATAATAATTTTAGATATGTTTAACCTTAGACTCCATCTATTATTAATTTTTACAATACTACATAAATAAATTCGACACTGTCTAATGGTGACTATTGTGTTTAGCATACGGATTGAACTGTTACCAATGCGAGAACTGCGATACTATAGCCGACAGCCTAAAGGCAACAACTTGTAATGAGGACAAAGTCGTCCCTGTAATACCTCCAGATTGGTTACCTGAAGAAAGTGAAGAAGATGGAGATGGCAATGGAGACGGAAACGGAGACGGAAACGGAGACGGAAACGGAAACGGAGACGGAAACGGAGACGGAAATGGAAACAATAGTGGAGAAGGAAATGGAGAAGGAAATGGAGAAGGAAATGGAGAAGGAAATGGAAACGAAAATGACACTGGGGCAGAAAACGAAAATGAAAACAATGAAGAAGGAAAAGGAAAAGATAAACCAGAAGAAAAGAAACCCGTAGTCACACAAATTGTCCACGCCAACAAATTCAAACGATCCATCAGAGCCCCAGAAAAATTCCAGTGCTTCACTCAAACAGTTCAATGTAAGTATTTATTTAGCAATTGAAAATCTTGCAGCAACAAGGAGGTATCTGTGATTTTTGGTTAAAATGAGTTAAGACTCTCCCAAACGTTTTCTTTTCCAAATTGTCGTCGACTGAAAGTACACAGCCACAAGTTACACTCGCTGCATGCACGGTTTTTCTCGGTTATACCTTGGTGACTTCATTATAACCTTTACAGAAAAATAGATGGAAATTAAAATTTTATTTTGTCTTGTGGAAATTATGGTATCAATGTATAAATTTTTTCGAAATCTTTATTATTTGATCGATTAATTAATAGATGTCTGATGTGCAGTAGATACATTGTCGCAAATCCTACCACAAAACGAACGCGCAAATTTCATTGCCGCATAAAACGCGAAATTGTCATCTTCGCCCCAATGCAAATCTTTCGCGTTGGTTGAAAAGAGCCTTTATCTGCAGTTATTTGAAAAAATAAATGGCTCTAACTACTTTGAGTCTACGATTTACTGGGCGCGACAGTGAACCGTAGACGCAAAGCAGCGAAATGAGCAGACCTATTATATGGATTGCAACAGTAAACTACACTTTATTATTGTTTGTTATAGGGGGTGACGGTACAATTGTGAGACGAGGCTGCACCAAAGCAGAAAAATGCGCCGCGGAGGGCATCGTCAAGGAATGCAAATTGTGTACAGAAGAAGACTGCAATAGTTTCGCCAGCAATATCCACAGTTGGACTACCGTGAGCTTGCTCCTGGTAGCCATAATCAAAATGTTTTTCTAAACATCTAAACATCCTACTAAACTAGAGTATATAGTGTCAAAGTATTTAATTTTATTTTAATTATTTGAAGTTGTATGTATATATGAATAAAGACACGTAATTTTTATACAGACTTTATGCTATACATATATTTTGTCACCTAGACCACATATCAGACAATTCCATTTGCATCGCAGAGACAGTCATCTGCTTTCAAATTTACCAGTCTCCAAAACTAATGATAGAAACTTCTATAACAACACATCCTGTATCTAATAATATTATAAAGTATAGTATCCTTCACATATGAATGCCATTGTAACATTAAGAAATGTTACGAAATATAGAGAGACGCAATTCAACTCAGGAGAGACATAAAGAGATGAGTTTCAGTAAAGTCAGCAAAAATCAATAAGGAACTCTCTCGCCGAAGTGTGATGCGTTAGTTTGCAATTATGCTGCTGCAAGCGAGGTTGCACTCGTTTGGAACTTTCAATTAAATGTTTAATTATCGATTGACTTACACGTTATATAGTTGAGGGCTATTTGTGTCGTCGTCGTTGTTAAATATGAAATGCCATCAGTTACAGTTAGCAGCACACTGAAAAAATGTCGGTAGAAATTGAGCGCTTTGTCGCACATTGTATATAAATAATCGCTTTGTAGCCCGCAGTGATATTGACAGCCAGCTGTAATCATCAGATTAGAATCCTCATTTGTTACAGCATTGCCCAATAAAAAGTGTATGATTCTTGACGACATACGTAATTGAAGTAATTTCTTTTTGTCACACAGGTTGTAGAATTTGTGCATATGTCGTAACTCTATTCAGAAAATAATTTGGAACTGTCAACATAGTTTGTTATACATTGGCGTGTATGGCTACATTTTTGTGTGTCGTGTTGATTTACGTGATTTATCAATAATACCATAAAAAAGACTATCGGAAAGGACTGGCTAGAATAACGGTCCTGTTTGTATTTGCGTTTCTTGATGCAGAAAAATATAGTTGTCTATTAGTGAATGGAGCGAAATGAACTACTTATAAATGAAATATTTTTAAGCAATGCCATTTTTTCTTAAAGAATACTATATACGAGAGTTTATCGTATTTATGTGTTCGTACTAAGCCTTGTACAATCATAGTTTTTATCTATAACTTTAACTATAAAAGTATTACTAATAGTCATAAATTAGATTATTGGGATCAGATAAAAGTTGTTTCGTAGATATGATAAAAGAATATGATTAAACAAATAAGATTTTATTATTTATATTCTAATTTCCATATTTCTAAAAATTGATGAGGAAAACCCATGAAAAAATATAATAACTATACCAAAGTAGTTCTGAGAAACAGTAAAATTAAATAATAAAGAGCCTATATCCTGTTATTTTAAATTTATCTTAAAACTGATTTTCCTTTGATTTTACTTATCAAATTTTTAAATCCAAATAATTTCTGAAACTGCAGTTCTATCTAAATTCCGGTTATTGCGAATTTCTTTTGAAGAATTACATATGGCTGACATTGAATTAGGCTTATCTTTTTTAATAAGCCCTATATTGATAATAGGTTATTGGTAGGGTATAAAAACGCGCACCGTATTGTAAAAACATCAGTCTTACATTAATTTACAAATAACTAACATGAAAGTGAAAATAGTTTTCGTAATTTTCTTTGGCTTTGTAGCCGTTCAAAATGGTAAGCTCTACAAATTTTCTTTGTTGTTAATAGTGAATACCAATGGGCACAGTTTGATCCAACATAATAATTTTTTTTGACTGTTCAAATCGTTCTTTTAGTTTCAGCCGAAATCAAATGCTACATTTGCGATAATTGTCAAGATGTATCAGATTTTGAATCGGTAGAATGTACAGAAGAAGATACAACAATAACTTTACCACCAGAATGGCTACCTAGTACAAGTTCTTCAACCACTACAGAAAAGCCAGGCGACGGCAATGGAAACGGTGGAGGCGATGGGAACGACGGAGGCGACGGGAATACAGGAGGCGATGGGAATACCGGAGGCGATGGGAATACAGGAGGCGATGGGAATACTGGAGGCGATGGGAATACAGGAGGCGATGGGAATACCGGAGGCGATGGGAATACAGGAGGCGATGGGAATACCGGAGGCGATGGGAATACCGGAGGCGATGGGAATACCGGAGGCGATGGGAATACCGGAGGCGATGGGAATACTGGAGGCGATGGGAATACCGGAGGCGGTGGGAATACCGGAGGCGATGGGAATACAGGAGGCGATGGGAATACCGGAGGCGATGGGAATACCGGAGGCGATGGGAATACCGGAGGCGATGGGAATACCGGAGGCGATGGGAATACTGGAGGCGATGGGAATACCGGAGGCGATGGGAATACCGGAGGCGATGGGAATACTGGAGGCGATGGGAATACCGGAGGCGGTGGGAATACCGGAGGCGATGGGAATACAGGAGGCGATGGGAATACAGGAGGCGATGGGAATACCGGAGGCGATGGGAATACCGGAGGCGATGGGAATACCGGAGGCGATGGGAATACTGGAGGCGATGGGAATACCGGAGGCGATGGGAATACTGGAGGCGATGGGAATACCGGAGGCGGTGGGAATACCGGAGGCGATGGGAATACTGGAGGCGATGGGAATACCGGAGGCGATGGGAATACTGGGGGCGATGGGAATGCGGGAGGCGGTGGGAATGCGGGAGACGGTGGGAATGCAGGAGGGGGTAGAAATGGCGGAGGCACGGATGGAGGCAGTCCTGGAAACTCTGGTACTAGTGGCGGTAATTCGGCCTCCAAAGCCGGAAATCTTCCTCAAGTATTTACCCACAAATACCAGCGGTCTACTCGTAGCTTGAGAGCAACAAAGTTTCAATGCTTCACGATGTCTGTTAAATGTAAGTACACTTTTTCAAATGAAATTCCTTTAACCTATAAATACTTATAATTTATTTTGTTGTAGACGGTGATGGAGTAATCATCAAACGAGGATGTACGAAGAAAACTTGCGTAAACATTGCAGAAGGCAGCAAATTGGTAAAGGATTGTGAAACATGTGAAGGGGACAACTGCAATCCAGCGAGTACAATAAAAAGTTGGACCATTACCAGTGTGATTTTACTGTCTATAATGAAGATATTTTTGTATTAAACAATATTGTACAAACAGTTATTTATTGATTAAAGAGTATATTTAAATAAAAACAGTGTATACAAGTTTCTTTGGGGCTCATTGTGGTGCACTCGACTAGTCAGCTAAAATGCCCTTTTTACCAAGATCACAATATATACATGACTAACGTCAACAGAAGCGACACTGTTGTATATATTGTCGTCCGTGTACTCACGGCTATGTGTGCGTGCACTTGGACCACGGAGGGGTAACGCAAGGAGATTGTGCGTACTCCGGTACGCCAGGCTATGTCAGTGACGGAGTGATGGCGTTCGTGCGCAGGGCGGTTCAGCGCAAGAATATTACGACTACCAGACTAGACTACTAGATATAATGCCGGGTGGTATTAATATATTGTTGCGTAAAAAAGGCTTTCCAAATAATAATAATAATAAGGTTAAAACAATTCTAAAAAGCTTTTTTAGATTACCGGATGACTCAGCAAGAATTATATTTATTTTATTTTACACATCTATCGACCGCCTCAATATATTATGGTTACACTAAATTTTATATGTAATTTTTAAGGAGTTTTATTAATTAATTAATTAATATGTTTACATTTTAATTTAAACCGGAAAGGATTTTAAACGAATGCTATTTCAAAATTTTTCATAGTATGTAGTAACATTGATATCAAAATAAATAATCTTTCCTACTAGATACATAGACAGGCATCTTACGTACGCCTATGCTAGCGCATAAAGCGAGCCTGTTGAAGGTCACCAAATTCAAATACAAACATATAGGGTAGTGCCGTACCAGTGGCAAGGTTAAGGTTACTTTAAAGTAATCTCAATCGATGTACGAGAGCCGACGGAAAATATACAATGGTACTGGCGGCCAGGGAAAGTTATCACCACTGTCGTATTCTTTCAAACGAGTGGTCCGGCAACTCTCTACTGTAAGTAGTTACGGACATACCTAAAAGAACAGTTTTTAGCATAGATTTGAATGTTTCCCGGTCAGAAATTTATTTATATTATGGTATATTCTGCCAATCAGCTAAAATGCCCTTCTTCTATAAAAAGGTTACTGCGCAACAATCTAAATCGATAAAGTCCCAGGTTCGTATTCCGGCTACAATATTGATGTTTGTGTGTATCTGTCATTTCATCTCCTTCAACAATTAAGAAAAATAACGCTTACAAAAAACTGTCTCATAATCATCTATCAGGACTTTCGAGCCGGATTGAGTTACCGTGGAAGTGTACTTGAATCTTCACCCTACTTAGAAGCCAGGTATACCTGTGCCACCTGTGCCCATATTAAGATGGCCGTATGGTAGTGGTCAAACACTAAACACTACTGTGTGTCTACTTAAAAATCATCTAAGGTCTGCCAATTTAGAACAGGAAAAAAATTATATAAAAATTGTTTGCTGCACTAATGATGAACCTACTATCTCTACTATCAACATACATTATCAGTTGATAAGTGCACTACAAATGTAGGTAAAGGGGTGGGTGTAAATCAATACTATTACACTATAAATCCTGGTTCAATTCTTATACACTGCATAAATGTACTGTCGAACATTTCAAAAAGATAAAAGTAAGCTGTCAACATGGTAAAATCAGTGCTAGTTATTGTCCTCTTTGGACTTATTGCAGTTAGCTATGGTAAGAAAAAACAAAATATGTTTGCGTCACACTAAACAAAAAAGTACAAGCAATTTTATATAAAATATTGCTAGATACATACGAGCTCAGGCTTAAAATACTTCGGCCAGTTTGCATTTTCAAAAACCAAATTACAAAACTTTCGCAAATGGTGAAAAATATCTACATATTCGGCCAGTTTAAAATATAGATTTTATACTTACAAAAACGGAATATGTTACATCGCCTTTGTAAGTAATAACAGATGTAATTCTGTTCCACAGAATATTATTCAGAAGGCAATTGGACTTGGGTTTGTCCGTTACTTATAGTATATTCCGTAACATAACCGCGGTGACCAAGGTTCTGGTTATGCGTTGAGTAATGTAACCAAAACATAATTTCAAGATCGTGGTTCAAATTTGGAATGTGGTCCCTGAAAGTTTTGGTTAGTTTTTCGTGACCACGACGACCACAAATTTTTTGTGGTTGTTGTGGTCATATTCTTATTTCTTATAAAATAATAAATAATATTGTATAAACATATAATTACTATATACTGATATGTATAATATTTACGTTAGTGTAAGGATAGACAAAAGTTATGTTGTCACTTATTTCTAATGACGCGGTGGTTCCCTGCTTTACCGACATAAATTAACCAAGATGTTCCGAATCACAACCACTTTTCAGTGACCATAACCTGACCACTTGAACCATAACCATGGTCGTGGTTAAGTTACGGAATATACTATTAAATCTATCTATGTATCTAAATATGTATGGGTGCTCTAGCCAAGGGCGTAGATAATTATATAAAAATAATTATGCAATAATGCTGTGGGGTGGGGTTAGAAGAAAACCGCCTAAGGCCAAGTGACCAAGTGCCGCAGACAAACAATTTAAAGAATTTTTTTAATACAATTCAAGTGATTTTAGTACAATTTAATTTACAATGTTAGTACAATTTCACTTTCGCCAATCGAACCCTGACAATAAACAAACTCTGGGAATCCCCGGACTCCAAAACGATTAACAACTCATCTGCGGTTTACCAACTCTCCTCTTACTTTTTACACTTTCCCGCAACAGCGCTAACTTGACCCAAGCTTTAAAGTTTTGCTTTGCCTTCATATTTTGAATATTTGCGAGAGTAACGATTGCCAACTCTTTTTGCGCATTTCGGCAATTTTGGTTTGTTTTGTCTTTGCTTCTTACTTGGTGGTTATAGCAAATTGAGTGACTGTGACTCATGTTATTACTTACTCCATGGTGCAACTAAATCGCTATGTTCAAACATCATTGATTTTAATAGCAAACTGAGTTCCTCTGACGCGGCGCAACGCGCGGTAATAGATTCACATAGGCACAAGCTGCGACTAAATAGGGGTTTATTGCAAATTCGTAACAAATAATGCACATGGTCACTGTAAGGTTTAAAAATAACAATTGGTATTTGAGTTTTTTTCATCTTTAACTCGGTAACTCAGAAATTACTATTTAAACGCAATTTCTGAGTTACCGTGCACCATGCATTCGGCCCCTAAGTCCCAAATTGTGTATTAAACACATATTACCCATTTCTTCAATTATCGATTTACAATAAATTAATAAAATATTTTAGTTTCAGCCGTTTCAAAATGTTATATTTGTGATAGTGAAGACTGCGAAACTCCTGAAAATGAAAAAACTTGTACAAAAGAAGATTTTCCAAAAAAAGAGGGCGATACCCCTAAGCCTGCATCGAATGAAGATCCAGAAGATAAAGAAGACAATGATGTCAAAACTACCACTGCTGCATCAAAAAAATACAATTGCTTCAAGGTTTTAACAAAAAGTACGTACTTCATTTCATTAAAAAGTAAACACTGCTTTGAATTTGATTCTAAAGAGTTTGTTTGATTTCGTGGGGTTATATTTGAGGTTGTTTAATACCAGTTTAATTAGTGAATATAACCAAATAATAGTCAAACATTTATATTAACTTAAGAGGAATCGTTACCCCTGCTTCTATAGACCAGAAAAGTTAGGTTAGAATTTGCCTTTGGCGCGAATTCATAGTTTGAATTCCCTAGTATAAGTTTCATATAGGAGTTTAATTTTACAGACAAATAGAAGATATTTGGTAAAAGAAATTAAACAGCTCTTGCTAAGAATTCGATAGTTTGTTTATTCAGTAATAGATTGCAACAGTTTAAACCTGTAGAAAAGGTAAAGTAAGAAAATTATTAGAAATTAAAATGCTTAGTGCAAGCAAGGATACCGTATGTCGTTGACCCACCAGTAAATAGGTCAGCACAATAGAAGATGAAGCATGCACGATCAAACTAGGACATACGTTCAATGAATTTTGTAGTGTTGTATTATTATTTAAATAATTATAAACTGTGCAGAGTTCATGTGAATATTCTTGTACGAATCTGGAGATAAAGGATCGGTCTAGATGCTACATATAATGCTTTGCATAAGAAATTTACTTTTATGAGATTTTTCGGCCTTTAAAGTTGAGCAAAAATTTCCTTGGTAAGAAATACACGGGGATTGAAATTATGTTCTCAGCGTTATGAACTGAGTTTCAATTTCGCGCCTAAGTTTGACTGTTACACTTTTCTGGTCTATTAGTATTTGAAAGTACAATTGAATTTATAGTTTTTGTTAAGGTACATTCACAAATGAAAATTAGGTTTAGATTTATGGTTTATACTTTAGATTTAAAGACTTTGGCCCCATATTATGTAATGACTCCATTCATACTTCAGAATTTATGGTTTCTAAATCTAAATCATAAAGCTAAACATTGCAAGGTCCAAACTTTAAGTTTATGATTTAGTTTGACGTCACAAACTTCACTAATGAGAACGAGTCTGAAATGATATTGATATATACACCCATCTTTATTTAGTATCCACTTGGTGGATTCGGCTTTTTAAACAAATGCGAGAACATGGAGACTGTCATAACTTAATTGCTGAAATATAACCAGTAATGCCAAGCAAATGACAGTTTCACGGCGCACAGGTGCCTTGTTGAGTATTGCTCTACCGATATTTTAATCTTGTTTTTGAAGCATTTACACTGATGTCTGTACATATCAAAACTAATTTTCAGGTAATTTAAACTTACATTTATGAATGACTTAGTTAAACCTAAACAAAAACCATAAACCTAATTTTCATTTGTGAATGCACCTTTAATGTACATAATCATAAATATGGTTCACTTTTAGTTATTCTTGTTAATTTTGAATTTCATATGACAGTTTAATAATTTTTGTTTTATGTTCTAGTCGATGGTAAAACTAAAGTTAAACGTGGATGCACCGAACAGACTTCTTGTGAAAACGTAAAATTTGGAACAGCGGAAGAAGCTTCCTGCATGATTTGTAACGAAGACGGTTGTAATTCTGCCTCCAATATCCAGAGATTTGCAATGGCAGTTGTTGTCTTCATAGCCAGCGCTATGATGCTTTTGTAAAATTCAGTTGATTATATTAATAAAATGAACATGATTCTACTTCCCAAAAAATATTTATTTTGTGTTTTATTATTTAAGAATATGAATGTTCCATAAACGTATTACTATATTGTAATATTTTGTGTAAATAATGTATTACATACAAAAATGTAATAAAATATAACTTGTATAATTTGATAATATCAGTCAGCCACCTGCTGTCAAGTATACCATATGGTACTTAGTGACACAATTAATTATTATTTTGTATAATAAATACTTATAATAGTAGCAAGCATACAAGGTGTTGACATCGTAAGATAGGACTTATAGGGCTATTCTCTAAGCATCGTTATGGTATAACGAATCGTTAAAACGTTATATCGTTATAATAAAGCTTATTCTGTAAACGTTCGTTATGACATTATGCATTGTTATCAATTGTCATTTCGTTACTTATAACGATAATAGTTAAGTGGTATTCTGTAAACAATAATTTAATTCTACATAACGAAAAAAAAAGATACCGATATCGTTATTTTATAACGACTGAAAAAATCATTCGTTAGATAAACTTTTTGGCAATAATTCAGCATTTTTATTCGTGTCGAAATAAAATTACTATTATGTTGCATAGTAATCTCAAATACTTGTCGTATTATAGTATTTATGCAAGGTAATATTAAAATAATTTAATAAATATATATTCCTACTGTTTCATTTAAGCCATTCAGTAGATGGCACTGGCAAATCTGAAGTAGCCGAAATTACATTGGGTAAACCTGGTTCTTATCTCTAATTTCAGCCAATCAGAGAGGTCAAAACTATTCCCTATGCTCCGCAATACTGAATGGCTTAAATGGAACAAGGTATAGTGTCTAACGCAAGCTTCACAATTTGTCTATAGATGGTAGTAGGAGCTCTGACATAGCCTCAACAAGAAGAAGAATCTGACAACTGACAGATTGACAGCTGACTCCTACTAAAAGTTATATAACCTTTTATGAATGATATTGAATTACTTTATATATTTCATTTAAAATTGCTCTTAAGGTTATTATTTTTTTAAATATGTTACAGAATATAGATACGAAGATAACGATTGTCGTTAAGCAAAGATAACGAATTTCAAAAAAGCGATATCGTTATGATAACGATTCGTTAAGCGAATATTTTACATAACAGGCCTACTAAACACGTAAAATCATACTTTGTTGATTTCCTGCTTCTCTAATTATTTTAGGTAAAAGAGATTTAAATAAATGTTGTAGAACATAAAATTCAACTTCAGAATCAATAAACAAAATTAATTTTACATGTTTTGTTACGTCAAAAACTAGGTATGAAAAAGACAAAAATCATCTCCAAAACTTGTCAAATTTAGTATTTAAGACTTTTATATGCAGAGGAACAACATATTAAATTTTAGCTAAAATTGATAAACCGGAAGTGATACTTTACTTAAAGCTATGAACAGATTTTCGTGAAAAATATAATAGGATATATTCAAAACTTGTCAAATTTAGTATTTAAGACTTTTATATAAAGGGAAGCAACATATTAGATTTTGCCTAATAGTAATAAACCGGAAGTGATACTTTATTTGAAGCACTGAACAGATTTTCGTGAAAAATAAATTTATACAATCCAAAACTTTTCAAATTTGGTTATTAAGACTTTTATATTAATGTGAACGACATACTATATGTTTTCTAAAATTGATAAACCGGAAGTACTACTTTACAGGAAGCTATAAAAAGATTTTCTTGAAAAAATTTATTAAAACATGATTCAAAACTTCTCAAATTTGATATTTAAAACTCGTGTATAATTTGAAACAACATTAGATTTTGACTATACCTATATGATAAAGTGGTACTTAATTTGGAGCTCTTACCAGATTTTCGAGGAAAAACATCATAAAATTGGGTATTACAGACTTTTCTATTTATTGGAACAACAAATTAGATTTTGTTTACAAACGATCAACCGAAAGTTTCTTTACTTAAAGCTCATTGCTATTTCAAACATGGAATTGATGGGAGGTCATGTGTTGGCCACATCAGATTTTTTAAATTATGGAGCACCTGATAGCATCTACCTGTTTATGATAATTTTCACTATCAGCATGAATACATATTAATATCAATTGATAACTAAATAAAAATGCAATTTTGTGCAAGGAAGGGTTTTCAAATTGATAAGATTAGCTTTATAAAGCTGGATGAAACTGTGAGCGCTTCATCTTTGTATTGAAGATTCCTAACTGTAATATCTGAACTTCAAAATGACGAAATCAGTGGCAGTGTTTGTCTTACTCGGACTTATCGCCGTGAGCTATGGTAAGAAAAAATCTAAAGAACTCTATAATACTTTGAATTTCATAAAAGTAGATATTCTAAATATTTAGTAGTTTAGAGTTAATAAGAAAATTAAATTGTTGTATAAATATCTTATAAAAAATCTGATGTGGCCAGCACATTACCTTCCGTCAGTTGTATGTATTTTGTACAAATTTCATACGGAATGTTCCTTGCTAAATTAAATATTCTATTTCTTGTACATTACCTTCCGGCAGTTGCATGTATTTTATGCAAATTTCATACAGAAAATTATTATTTTGTGACGTTTTCTATATACTGTGTAATGTATCTGCAGAAATAAAAGATTTATTATTATTTCTTGTACATTACCTTAAAGCAGTTGTATGTATTTTATACAAATTCCATACAGAAAGCAAAAGATCCTATATTTTTAGTAAAATTATAAGACAAACACACTATGTCAATTTCACTTGACACTGACATCTTTCAATCAGAATTTTGTTAATATAGTAGCTGTTTCCATAGCTATGGCTACTTTATGAAATTTAATTTCTTTATAATTTTTTAACTCTATATCCATTTAATATTAAGCATTAATGCAGTCAAATCGTATAGAGAATAAAATATTCTTTAATATTTATAATAACATCAAATGTGAAAAAATTATATTTAACATAGTTTTTTCAAGAAAAACTGTTAAAATCTTGAAATGATGGTACTTCCGGTTGACCAATTGTAACCAAAATCTAATCAGCTCTTCATATGGATGTAAAG
Source organism: Harpalus rubripes (assembly GCA_963082715.1). Taxonomy (NCBI): domain Eukaryota; kingdom Metazoa; phylum Arthropoda; class Insecta; order Coleoptera; family Carabidae; genus Harpalus; species Harpalus rubripes. The sequence goes on from OY720460.1 coordinate 16,144,103, forward strand.
AAGAAGTATACGAAAAAATTATAATTTTTGTAACTGTACACACACACACATCCACACACACATCCACACACACATCCACACACACATCCACACACACATCCACACACACACGCACACACGCACACACGCACACACGCACACACGCACACACGCACACACGCACACACGCACACACGCACACACGCACACACGCACACACGCACACACGCACACACGCACACACGCACACACGCACACACGCACACACGCACACACGCACACACGCACACACGCACACACGCACACACGCACACACGCACACACGCACACACGCACACACGCACACACGCACACACGCACACACGCACACACGCACACACGCACACACGCACACACGCACACACGCACACACGCACACACGCACACACGCACACACGCACACACGCACACACGCACACACGCACACACGCACACACGCACACACGCACACACGCACACACGCACACACGCACACACGCACACACGCACGCACGCACGCACGCACGCACGCACGCACGCACGCACGCACGCACGCACGCACGCACGCACGCACGCACGCACGCACGCACGCACGCACGCACGCACGCACGCACGCACACACACACACACACACACACACACACACACACACACACACACACACACACACACACACACACACACACACACACACACACACACACACACACACACACACACACACACACACACACACACACACACACACACACACACACACACACACACACACACACACACACACACACACACACACACACACACACACACACACACACACACACACACACACACACACACACACACACACACACACACACACACACACACACACACACACACACACACACACACACACACACACACACACACACACACACACACACACACACACACACACACACACACACACACACACACACACACACACACACACACACACACACACACACACACACACACACACACACACACACACACACACACACACACACACACACACACACACACACACACACACACACACACACACACACACACACACACACACACACACACACACACACACACACACACACACACACACACACACACACACACACACACACACACACACACACACACACACACACACACACACACACACACACACACACACACACACACACACACACACACACACACACACACACACACACACACACACACACACACACACACACACACACACACACACACACACACACACACACACACACACACACACACACACACACACACACACACACACACACACACACACACACACACACACACACACACACACACACACACACACACACACACACACACACACACACACACACACACACACACACACACACACACACACACACACACACACACACACACACACACACACACACACACACACACACACACACACACACACACACACACACACACACACACACACACACACACACACACACACACACACACACACACACACACACACACACACACACACACACACACACACACACACACACACACACACACACACACAGATATCATCGTAAAAATAGTAAATTCGTATTCTAGGGACCCTAAAACGTGCTTATTGATTAAAAACTCATCATCGAATTTTTTGACCAAAGACAATACCTTCCTTACCTAAAGGTGACGGAAGGTAAAAACAATAAGTATATTTAAGACAAAACTTTTTTACACTCATGTATAAACAGGCCCGGATTAACCACTAGGCAAGCTAGGCATTTGCCTAGGGCCCGTAATAAATATGACCCGGAAATGACTAATGCCTGTAAATCAGAAATGCATCATTAACAATTATTTTGAATTTTATTTTGTAACCAAAATGTAATACATTTTAGCTAAAGCTAACTGAAAATAATATTTATGTAGATTCATAGAACTGAATTAAAAGTAGGGAATTATCGTCTATACATTCGTCTGCCATCTGGTATCTGGTGGTGCGACTATGCGAGCACTATCGTTGCAAATTATCAACACCAGAATTAATGCATTCATTTATTCAACAAAATAATATAATAGCAACAATCCCAAATTTGGATATTATTTTAATAATATATCTAACTTTGCCTATAAGCGATGCAAGTGGAAAGAGGACATTTTCAGTTCTCAAAATAGTAAAGAATTATTTGAGAAGTACTTTAGGACTAAAAGAATATAATAGTTTATTTGTTGTATATTGAAAATGATGCTTTAAGCGATTTTTTAAATTATGAAGATTTGATTACTACATTCATTGAATTAAAATACAAAAAAATAATTGCAATTTATACTATTATTTATATTGTAATAGATATTATTTTTATGTAGTTTATTTTAGATTTATAATTTTCTAACTTGTGTTGCAATGTTATGTACAGGTTTTATTTCATTTTTTGACTATTTTTACCTTCCGTCACCTTTAGGTAAGGAAGGTTTTGTTTTTGGTAAAAAAAATCGGTGGTGAGTTTTTGATGAATAAGCACGTTTTAGGGTCCCTAAAATACGATTTTACTATTTTTACGATGATGTCTGTTCTGTATGTGTGTGTGTGTGTATATATATATATATATATATATATATATATATATATATATATATATATATATATATATATATATATATGTGTGTGTGTGTGTGTGTGTGTGTGTGTGTGTGTGTGTGTGTCTGTGTGACAAAATTTTCTAATGCGATAACTCTAATCCTACAATTCCAGAAATTATAATTCTTTCGTAGTCCTCTTCGTTACACCCATTTGAAGAGCTGATTAGATTTTGATTATAATTGGTCTACCGGAAGTACCATCATTTGAAGATTTTAACAATTTTTCTTCAAAAAACAGTGTTAATTATCATTTTTTCACATTTAATGTTATTATAAATATTAAAACACACACGGTCAACAGTTTAAAGATCTAGTTACCGTCGTTTAATTAGTTGCATATGTTGATAGATGGCGAACTTTATGACGATACAAAAGCATTGAGTTTCCAATCTCTCTTTAGATAGTTGTCTCTAAATTGACGGAAGGTAATGTGCTGGCCACATCAGATTTTTTATTGTTTAAATTTTGTATGTGCATTAAACCAAAATTTCAATATTGTACCTATTTATTTTTGTTTTTAACTTTATTAAATAAAAAAATGGGGGAGGAGGGTAGGGGCTCGACGAAATATCTTTGCCTAGGGCCCCATATTTCCTTAATTCGGCACTGTCTATAAACTGTCGTTAAATAGTTTTTTGCACAAATGTTTTAGATATCCTTGACAACAAACTGGGACATTTATTTCAACAAAAAAATATCAAATATGTAACATGTCAATTCAATTTATAATTATGTGTAATAAATTTATATCTGCATCATCAATAACAGGCAGCAAATGCAGCCTCCCATATTTTCTTACTTACGAAATCCCAACAAAAATATACAATTTACTTTTTCTTCAAGCGTATTATAATGTGCATATTATGCTACTGTACACACGCTGTAGAAGATATTCATTGTCTTACTGGTACAAAAATGTTGTTATTGTTGTACTAGTAATTTTTTTTTAGTTTCTTAGTTCACCGCTGGCGGCGGCTGTAGCCACAGCAACACAGATCATATTGAAAATTGTTATTTGACAATTGAATCGTTTGTGTTTTGTAGTGTACACAGCCAGCTTTGACTAAAATTACAAATTTTACAAGTAAATAAATTCCAAAAAAATGTCAAAAAATTATTTGAAACGCTTGAAGAAAAAGTAGTATATGTCATTCGGAGTAGAACGCCCTTTTTGTGTTTTACCCAGCTTTAGAGACCTGCATCGGGTCGGGTACCCGCAGAAACCCGCGGGTTACCCGCTTTGCGGGTCGGTTTGCGGTGCAGTTCCATGATCTCTTTTGCGGGCTGCGGGTCGGGCGCGGGTAAGACTCGCGCGGATATCGGGTCGGGTCACGTTTACTTTTTATTCCGTTTTTATTATAGTCGCTGTTCATATTTTCTATTGGCATTATATTTTCATAGTTGTTTTTATTATTTTCGAAAACAATAATGGGCCCTTATCTGAGACGTTTGAAAATTGAACCTTGCCCTTGACGCACTGAACAACTGCGCAGGCATAAACACGCGGTCTAGCCTAGCTCATTTAAAGTGACTAGACCCCAGACTATACACGATGTTGTATTGCATTATATTAATTGTTAAAATATTTTTTTGTATTTAAAAATTTATTACCTACATAATCTAAAGAATAAATATTTTGTTTTATATACTTTGTGCTGATTAGGAATAAAATGTTTTACATACATTTTTCTGATTTTTTTGATTAAAATTTTCCATTTTCCATTTCAGATTGATGTTAATTATTTAGCGGGTAGCGGGTTCGGTTGCGGGTATAACATTGGCGGGTACGGGTCGGGTTGCGGTTTAATTTAAAACTAACTGACTCGGGTACGGGTCGGGTGCGGGTCTTAATATTGCGGGTACGGGTCGGGTGCGGGTCTGAAAAAGTATACCCGCGCAGGACTCTACCCAGCTTGCCAGGCCTCGGCTGGCGCCTCGGCCGCAATAGCTGGGTTCAACACAAAAAGACCGCTTTCTACTCCTAATAACATAATATACTATTTTTGCCCTAGACAGTTAATGAAAAATATAACAACCTGCTGCCTATGGTAACCAGTAGTTGAATGTACACTGTCACTTACTGTCAATAAAACAATGACAATGTTATATTTTCGAAAGTATGACGAAGATTATTGTTTTGTTTCAGTTTCAGCAGCTACGAAGTGTTATGTGTGCACTAATTGTGAAACAGCCGAAGATGAAAAGACTTGCGAAGGTGACGATATGCCTATCGTAAAGCCTGCTGAAACCACAACTACTGAAAAAAACCCAACTACTACTGAAACCACAACTACTGAAAAAAACCCAACTACTACTGAAACCACAACTACTAGTAGAACCACAACTACTACTACAGGTGGTGATGATGGTGGCGATGATGGTGGTGATGATGGTGGTGATGATGGTAGTGATGCAGGTGGTGATGATGGTGGTGCTGATGGTGGTGATACAGGTGGTGAAGATGGTGGTGATGATGGTGGTGCTGATGGTGGTGCTGATGGTGGTGATACAGGTGGTGAAGATGGTGGTGCTGGTGGTGGTGCTGATGGTGGTGATGATAAACCCGGTGATAAACCAGGCAACCCAAGTCTCCCGGGCTTTAGAAAGTATCATCAATTGTACAAAGATGATGATGAGAAATCTACCGAGCAACCAAGTGATGATTACAGATGTTTCACCCTTTTATTAGCAGGTAATTTTTCATATTTATCCCAAAGGAAACAAATATAATATTCAAATACTTACAAATACACGCACACCACATATTCTGACTTTATAGTCGTAAAACTTTATATTTATTCTGTCAATCTTTATAAATGACATTACTGGACAAGGTTAGCATTAATCTAGCAATTTAGCGAACATAAAAATGGGCTAGAACAGCTGAGGAAAAACGATAGACCCTCTAGCTATGTTTTTCCAAAAATAATTCAGCGGAGACAAGAAAACAACATTTCAATTTGAATGAAAAGTTAAGGAATACTAAACCTGATTGATTGCTTAAAATTCGTTTTCCGGGAATGGACTGTGTCATATTTTGAGTCAGAGCTCAACGTTTCGCCCGCAGTCGTATGGGGCATCTTCAGGAGCAAGGGTTTTAAACAAGGTTACCCGACGTGTCAACCACGCTAGAGGCAGAGTTTAAGCAACAAGAGGGGGAGACTCAGTTTACAAGGTTACCCGACGTGTAAACTGAGTCTCCCTCTCTTGTTGCTTAAACTCGGCCTCTAGCGTGGTTGACACGACGGGTAACCTTGTTTAAGACAGTACTAACCCCCTTGCTCCTAAAGATGCCCCGTACGACTGCGGGTGTAACGTTGAGCTCTGACTCAAAATATGACACAGTTCATTCCCGGAAAACGAATATTTCTCATGACTCAGACTGCGGAAGCCTACGCCATCATTTCATTCAACATTTATTTATTATTGATTTAGTATCAGAAAAACCAATCTATTTTGCGATGCAGTTAAATAATGACTGCTAATATATTTAAAAATCACATATGACATGTGTCAATTTGACACTATATTGTGATATCACATCCCGCTAGATGCTCTTGGTACGCTAGGTACTGCTGAACGCGGACAATAATTATTGCAACTGTTTAACATATTGTGCTATTGCTCATGGCCACAGTGTAGTATCTATAGGTGAGAGCACGATATGCGTAGACATGGCTAAGTAACTGGGAAACAAAATGGTGCTAACGCGACCCGTTACCATTTGACACAAAATGTTTTGCTACAAGATGCACAACAGGGTATAGATCAAATAAAAAGAAATATAGTCTTTTTAAAGTGCCAAAATGTGCAATTTAGCAGCAGCCAGCACACTATAATCACAGAAACAGGTGCTAAGATAAATTTCTGATTGAAAGGTGTCAATGTCAAGTGCATTTGACATATGTTGTTTTTTTAATTTTATTGCGTCTGTATGGAATTTGTACAAAATATATACATAGAACTGACAAAAGATAAAAGGTAATGATTGAAAATATAGAATATTATGCATTATATATGAATAATTTAATATTTTAAATATTTTGTGTAAATCCGGGTCGCAACAAAACCTGACATCTAGCGGTACACTGTATGAACTAGCCCAGTTAGTTAGCCATTCATCGTAATGCATTGGAATACGTCGTGCACTCACCTATAGATACTACACCGTGCTCATGGCATTCTGTAAATACTTAAAAATTATTACTTTTATTTTGCCTCTCTTTTACAAACGAAACACATGTAAATACAAACTTTCTAATACAAAAAGTTTCGTATCGAAATGAAATCTTTTCGATGCGCAATTGGCTTTCGTAATTTCATTATGAACGCAAAATATAATAAATGATTTGTGTTTTAGATGGTGACACAACTACAGTAAAACGTGGATGCACAAAACAGAAGACTTGTGAAAAAGCAGATTTGACAAACGGCAAAGATAGGGCCGAATGCACAATATGTGAAGACGATTCGTGCAATTCAGCATTCAGTTTACCGAGTTGGACCTTAGGAAGTCTTCTCATTGTTGCAATTATTAAAATGTTGTTGTGAACTTAGCAATATTGTAAAAACAGAACATAATTACTTGTAATAAATATTAAATTTACTAAATTATTGTAATATTTTATGTAAATAATGTAATTATAAAAAGTGGAAATAAAATTCACTCTCTGACATTTGCTTTTATTATTTCAAGCACTCAAACAACTTACAATATTTATGTGTAATTGATAGCACCGTTATATTACCTATGAGAATGACGAAGAAAATTTATTAGCTAACTATGTCTTAATGATTTTCCCAATAACGTCGAAATTTTAAGTATTTTTCGTTTAAAATTTCATTTCGATGATTTTTGACAATAAACTGTGAGTTTTTTTGTTGGTATTTAAAAAAATCACCAAACTTGGACTGAGTGTAGAGCAGTGGTACTTGAAATGTGTTACAAGTTTAAATATTTCTGCTTTAAATAGATGGTTTTAGATTGTAAAATTTATTGTAATATTAATAAATGTTCATAACTAAAGGTATTTTGTTTAAATTTTATATAGAAATTGTCTGGAAGTTAAGAAAAATGTTAATAAAATGTAAACTTTTGACAACCATTTTAATGTCAATGACAAAGATGTGAGAGATGTCCTAAATTATTGAGATGTTAAATAAAAATGTATTTAAAGGTAAAATGGTTTATTATAGACTATTATAGTATTATTAGATGTATTTTGTTGTTATTTAAATACAAACCGTGTCGCGAAATCTGTTTTAGAATGTTAATTACTTGAAATTGAAGTCTGAGCGTTATGAAATACAATATATACGTTAAATATTAAAGGTACGTCTTGGATTTTATTCATTTTCTTACGTAGAAATATTTAAAAGGTGTTATTGCAGTGTGTCTACAGGTGAAGTTTTTATTTCGGGAAGAATCAGGTGGAAATATAAGCTTTTTATAGTTTATAAACACTAAATAGAAATATATATGTTAGTCGATAAGTAATACGTATGTATTTTTACTAGATATTAATATATTTCTGTAGGAAATGTCAATGAATCGTCCCAACTTCCAGCCGTCGAAAACGGATTTGGAATGCAGAATGAAAATGGAGTTGTCGCAAGGAGTGAAGACATGGTATCGATATAAATAGAACGAAATAGTATCCTTTCAAATATTTTAGTAACAATAAAGTCTCAAATGGTAATTATATTGACACTGTAACTATGGAAACTAATCACTGTACTACCTATTTCTCTGGCTATGCTACTTAACTTGTAGTTATCTTATTTATTATACAACATATGCATTTTTACCTTCCGTCACCTTTAGGTAAGGAAGGTATTGTCTTTGGTCAAAAAATTCGATGATGAGTTTTTAATCAATAAGCACGTTTTAGGGTCCCTAGAATACGAATTTACTATTTTTACGATGATGTCTGTATGTGTGTGTGTGTGTGTGTGTGTGTGGATGTGTGTGTGTGTGTGTAACAAAATTTTCGTCTGCGATAACTCTAATACTACAGTTACAAAAATTATAATTTTTTCGTGTACTTCTTCGTTACATCCATATGAAGAGCTGATTAGATTTTGGTTACAATTGGTCAACCGGAAGTACCATCATTTGAAGATTTTAACAGTTTTTCTTGAAAAAACTGTTAAATATCATTTTTTCACATTTAATGTTATTATAAATATTAAAGAATATTTTATTCTCTATACGATTTGACTGCATTTTATACTTAATATTAAATGGATGTAGAGTTAAAAAATTGTAAAGAAATTAAATTTCATAAAGTAGCTATAGCTATGAAAACAGCTACTATATTAAGAAAATTTTCATTGAAAGATGTCAGTGTCAAGTGAAATTGACATAGTGTGTTTGTTATAATTTTATTGGAAATATAGGATCTCTTGCTTTCTGTATGAAATTTGTATAAAATACATAGATACAACTGCTTTAAGGTAATGTACAAGAAATAATAATAATAAATCTTTTATTTCTGCAGATACATTACACTGTATATAGAAAACGTCACAAAATAATAATTTAAGACATACATTTTCTGTATGAAACGTAATGTACAAGAAATAGAATATTTAGCAAGGAACTTTCCGTATGAAATTTGTACAAAATACATAGAACTGACGGAAGGTAATGTGCTGGCCACATCAGATTTTTTAAAACTTATTGTTGATATTAATTTATTTGTTAATATTTACCTAATACTCTAAAATATTAATTTTATCTTATAAATCATGTATAATGATCTTTGGACAAATAAAATTATTATTATTGTTATTAAATACTTTGAATACTTCGTTTTATTGCCTGAAGTGAACTTGGTGCCATTAAGTAGTAGAAGAAATTTGCGATTATCTCTTACTTATACAAATTAATTAATAATTGTATTGATGACCCATGTAGTCTTGAGTCTATACCATTCCATATTCCACGAGTCACTTCTAGAAATAAAATACCATTTCATTGTAAAACAGCTAGGACTAATAATGAATTGAAATCTCCAATAAGACAACTCTGTGTAGCGTATAACAATATATCATGTACTATTGACATTGACATATTTGGCGACTCCTTTTCTAAATTTAAGAGTACATTAATTAAATACTTTTCGGATTAAGTTACTTGTTACATTTCTTATATGTTTATTTATTGTGTGTACTGTCTCAATACATCGTTTTTGTATTTGTATACCGTATAATCGTCCTGTAATTGGGATCCTGTATCCTGTTGGATCGATTTATTAATAAATAAATAAATACTCTAATATGTACACAGTAATACTTAATTTTTGCAACTTAATTTCAATTAATAGATAAATCACTTAGGAAAATATAGATCTTTTTCAA